>CM068323.1:12901415-12988915 GCA_034766995.1 Acanthacorydalis orientalis | reverse complement strand
TAATCTCAGTTTCTTTTGATGCTACTGAGAATTCCATTTGTTTATTGTTGATGTGATTAAATTAGTGATTCCTTTTAACTGGAATTATTTTTTATTGAATTATAATTACCTTAGCTTTGTTAGGATTTTATATATTCCGTGAATATTTGTCGAAATTCTGGTATTGTTTCATAGAATTCCTGAAATATAAACTTATTTAAGTTAGTAAATATGCAAAGAAAATCCAGATAATTCGATTTGTATTTTGTTACCATTTTTTTAATGGAATATATTGTTTATGTTTTCATATTAATATTTTTAATGATATTCCATCTTGATATTTGTTGATCTTCAAATGTTTTCTTTTCGAATTTATAACGAAATAAAATGTATTTTTATTCAAGAATATTTCTCATTGGATTACACCTCTTTTTAAACTTCTAAAACAGAAACATAAGTGTAAAAAATCAGTTAATTGAATTAATGTTCTATCGACAGTTATTTCTTTAAATTTTTGTCTTTTTATATCTAATTTTATTAATTTCTCCTCTTGTTACTTGATTTCTCCATTTTAATTTCTTAATTCAATTCCCTTTATAATAAAATTAATATTATTATTCTGAAAATATTGTCTGAGATATAAGTATTTAAATTTTCTGAAAGAAATCAATTTAGTTCTATCAGTAAAAAATTAAAAATTAGGTACCTTTAAATTTAAATTTCCAATTCAAGAAATGTGTAATACTTTTATATATTTTTTTAATATTATTTTTGTCATAAGAGCAATATTTAAATTTTCGAAGTGTTTTCCAAAAGACTAACATCATTTTTATACAATTTTAAAACAAATTTATTTGGTTTAATAAGAAATAACTTTTAACAAATTCTGGATATTTTCTAGTGAATATTTTGACTGATTTTTAATTCTTTGTTTACAAAAATCATTATCAATTTGAATCTAAAAAAACGAAATAAATTTACTTAGTATATTTTGAAAAAGTTTTCAAAAAATTTATTATTTTCAATGCAAGGATTTCGCAGCAATTTCTTCAAAGACTTCTTTTTTTCATCATGATCTTCATTTATTTTCTTATCAAATTTATCTTGAAGGCGACACAAATATCTTGATATTTGGTTGAATCAATTAATAAAAATATAATTAAACTATTTAAATAAATAACAATGTAATTAAAATACTGATATTTAAACAACAGCTTTTTAGAAATACTGTAATTTATATTTTAGTAATTTTTTCCAAAAGTCTAACAACATTTTTATATAATTTCTAAAACAAATTTATTTGGTTTAATAAGTAATTCTGAATATTTAAAAAATTCTGAACATTTTCTAGTGAATCTTTTTGACTGATTTTTAATTCTTTGTTTTCAAAAATTATTATCAATTTGAATTTTAAAAAAAATACTTCTTAGTATATTTTGAAAAACGTTTAAAAAAAATTATTATTATCTTCGATGCAAGATTTTCACAGCAATTTCTTCAAAGACTTCTTTTTTTCATCATGATCTTCATTTATGTTCTTATCGGATTTATCTTGAAGGCGACAAAGATATCTTGGTATTTGGTTGAATCAATTAATAAAAATACAAATAAATTATTTAAATAAGTAAAAATACAATTAAAATACTGATATTTAAACAAGAAATTTCTAGAAATACTGTAATTTATAATTTAGTAATATTTTCCAAAATTCCAATATCATTTTTATACAATTTCTGAAACATATTTATTTGGTTTAATTATAAATAATTTTTAAAAAGTTCTGAACATTTTCTAGTGAATCTTTTTGACTAATTTTTAATTCTTTGTTTTCAAAAATTATTATCAATTTGAATCTAAAAAAAGAAATAAATTTACTTCTAAGTATATTGTGAAAAAAAAATTAAAAAAATTTATTATTATTTTCAATGCATGAATTTCACAGCAATTTCTTCAAAGGCTTCTTTTTTTCATCATGATCTTCATTTATTTTCTTATTGGATTTATCTTGGAGGCGACACAGATATCTTGATATTTCATTGAGTCAATTAATAAAAATATTATTAAATTATTTAAATAAATAAAAATGTAATTAAAATACTGATATTTAAACAAGAGATTTTTAGAAATACTGTAATGTATATTGTAGTAATATTTTCCAAAAGTCTAACAACATTTGTATACAATTTCTAAAATAAATTTATTTGGTTTAATAAGTAATTCTGAACATTTAATAAATTAAAAATTCTGAACATTTAAAAAATTCTGAACATTTTCTAGGGAATCTTTTCGACTGATTTTTAATTCTTTGTTTTCAAAAATTATTATCAATTTGAATTTTAAAAAAATACATCTTAGTATATTTTGAAAAACGTTTTAAATCCTAAATAAATTTCAAATATTATTATTTCAATTAAGAAATTAAATTGAGTTTTTTTTTTGAAAAAAACCTCATGATTGATATTGCAACATTGAAATATTAACAAATGTTTTCTGGCCTAATCATAAGATACAAGTATTTCATAAGATACAAGGTTTAATAAAAATCATAAATGATTTTTATCTACTGAAGTTTTTTTTTGTTATTCATTGGAGGATTAATTAAAAAATAACTGGATCAGACAAATTATTTCAAGTTTAATTTTATTATAGGAGGAAAGAAAATGTATTGAAAAGTTTCCAGAGATGAATGACCTCTGAATCATTTATATGTATAAAAAGGAAGCATTGAAGTGACAAATTAGAAAATTTATTAATAAATATGTCGTTTGAAAAAGAATTTATGTTGAATGATCTGATATATTTATGTACATAAAAATAAATTATCGAATCAGAAAATTAGAAAAGCTAGAAGTGATTGTTGATATAAGAGTAACTTGAAAATTTATTAACAAATAACTGTCATCTGAGATATTATTTAAAGTACAATTTCTATGAAGAAAGATGTTTAATGAAAAATGCTTTCTGTTGAATGATATCTGATCTATTTATGTACAAAAAATAAATTATTGATAGTATTGTAAAAAAACTGATCTCTAAGAAACTGTTTATAGATCAATTTTGTGAAAAAAGAGAAATTGATTGTAAAATTATTTATTATTTATGTTCTGTCAACTATTAATTTTGATAAAAACAAAATATTGAAACAGAAAATCAAAAAACTGATTGTGGATCCGATAGATATTTGAAAATATATATCTTTTCAGTCAGATGTAAATCTTAGATGATTGAATTTACTAGTGAAACACCTGTCAGTTCAATCTAAAGAAGGTATGCTAATTGTATACTATTTAGCTTGGTGATGATGTCGACAGAACTTAATGTCATTGGGAAACAAGAAATTTATATGAGAATCGATCAGTACATTTGTACACAAGATATTCATTGTAGTATGAATATTATTTTTGATTTTAATGATGGTATTGTTAGATGTTTTAAGAAAGTTATTTAACCTTTATATGTTCAATAATAGAAAGAATGTCACGAAGAAAAATCGATGAATCGTCAAAGAAATGGTAATTGACATTTTCTGATCGTGGATTAAATGAAAAAAATTAAAAACATTATCGTTTTGAAAAAATGAACTGACAGGAAAAGGAAACAGATTGAATATTATCGAAATAAAATAATTGATTGAAATCAATGTGGATTTTCTTGACAGCTGAAATAAAAAGTTATTAGAAAATATATCATTTAAAACAATAAGAATTGTACATTTTTTACCTGACGAATCCACTCGATGGCCGACACTTTCACTGAATACACTCCGCGAATTCAATCAAAACTAAATTAACCATTTAACCAGAATCCAGAAATATATACAATTTGTATGAATACATTTATAAGCAGCAATTAAGATTTTCATAACTCTCTTTCGATCATTACTCAAATCGATAGAAAGCTGAATATATTTAGTATTCATAAAAGTCATACACTTTTTGTCTTCTGTTTAATTAGTTTGCCATTTTGATTAAATTAAGTTTTATCAGATGTCAATGAAATTTGATCTATTTTCAGATATAAAATGTTAAGTCTGATAAAACAAATCGAGTTAACTGTATGCACTAACTGAACTTAAACAACTAATTTATATATATATATATATATATATATATATATATATATATATATATATATGTACTGTAAACCACAAACGCAATTTCGGGAATCACACATTAACCAAATAAATTATGTATCAAAGGCGAATAATACATACAAGATTCCAAAACGCGTTATCACTTGTATTAGAATCTTAATATGTAGATTCTGTTATGAAGCATAATTGATCTGATTGCCAAGCACACATGGCAATGGTACGATTTGTACCACTGCCCCACAATCCATGGCGAGGGAATGAAGTTAATTATCAAAACAAAATTAATTATTAAGTCAAAACGAAACAAAATTAAATTGAAGTTAATCATCAAAACAAAATTAACTACTTTAAATCAAATCAAACAAAACTTAAAAATCAAACACACGCTACAATTAAGAAAAAATAAAACTGAAACAAAATAAAACTACTACTAATTAATTAAAAACAAATCAATACTAACGTTAAAAAAATAAAAGCAAAAAATTAACAACTGAACTAATTAAAATCTACAAAAAAACTCTAAATTTACTGAAACGACAAAGCAAAAAAAATCTACTTTAAATTACATCAAACAAAAGAGAGATTGAAGTTCTGGGACCTGAAAGAGAAAACATGAAAACAAAAAAACAACAATAAGCTAGGACTCGAAATCGATTTGATCCGAGCCACTCCTACGCTACACCTGCTACAAGGTGAGACGACATATACAACCCGTGAAGCGGATTAATATATGCGTTCCCTAATCTAAGCTGCACGACGGGCAGCCTTAACCTAACACCTGAAAATCATGTGTGGAAAATCGTGGAGTCGAAGGCTTCAACTTCGCTTTACAGCAATTCATCCACCTCGAAAGCTCCGTGCGTCGATTACAAAAACGACAATCGTTCAATATAACATCTCATATACTGAAGACCATCAATCTTGAAACCAACCTAATGTTTAAAAATAAATAATGAGTATCCATCCACAAACATACATGCACATGATATCGTTTCGGTAACTAAATATGAAAATGAATGTCGAAACATTTAACATTTTTTTTTCAAAAACGATATCAGTGAAAGCTCACTGAGATAGTACAGGAAAACTCGATGGAAATTGCGTTGGTTTACAGTAAACAAATAATTGGGTTGAAAAAACCTGGTGTCGACTATTTCCTTCACACTGATGATACTTCACACAATCCGCTCACCGGCCAGCTCTCCATCTTGGACGGGAACCACAGAACACTTAATTGAAACGAGTATACTATATACTATTTTTTAACGGACGGTCGTACGTCCGATCTGATAATCAAGAAGCAAACACTCCCGGGTGCCTCTCCTCCTGCGGAGCCTCGTCGCGGGCGTGCCCGCGCGGGCCACCTGGACAGGAGATCGAGGACGCACTATCGCGCACACACAGAATTCTCAAAGAGATCGTTTCGTTTTAAACGAGTTCGATGACAAATTATTTTTAAAAACGACACGAACTGACGGTTCTGAGCCGTTTTGTAAACGCGACCGGCGCCGCCACCGAACCGAGACGGCCGAACGGTATGAGATGCGCTTTTTTCTAATTTAATCAAACGATCCGTGTTCGATCGATTAAATTAGAAGTCAGCCTATATTGTTCCAATGAACGACAATGAGAACTTTAAAAATCATAAATAAAAATTTTATCTATTGAAGTTTTTTTTAGTCATTCATTGGTGAAATAAATTAAAAAATGATTGGATCAGAAAAAATGCTTAAAAAGAAGAAAGAGGAATTTATTGAAAAATGACTTGTGTTGAATGACCTCTCAACGATTTATGTATATAAGAAGGAAATATTGAAGTGACAAATTAGAAAATCGAGAAAGTGATTGTCGGAATGTAGTGAAAATTAGAAAATTTATTAACAAATATGTCATTCGAAAAATTATTATATAGAGAAAGAAGAGAAATGAAAAAGGATTCATATCGAGTGATCTCTGGCATATTTATGTACATAAAAATAAATTATTGAAACAGAAAATAAGAAAAATTAGAAGTGATTGTTGATATAACATAAACTTGAAAATTTATTAACAAATGGCTGTCGTCTGAGATATTGTTTAAAATTCAATTATTATGAGGAAAGAAATTTAATGAAGAATAGTTGTATGTTGAATGATAACTGATCTATTTATGTACATAAAAGTAAATTATTATATCAGAAAATCGTTTAGTAGGTTGTAGATGTAGTAGAATTTTGAAAGTATTTTAAAAAAATACTGTTAGTTAAGAAATTGTTTATAAATCAATTTCGTGAAAAAAACGAGAAATTTATTGGAAAAAGATATTTTCGATGTTCTGTCAACTATAAATATTTATAGAAACAAAATACTGAAACAGAAAATAAGAAAATCGACAAAATGATTGTGGATCCAATAGGCATTTGAAAATCTATATCTTTTCAGTCAGATGTAAATCTAAGATGAATGAATTTACTGTGGCAAAACCTGTCAGTTCATGCTAGGAGGTAGTTTTACTAATTGTGTATTATTGAGCTTGGTGGTGATGTTGACAGAACATAATGTTAATGGCAAGCAAGAAATTTATATGAGAATAGATTATAATAAATTTGAACACACGTTATTCATTGCAATATCAGTATTATATTTGGTTTGAATATTTGTGGTATTGTTAGATATTTTGCGAAACTTTTTGAATATTTATATGTTTAATAAAGGAAATATCGAGAAAAGAAAATCGATGAATTATCTGAAGAATGGTAATTGAAATTTTCTAATAGTTCATTAAATGATAAAAATTTAAAAACATTATCGTTTTTGGAAAAGAACTGACAGGAAATTGAAACGGATTAAATATTATCAGAAAAAATTTAATCGATTGAAATCGATGTGGATTATCTCGACAGCTGAAAGAAAATGTTATTAGAAAATATATCACTTAAAAAATATGAATTTACCATTTTTACCTAACGAATCCATCGATGGTAGATACTTTACACTGAATACACTCCGCGAATTCAATCAAAACTAAATTAACCACTTAACCAGAATCCAGAAATATATACAATTTGTATGAACATATTTGTAACCAGCAATAACGATTTTCATAACTCTCTTTCGATCATTATTCAAATCGATAGAAAGCTGAATACATCTAGTATTCATAGAAAACGTACACTTTTTGTCTTCTGCTTAATTAGTTTGCCATTTTGATTAAATTAAGTTTTATCAGATGTCAATGAAATGTGATCTCTTTTTTTTGATCAACTTTGTGTTGAATGATATTTAATCTATTTTCAGATATATAGATATATTTTTCAAATTTAAAATGTTTACCAGTCTGATAAAACACAAATCGAGTTAACTGTATGCACTAACTGAACTTAAATAACTAATTTATATATATATATATATATATATATATATATATATATACATATATATATATATATATATACATATATGTACTGTAAAACAAAAACGCAATTTCGGGAATCACACATTAACCAAATAAATTATGTATCAATGGCGAATAATACATACAAGATTCCAAAACACGTTATCACTTGTATTAGAATCTTAATATGTACATTCTGTTATGAAGCATAATTGATCTGATTACCAAACACACACGGTAGTGATACGATTTGTATCATTACCCCACAATCCATGGCGAGGGAGTGAAGTTAATTATCAAAACAAAATTAAACTACTTTAAATCGACTAGGAACAAAATTTAAAAATCAAATAAAAGCTACAATTAAAGAAAATAAAACTGAAACAACATAAAACTACTACTAATTCAATAAAAACAAATCAATACTAATATTAAAAAAAAAAATAAAAAATGAAAGCAGAAAATTAAAAATCAAACTGATTAAAATCTACAAAAAACACTAAATTTACTGAATCGACAAAGTAAAAAATCTACTTTAAATTACAACAAACAAAAAAAGAGATTGAATTTCTGGGACCTGAAAGAGAAAACATGAAAACAAAAAAACAACAATAAGCTAGGACTCGAGATCGATTTGATCCGAGCCACTCCTAGGCTACACCTGCTACAAGGTGAGACGACATATACAATCCGTGAGGCGGATTAATATATGCGTTCCCTAATCTAAGCTGCACGACGGGCAGCCTTAACGTAACACCTGAAAATCATGTGTGGAAAATCGTGGAGTCGAAGGCTTCAACTTCGCTTTACAGCAATTCATCCACCCCGAAAGCTCCGTGCGTCGATTACAAAAACGACAATCGTTCAATATAACATCTCATATACTGAAGACCACCAATTTTGAAATCAACCTAATGTTTGAAAATAAATAATAAATAGCCATCCACAAGCATACATACGACTGATATCGTTTCAATAACTTAACATTAAAATGAATGTCGAATCATTTAAACATTTTTTTTAAAACGATATCAGTGAAAACTCACTGAGATAGTAGAGGAAAACACGATGGAAATTGCGTTGCTTTACAGTAAAAAGTAATTCTATTTACAGAACCTGGTGTCGATTATTTCCTTTACACTGATGATACTTCACACAATCCGCCCACCGATCAGCTCTCCATCTCGGACAGGAACCACAGAACACTTAATTGAAACGAATACACTATATACTATTTTTAACGGACGGTCGTACGTCCGATCTGATAATCAAAAAGCAAACACTCCCGGGTACCTCTCCTCCTGCATAGCCTCGGCGGGCGCGCGCCCGTACGGGCCACCTGGACAGGAGATCGAGGACGCAATCGAAGACCCGAACGACACTCGGTATTACTTTAAGTACTTTTCGCGCACACACGGAATTCGTAAAAAGAACATTTGATTTTAGACAAATTCGATAACAAATTATTTTTAAGAACGACACGAACGGACGGTTCCGAGTCGTTTTATAAACGCGACCGGCGACGCGACCGAACCGAGTCGGCATGAGAGACGTCCGAACGGTACGAGGAGAGCTTTTTTTCTAATTTAATCGATCGATCCGCGATCGATTGATTGAATTAGAAGTCAGCCTGCGTTGTTCTAATGAATGACAATGAGTTCTTTAAAAATCATGAATATAAATTTTATCTATTGAAGTTTTTTTTAGTCATTCATTGGTAAAATAAATTAAAAAATGACTGGATCAGAGGAATAGTTTAAGGTTCAAATGTTTAAAAAGAGGAAAGAGAAATATATTGAAAAATGACCAGTGTTGAATGACCTCTGAACCATTCATATGTATAAGAACAAAATATTGAAGTCAGAAATTTAAAAATCGAGAATGTTATTGTCGATGTAATAAAAATTAGAAATTTTTTTAAAAAAATATGTCATTCGAAAAATTATTATACGATGAAAGAAGAGAAATTTATTGAAAAATGATTTTTGTTGAGTGATCTCTGATATATTTATGTACATAAAAATTAATTATTGAATCAGAAAATTAGATAAACTAGAAGTGATTGTCGATATAATAGAAGATTGAAAATTTATTAACAAATAACTCTCTACTGAGATATGGTTTAAAGTTCAATTTTTATGAAGAAGGAGGTTTAATGAAGAATAGTTGTATGTTGAATGATATCTGATCCATTTATGTACATAAAAATAAATTATTTAATCATCAAATAAGAAAATCGTTTAACAGGTTGTCGATGAAGTCGAATCTTAAAATTATAATTAAAAAATACTGTTATCTAAGAAATTGTTCATAGATAAATTTCGTGAAAAAAAGAGAAATTTATTGAAAGAAAATTATTTTGGATGTTCTGTCAACTGTAAATATTTATAAAAATAAAATATTGAAAGTAAAAATCAGAAAATCAAAAAACTGATTGTGGTTCCAATAGAAAATTTAAAATCTATAACTTTTCAGTCATAATTAAATCTCAGATGAATGAATTTACTGTGAAAAAACCTGTCAGTTCACACAGGGGTAATTATGCTGTTTGTATACTATTTAGCTTGGTGATAATGTTGACAGAACAAAATGTCATTGGGAAGCAAGAAATTTATATGAGAATCGATCGATACATTTCTACAAAAGATATTCATTGTAATATGAATATTATGAATGATTTTAATGGTGGTATTTTTAGGTGTTGTAAGAAACTTTTTGAATATTGATATGTGCAATAAAAGAAAAATCAAGAAAAGAAACTTATCTAAGGAATTTTAATTGAAATTTTCTGATAGTTTATTGAATGATAAAAATTAAAAACATTATCGCTTTAAAAGAGAACTGACAGGAAATAGAAACGGATTAAATATTATCAAAGAAATTAATTGACTGAACTCGAAGTGGATTTTTTTGATTGCTGAAATAAAAAGTAATTAGAAAATATATCATTTAAAAAAATAAGAATGTACCTTTTTTACCTAATGAATCCATCGATGGTAGACACTTTACACTGAATACACTCCGCGAATTTAATCAAAACTAAATTAACCATTTAACCAGAATCCAAAAATATATACAATTTTGTATGAACATATTTGTAAGCAGCAATTACGATTTTCATAACTCTCCTTCGATCATTAATCAAATCGACAGAAAGCTGGATACATCTAGTATTCATAAAAATCATACATTGTTTGTCTTCTGTTTAATTAGTTTGCCATTTTGATTAAATTATTAGGTTTTATCAGATATCAATGAAATTAGATATAATTTTTTTGATCTACTTTATATTGAATGATATTTGATCTATTTTCAGATAAATAGATACATTTTTTAGATTTAAAATGTTTACCAGTCTGATAAAACAAATCGAGTTAACTGTATGCACTAACTGAACTTAAATAACTAATATGTATATGTATATATATATTTATATATATATATATATATATATATACATATATATACATATATGTACTGTAAAACAAAAACGCAATTTCGGGAATCACACATTAACCAAATAAATTATGTATCAATGGCGAATAATACATACAAGATTCCAAAACGCGTTATCACTTGTATTAGAATCTTAATATGTACATTCTGTTATGAAGCATAATTGATCTGATTACCAAACACACATGGTACGTGATACGATTTGTATCATTACCCCACAAGCCATGGCGAGGGAGTGAAGTTAATTATCAAAACAAAATTAAACTACTTTAAATCGACTAGGAACAAAATTTAAAAATCAAATAAAAGCTACAATTAAAGAAAATAAAACTGAAACAACATAAAACTACTACTAATTCAATAAAAACAAATCAATACTAATATTAAAAAAAAAAATAAAAAATGAAAGCAAAAAATTAAAAATCAAACTGATTAAAATCTACAAAAAAACACTAAATTTACTGAATCGACAAAGTAAAAAATCTACTTTAAATTACAACAAACAAAAAAAGAGATTGAAGTTCTGGGACCTGAAAGAGAAAACATGAAAACAAAAAAACACAATAAGCTAGGACTCGAAATCGATTTGATCCGAGCCACTTCTACGCTACACCTGCTACAAGGTGAGACGACATATACAACCCGTGAAGCGGATTAATATATGCGTTCCCTAATCTAAGCTGCACGACGGGCAGCCTTAACCTAACACCTGAAAATCATGTGTGGAAAATCGTGGAGTCGAAGGCTTCAACTTCGCTTTACAGCAATTCATCCACCCCGAAAGCTCCGTGCGTCGATTACAAAAACGACAATCGTTCAATATAACATCTCATATACTGAAGACCACCAATTTTGAAATCAACCTAATGTTTGAAAATAAATAATAAATATCCATCCACAAGCATACATACGACTGACATCGTTTCAATAACTTAACATTAAAATGAATGTCGAATCATTTAAACATTTTTTTTAAAACGATATCAGTGAAAACTCACTGAGATAGTAGAGGAAAACACGATGGAAATTGCGTTGCTTTACAGTAAAAAATAATTCTATTTACAGAACCTGGTGTCGATTATTTCCTTTACACTGATGATACTTCACACAATCCGCCCACCGGTCAGCTCTCCATCTCGGACAGGAACCACAGAACACTTAATTGAAACGAATACACTATATACTATTTTTAACGGACGGTCGTACGTCCGATCTGATAATCAAAAAGCAAACACTCCCGGGTACCTCTCCTCCTGCATAGCCTCGGCGGGCGCGCGCCCGTACGGGCCACCTGGACAGGAGATCGAGGACGCAATCGAAGACCCGAACGACACTCGGTATTACTTTAAGTACTTTTCGCGCACACACAGAATTCGTAAAAAGAACATTTGATTTTAGACAAATTCGATAACAAATTATTTTTAAGAACGACACGAACGGACGGTTCCGAGTCGTTTTATAAACGCGACCGGCGACGCGACCGAACCGAGTCGGCATGAGAGACGTCCGAACGGTACGAGGAGAGCTTTTTTTCTAATTTAATCGATCGATCCGCGATCGATTGATTGAATTAGAAGTCAGCCTGCGTTGTTCTAATGAATGACAATGAGTTCTTTAAAAATCATGAATATAAATTTTATCTATTGAAGTTTTTTTTAGTCATTCATTGGTGAAATAAATTAAAAAATGACTGGATCAGAGGAATAGTTTAAGGTTCAAATGTTTAAAAAGAGGAAAGAGAAATATATTGAAAAATGACCAGTGTTGAATGACCTCTGAACCATTCATATGTATAAGAACAAAATATTGAAGTCAGAAATTTAAAAATCGAGAATGTTATTGTCGATGTAATAAAAATTAGAAATTTTTTTAAAAAATATGTCATTCGAAAAATTATTATACGATGAAAGAAGAGAAATTTATTGAAAAATGATTTTTGTTGAGTGATCTCTGATATATTTATGTACATAAAAATTAATTATTGAATCAGAAAATTAGATAAACTAGAAGTGATTGTCGATATAATAGAAGATTGAAAATTTATTAACAAATAACTCTCTACTGAGATATGGTTTAAAGTTCAATTTTTATGAAGAAGGAGGTTTAATGAAGAATAGTTGTATGTTGAATGATATCTGATCCATTTATGTACATAAAAATAAATTATTTAATCATCAAATAAGAAAATCGTTTAACAGGTTGTCGATGAAGTCGAATCTTAAAATTATAATTAAAAAATACTGTTATCTAAGAAATTGTTCATAGATAAATTTCGTGAAAAAAAGAGAAATTTATTGAAAGAAAATTATTTTGGATGTTCTGTCAACTATAAATATTTATAAAAATAAAATATTGAAAGTAAAAATCAGAAAATCAAAAAACTGATTGTGGTTCCAATAGAAAATTGAAAATCTATAACTTTTCAGTCATAATTAAATCTCAGATGAATGAATTTACTGTGAAAAAACCTGTCAGTTCACACAGGGGTAATTATGCTGTTTGTATACTATTTAGCTTGGTGATGATGTTGACAGAACAAAATGTCATTGGGAAGCAAGAAATTTATATGAGAATCGATCGATACATTTCTACAAAAGATATTCATTGTAATATGAATATTATGTTTGATTTTAATGGTGGTATTTTTAGGTGCTGTAAGAAACTTTTTGAATATTGATATGTGCAATAAAAGAAAAATCAAGAAAAGAAACTTATCTAAGGAATTGTAATTGAAATTTTCTGATAGTTTATTAAATGATAAAAATCAAAAAACATTATCATTTTGAAAAGGAACTGACAGGTAATTGAAGCAGATTAAATATTATCAAAGAAATTAATTGACTGAACTCGTAGTGAATTTTTTGATAGCTGAAATAAAAAGTAATTAGAAAATATATCATTTAAAAAAATAAGAATGTACCTTTTTTACCTAATGAATCCATCGATGGTAGACACTTTACACTGAATACACTCCGCGAATTTAATCAAAACTAAATTAACCATTTAACCAGAATCCAAAAATATATACAATTTTGTATGAACATATTTGTAAGCAGCAATTACGATTTTCATAACTCTCCTTCGATCATTAATCAAATCGACAGAAAGCTGGATACATCTAGTATTCATAAAAATCATACATTGTTTGTTTTCTGTTTAATTAGTTTGCCATTTTGATTAAATTATTAGGTTTTATCAGATATCAATGAAATTAGATCTAATTTTTTTGATCTACTTTATATTGAATGATATTTGATCTATTTTCAGATAAATAGATACATTTTTTAGATTTAAAATGTTTACCAGTCTGATAAAACAAATCGAGTTAACTGTATGCACTAACTGAACTTAAATAACTAATATGTATATGTATATATATATTTATATATATATATATATACATATATGTACTGTAAAACGAAAACGCAATTTCGGGAATCACACATTAACCAAATAAATTATGTATCAATGGCGAATAATACATACAAGATTCCAAAACGCGTTATCACTTGTATTAGAATCTTAATATGTACATTCTGTTATGAAGCATAATTGATCTGATTACCAAACACACACGGTAGTGATACGATTTGTATCATTACCCCACAATCCATGGCGAGGGAGTGAAGTTAATTATCAAAACAAAATTAAACTACTTTAAATCGACTAGGAACAAAATTTAAAAATCATATAAAAGCTATAATTAAAGAAAATAAAACTGAAACAACATAAAACTACTACTAATTCAATAAAAACAAATCAATACTAATATTAAAAAAAAATAAAAAATGAAAGCAGAAAATTAAAAATCAAACTGATTAAAATCTACAAAAAACACTAAATTTACTGAATCGACAAAGTAAAAAATCTACTTTAAATTACAACAAACAAAAAAAGAGATTGAAGTTCTGGGACCTGAAAGAGAAAACATGAAAACAAAAAAACACAAGCTAGGACTCGAAATCCATTTGATCCAAGCCACTCCTACGCTACACCTGCTACAAGGTGAGACGACATATACAATCCGTGAGGCGGATTAATATATGCGTTCCTATTGTAAGCTGCACGACGGGCAGCCTTAACCTAACACCTGAAAATCATGTGTAGAAAAATCGTGGAGTCGAAGGCTTCAACTTCGCTTTACAGCAATTCATCCACCCCGAAAGCTCCGTGCGTCGATTACAAAATTGATAATCGTTCAATATAACACCGCATATACTGAAGACCATCAATCTTGAAACCAACCTAATGTGTGAAAATAAATAATTAGAATCCATCCACATACATACATGCACATGATATCGTTTCAGTAACTAAATATAAAAATGAATGTCGAATTGTTTTAAACATTTTTTTTTCAAAAACGATATCAGCGAAAACTCACTGAGATAGTAGAGGAAAACACGATGGAAATTGCGTTGCTTTACAGTAAAAAATAATTCTATTTACAGAACCTGGTGTCGATTATTTCCTTTACACTGATGACTTGCAGCAAACAATAATTAGATAGAAAACCTGGTGTCGATACTTTTCTTTGTACTGACGATTCTCCATAACAAACACACTGAAGATTCATCTGTGAAGACATCTGACGACAAACTGTAAAGATAAACACCTCTATTATGAATATGTCAAAAAATAATATTTTCTGTAGGTCATTTGCTCTGTTATATATATATATATATATATATACATATACATATATATATATATATATACATATATATATATATAAATATATATACATATATATATATATATATATATATATATATATATATATATATATATATATATCTGATTAAATGAATCCGTTCTAATCATCAACGATCAACATTGTGCTTTCAATTGCGAAAAATCAAATATTATGCGAAACTTTAAGAAAATAATTCAAAAAATAACGTTTAGAGCTACTAATTAACTGATTTGCGCAGAAATAAATTCAAGTTTGAAAAACTTCAATAAGTAAATGATGAACAATGAACTTGTATAAAATTAAGTGTAATTCAAACATTTAACGTTTTATTATAAAAAGAAAAAAAAACAACACAACAACTAACCAACAAAATGACAAGATTGATGGGAAGCGTCACTTCGGAAATATTTCATTTAATGTTTGTAATTCAAAACAGTGAAAAAGTATCATACCTTTATAACATTTCAGCATAACAAACTCGTGAAGATTTCAATTGAATACAAGAGAAAGATCACTTAAATTTAATTAAAACCTGAGCAAATTTACTTAAATTCAAAAACAACCTCTCATCAACGAAAACCAACTAGAAATGAACATCGGAGAAGCACGGAGAGTCAACCTTCAATATGTGCGACTGGTCGACGAATTAAAAACGGCGTTAAAGATGACGTTTCTAAATTTATTTTGACCCAAATTATACATTTTAAGTGTAATGTATAATAAATTTTATGCAGATTCCAAACAAATGTTTAAAAAACTTTAAATTCACTATTTAATGAATAACCAATGATTAATAAAACAACAAAATACATTTTTAATAAATAATAGATTATGCAATGGAGAATTCTGAAACTAACATTGACAACTTTGTAATTTAAGATGTCTGACAGAAAACAAATGATTTTAAACAATGTACAAAAATTCAATATATGAGAATTCTGATAAGAATTATATATATATATATATATATATATATATATATATATATATCTGATTAAATGAATCCGTTCTAATCATCAACGATCAACATTGTGCTTTCAATTGCGAAAAATCAAATATTATGCGAAACTTTAAGAAAATAATTCAATAAATAACGTTTAGAGCTACTAATTAACTGATTTGCGCAGAAATAAATTCAAGTTTGAAAAACTTCAATAAGTAAATGATGAACAATGAACTTGTATAAAATTAAGTGTAATTCAAACATTTAACGTTTTATTATAAAAAGAAAAAAAAACAACACAACAACTAACCAACAAAATGACAAGATTGATGGGAAGCGTCATTTCGGAAATATTTCATTTAATGTTTGTAATTCAAAACAGTGAAAAAGTATCATACCTTTATAACATTTCAGCATAACAAACTCGTGAAGATTTCAATTGAACACAACAATAGATCACTTAAATTTAATTAAAACCTGAGCAAATTTACTTAAATTCAAAAACAACCTCTCATCAACGAAAACCAACTGGAAATGAACATCGGAGAAGCACGGAGAGTCAACCTTGAATATGGCGACTGTTCGACGAATTAAAAACGGCGTTAAAGATGGCGTTTCTAAATTTATTTTGACCCAAATTAGACATTTTAAGTGTAATGTATAATAAATTTTATGCAGATTCCAAACAAATGTTTAAAAAACTTTAAATTCACTATTTAATGAATAACCAATGATTAATAAAACAACAAAATACATTTTTAATAAATAATAGATTATGCAATGGAGAATTCTGAAACTAACATTGACAACTTTGTAATTTAAGATGTCTGACAGAAAACAAATGATTTTAAACAATGTACAAAAATTCAATATATAAGAATTCTGATAAGAATTATATATATATATATATATATATCTGATTAAATGAATCCGTTCTAATAATCAACGATCAACATTGAGCTTTCAATTGCGAAAAATCAAATATTATGCGAAACTTTAAGAAAATAATTCAATAAATAACGTTTAGAGCTACTAATTAACTGATTTGCGCAGAAATAAATTCAAGTTTGAAAAACTTCAATAAGTAAATAATGAACAATGAACTTGTATAAAATTAAGTGTAATTCAAACATTTAACGTTTTATTATAAAAAGAAAAAAAACAACACAACAACTAACCAACAAAATGACAAGATTGATGGGAAGCGTCATTTCGGAAATATTTCATTTAATGTTTGTAATTCAAAACAGTGAAAAAGTATCATACCTTTATAACATTTCAGCATAACAAACTCGTGAAGATTTCAATTGAACACAACAATAGATCACTTAAATTTAATTAAAACCTGAGCAAATTTACTTAAATTCAAAAACAACCTCTCATCAACGAAAACCAACTGGAAATGAACATCGGAGAAGCACGGAGAGTCAAGCTTCAATATGGCGACTGGTCGACGAATTAAAAACGACGTTAAAGATGGCGTTTCTAAATTTATTTTGACCCAAATTAGACATTTTAAGTGTAATGTATAATAAATGTTATGCAGATTCCAAACAAATGTTTAAAAAACTTTAAATTCACTATTTAATGAATAACCAATGATTAATAAAACAACAAAATACATTTTTAATAATAATAGATTATGCAGTGGAGGATTCTGACATTAACATTGAAAAGTTTGTCATTCAAGATGTCTGACAGAAAACAAATTATTTTAAACAATGTACAAAAATTCAATATAGGAGAATTCTAATAAGAATTATATATATATATATATATATATATATATATATATATATATATATATATATATATGTATATATATGTACACTAAAATCTTAAATTTCAACTCAGCTAAATGAATTATAAACTCTTTTTATGAAACACATGTTAACCTTAATTAATGAAACTCCCGATGTAAATTGATTATTCAAATAGTAAAAATATAAATCAGCCTAGAAGGGATATATGAAATAATTATGATTTATGGAAACGCGTCTATATTTCATCAGTTTAATTTATAATAAAAAATTAAGCCGTAACATTTTAAAAACGTTTTAATAGATTTATCCTCATTTTTCGACTGAAAACAGAACATTTAAGCAAAATATTCAAAGAATCAATTGTACAAAAATGAAAATACTTACAAATAATATTCAATTGCATAACCAAAATTGTTTCGAAGCACTCACGACAAGAGACTGAAAAAAAGTGACTTTAAAATAACAGAAAACTAATAGCTTTAAGCATGATACTAACCTCAGTTCAATAACTTATCAATTCAATCACTTCTTTTGTGTGTCAGTACCAACTTCAAAGTTAGTAAAAAGAATTCAATGCAGTTAGTTATTTGGATTTTAGGGTGCTTCAACATCCCAGGTCATTGACGCCCGGAGTTCAATGAACTAATTTATGCAAATTAAATTAACTTTGTTAATAAAAACATTTTAATTAATTTTCTCATAAATATATAATTAATAAATCAAATTAAATAGATTTAAGCAATTTGTATATTTCACATAATGCACGTTTTTTTTATTTATTTGTTTTATTTTTGAATACATAAAAAAATCGAATTTTTAATATTAAATTTAACATAAATGCAGATCTTGTTGTAAAGAAGTATATATGTATGTTGGGACACTTAGCTAAATAATCATATAATACAATAAAAATTGATTAAAAAGAATCAATGAATTTGTAATTTAACATACAACTAATAAATACAGTGCAATACAAATTTTCTAAAGAAAACAATACTTAATTTATGTGTTTGAAGGAAATGTAGACATTAATAAACTTTGACTTCTTTTATTCCTTGTTTATAATCTCAGTTTTTAAATTAAACACCAAATTTAATCTACAATTTTTTTAATACTAATAAATATACATTTATTTTTACATGTGAATAATATTTTCTATGAAAATGTGAACCAGATCATTTAAATTGAAGGTGACATGCTATATTTTAATTTAACTAGTTATAAAATTTTACAAGATATTTATGATAAATAACTTTACAGGATACCATTTGTACTTGAATGTGTAATTGAAGCATAAATAAAAAATATATGTTGGTATAAATTTATTTATAAAATAAAGTGTTCAGTGTTCCTGCTTTTTGTATTGTCTGTCTTGTCATTTTAATTAGTAATTATTTATATTTTATTATTGAAAATAAAACGTTTCAGCAGGAAAATGACATTTATCATATTTTTTTATGAAATCTTCTTAATTTATAAAATATCCGGGGGTTGTTTTTTTTTCTAAATTAGTTTAAAATTCTTGTTCTATTTAATTTTTTTAAATTTGATGAATCGAAATTAAAAAGACAATACACTAAATAAAGTGCTTTTTAAGCAAAGTGATAACAAAAACTGAGATAGTTTCTTTTACAAATGTATTTTTTTATAATATATACATACACACACACACACACACATATATATATATATATGACAAAAGTAGTAGGCAATTGACTGCTTTCAATTATGTCTCACATCTTGCTACATGACAACCATAATGCTATTTACGTATTCCTTCCCTACGAATCCGGGGTTCATGTTAACATTCTCAGTAATTCTATCAACATGTTGGTCATACAGCAACTCTTCGTGACTTGACATTTCATCGAACATTAATGAACAGAAGTTGGTGTTGTCCTCCAAATTACTGACCATGCTTGTTAGGTACGACATGATGTATTCGTTCAGACTTGATTTCATAGGGGTCAATCTCAAAAGAGCCCTTAAAGTATTTATTGATGGTAAAGTAATTAATTTCTGTAATAAACAATAACCTTTTGGGCTTCTTGTCCAGAAAGACAAACACAACAACTCTTCTTCTGTCCACCGTTTGCCTGAATCTGCCACGCCCCTGACAGGAATCTACGAGAAATATATTTATGTTCGTTAATTTATAAACGACAATGTAAATATTTATTAATTTGAAAAAATTATTAGCTGTGAGGCCAACAAGATTCACGCTGTAACAGGAAGATCTTAAAAAACTAGATCCGTGATCTGCACTGCTTCGTAACAGCACTTGTATATATTTTTTTTATATTTTGCACGAATACGCTTCAGAGTACATATATATTTTTGTTTGTTTTAAAATATTCATAAATTTATCTGTACTTGACGTGTTTGGTATTTATTTTCTATCTCGAAGAGATATTAGAAAAAAAATTGAAGGTTGTCAGAACTAAATTGCATGCTAATATTTTCTGTTACTTTGACCAGCTGATCTGTGGTATTTTCTCACATTTCCTCATATGCATGTTATCTTATTCATACAAGGACACCGTATTCATAGGGAAAGATCATGCAAATAGTATTATGGTTTTCATACCGAGAGGTGTGAGTTGTAGCTGGAAGCAGCCTATTGCTTATTATTTTTGTCGAAATTTAACTTAAGGTAATTTGTTAATTATGATTATTGAAGTTATTCGGAAAGTAGAGTCAATTGGAGTTCGGGTTGTGTGCATGGTTTGTAACATGGATGCAATAACATGAAAGGATTAAATTCCTTAAAATCGAAAAACGAAGACCCCTTTTTTGATTTCAAAGTAGAGTAATTTTTACAACGTTGTATTAAATGTTTTTTCTTTGTGATTATCATTAATATTTATTTTTTACTAGTGTTTAGTTATTTATTTTTTAAAAATGAGTATGTTACATAGATAACTGGTTTTTTTTTGTGAATTGAAAACAGTATCATACAATCGTGATTGCAAAAAAATTAAATAATTTAAAATATATTCACATACATTCTCATAAATGTTTAATTTTAACACAATTTGATAATAATTTTAAAGTAATAAATTTCGTATTTTATATCGAATGCATAACCGTGTATAAACAATTCTAACAGTAATTCTTTCTTAACGGCTTAAATTTGAATGATTTGACTTTTACATTCCATTTAATAAACAGATTAAAAAAATATCTAAAGGGATATCAGTTTTACCTCAATTTATCAAATTCGCACTAGAATAAATGCCCAGAATATGCCATGAACAATATATAATTCAATGAATGTGCGATAGGTACATATGATGATGGTCAATAAAAAGAAATCTTAATTACTAAAAATATATTTTTTTTTAAATAAAATTAAAAGATAAACATACAATTGAATGATTAAAAACATTTCGTACATAATAAAAAAACTGTAGTATATTTACAAATTCATATACATACATAAACAAAATTACACATACTTATTAAAATTATTTGTTTCAATATGTCAAAATTTATGAAATAAATGTTTTAATTACAAAATATACATTCACAATTATATTACACACACACGCACACATATATATATATATATATATATATATATATATATATATATATGTGTGTGTGTGTATGTATGCATACACAAAATACATTCTCTCATATATACTTAACTATCAAGCAGAGAAAAAAATTAGAAATTAATATTTAAATGTAATTTCTTCATTACACTTGTTATTCCATGTAAGGCATTAATAAATGTTCTTGGATGTTTACTATCCGTAGTTTTCCAATCAAATGTGACTGCAGGCAATTTAAATGTTTTCTTTGAAGTACATTTTTTATTTTTATGATCGAGCATAGTCTGTAATCTTTTTGTTTTAATAAAAATCTTATTTAACTTTTGTTCTGTTTGTGGATATTTTACAAATGCCTGAAAAATGAATATGATATAAAAGCATATTATTGGATACCTTATACAAAAAAAATAATAATATATTTTTTAATTACATGAAAAATAAAAAATGATATTAAATGTTTTGTTAATATAGTATACATTTTTTATATTTAGTACTTACAGAAGCATTATCTTCATCTTGACATATCAACCAAACTAAAGTACATAAATATGGAAAAAGTAATCCTTCTTTATCACAACACCTAAGCATAAGTGTAAGTAATGTATCAATATGGTCATACTAAAAAAAAATATTAAATATTTTCAACAACAATAAAATAAATGCAAAAAATATATATTATGCAATTACAAACCCTCCACACGAATATTTTCGTTTCTGGATATTTAACTAAATTAATCAGTATACGCACTGCATATTTACAGGCTTGTTCATGTGGTACTGAGCGATTACTAGAAGCTAGAAGTAAGTAAAGAGAATCTACCAATTCTGAACACGAATCGATACAAGTTCTGGGATATATGCGTGTTTGGAAATCTGTATGAAGAAATACATATATAATACTTTTAAAAAATAAATAATAAATAATAATTTACCTAAGATCATTACGGCTTCAATAATTTCGGTCATCGACTTTGATTTTAATTGGGTCATTGCACTATTGTATCGTACTGCAATAGTTTGTGTTGATTTTGATTTATCAGCCAACTCTTGTAAACGTTTTCGCACCTTTGTCTCACTTTCATCAGCATCCCGACGAACTTTGTAGCCTTTCCAGGCAGCCTGATTATATAAAAAAGAACGAACCGCATTAAAAATTTGTAAATATTATGTAATATTTGCTATTCTTACTTGAATAGTAGAAGCTGCACAATTTATTTTTCTTTTTTCCTGAGCTTCTTTAGAATTCACCATTCTATACTTATATTGTCTATAATATTTTTGAATTTTTTTTACAGCATTAACTCGTTGTGCAAATACAATTTTTTCTCGATTAAGTCGATTTTTATTCCGAACCCAACATTGAATAACTTTTGTTGCTTTAATTAATTGCAAATATTCCCTACGCTGTTTTTTCATAATCACATTTGCTCTAAATCTATTTTGAACAATTTTCACAGCTTTAATTACTTCCAAATATTCATTTCGCTGTTTTCTCATAATCAAAGTTGCTCTGAAGTGACTCTGAAGAATTATTGTAGATTCACGAATTATAAGGTAATCTCTACGAACTTTTTGCATAATGAGTGTAGCTATTAATCGATTCTGAATCACTTTTGTTGCATTTACAATTTTTAAATAATCCTGTCGACATTTTCTCATATTAGCTGTAGCCCTATACCAATTTTGAATAGTATATGTAGCATTGTAAATTCTTAAATACTCATTTCGTTGCTTTTTAGCCAACAAAATTGCTCTAAAATAGTTCTGGAGAATACATACGGCTCTTTTCTTACTTAAAAAATCATCTCTATATTTTTTTTTCATAACCATGATTCGAAAATTAATTTGAATTGTTTGTACAGCTCTCACGATCTGCAAATATTCCTTTCGTTGTTTTCTCATCGCTATTGTAGCTCTAAAATATATCTGAATTGTTTTTGCAGCTTTTAATATTTTCATGTATTTGCATTTTTGTTTTTTCATTTCTAAATAAGCTCTAATAAAACGCTGAATAATTAATACTGAATTTACAATTTTTAAATATTTTTGACGCTTTTTTCTCATGACTTGAGTAGCTCTATAATGAGATTGAAATACCTTTGCAGCATTGATTTTTTTCACATAATTTGAACGAATTGTTTTCATTAATAAAGTAGCTCTAAAATATCTCTGAAGAACAATTACTACATTCCTTTTGTTTAAAAATATTTCACGTTGCCTTTTCATGGCTAAATAGGCTCTGAAATAATTCTGAATTACTATTGTTGCATTTTTAAGTTTCAAAAATTCATTTCGTTGTTCTTCCATCATTTTATAAGATCTAAAAAATTGTTGAATAATAAGAGTTGCTTTTTTTATTCGCAAGTAGTTGAATCTTTGCTGTTTCATAGCCAATGTAGCTTTAAAATAAAATTGAAGAATCAAAATAGCATCATATGTCCTTAAATATTCAAACCGTTGTTTTTTCATCATTAAATAAGCTTTTGTTTGATACTGAATAACACATACAGCTCTTTTCATATTTAAATATTTATTTCGTTGTTCTTTTGCCAATTTAACAGATCGATAATATTTCTGTAGAATGATTGTAGCTTCTTTTTTCTGTAAAAATTCATTACGTTCTTTCTTCATTGCTAAAGTAGCTCTGAAATATTGCTGACAGATAACTGTCATTCTTCTTAAATTCAAAAACTTTTCACGTTGACTTCTCATTAACATTGTAGCTCTAAAATGTTTTTGAATAATACATGCAGAATTTTTCATCTGACCATATCTATTCACTTCTTTTCTCATAATGAAAGTAGCTCGTAAATGTGTTTGAATAATCAATGCAGATCTTTTAATTTGTAAATATTTCTCCTGCTGTTTCTTTGCAACTATAATAGCTCTGAAATGTTTTTGAAGGACAGATGTCGCATTTTTTATTTTCTTGTATTCATTAGAATGTTTTTTCATCATAGCAGTAGCTCTAAAATGCATCTGCAATTTTTTAACAGCGTTCAGTGTATTTAAATACTCTTTACGATTTTGTTTCATTAACAAATTTCTTCTGAACCAATCTTGTATTAATAATGCAGCATGTTTTGTTTTCAGAAATTCAATTCTTTCTTGAGGAACAAAGTTCCGTGCAACAAAACATTTTTTATACCATCTCTGAATTATAACTGTAGCATTTTTAACTCTAATGTATTGTTGTTGTGTGTTTTTCATAACTAAATATGATCTCCAAAACCTCTGAATAATAATAACAGCATTACGTTTCATTAAATACTCTTTCCTAACTTGCTCCGTTACTTTTATATTTCTGAACCAATTCTTAATTATCAAAACAGCATGTTTAATCCGTTTGAACTTATATTGTTCATTTTGCATCAAAAGATAATTGCGAAAATGTTTTTGTAGAGTAATTGCAGCTTTTATTTTCATATGTAAATGTTTTTCTTCCCACTTTTTTTTTAATATACGTCTATTTACTACTATTTTTGTTGATCGCCACCATCTTTGAATTGATTCAGTTGCTTTTACAAATCTTGGAGCTCTAAATTTATAAATTAATTGCCAAAGTAGTGAAAGTGTTTTTTCTCTATGTCCATCAGCAATATCTTTTGGTAATATATCACCATATATTTCAAAGCCAGATTGTTTGAGAGCATTGAGTGCAACTTTCACATTATGAATTTTCTGTAGTCTTGAAATTGCAGGTACCCGAAGCTCATTTGATAAATCATTTTTCATTAAAATTATTTCAGAAATACGAGTTAAACGAACACCATCTCTTAAATCAACACCGAGATTTTTAACAGCATAATTAAATTCATCAAGAACAGATTGCTTATAAGAAACAATGTATCCAGTGCTTCGAAGATATTTTGTAATATCACCAACTCCTGATAACAATTCTCGAGTAAATGATAAGAGGATTTCTCTACTCTCTTTTATTAGTGCATTTGGACAAAATAAACACGGATCATGTTTAATTAATTTATTTCGTTTTGCATAATCTAAGAAAAATACAAGCATTAAAAATTTCTTAAGGGTAAACTTTTTGATTTCATTGGTATATGCAGGAAGATAAACATTATTTGAATGTTTTTTTAAAATAGATGGATCTCTAAACAAGCGTAACATAACAAAAGTTGACAAGCCAACTACATCCGAATTAGAGTTCAATGGAATTGTCTCTCCATAAACAGCTTCGAGACCTATTCGAAGCCACAATGAATTGTAGCAAAGCATGAGTTTCATTATAACTGCTTGTAACCCTACATCTAAATGCAAATCACGATCATTACGAATTGTAAGTTGTTTCTTTTCGATTAAAACGGTTATTTTTGAAAAAACTTCAATGACCTGTTCAGTTTTAATTAAGTTACAAGCAGCTTTACGTAATGAATTTAATCTGTTGTTTATATGATACTTTGAACTAATATTCTCTTTTGTCGGAGCAATTTTTAAATCTTTTTTCCGACATTCTTCCCATAGTTTTGCAATATCAACTTTTACATTTTGTGATTTGCAATCAAGTTCTGCAGGAGGAGTTAGCAAAGCATTTAGCCATTTTTTAAACTCTATTTCTTGTTTTTCAATCCATGCTTCATCGTAATATAAACGATTGGAAAGAAATGGATCGATTGTCATAGAAGCAGAAAATGGATCTGGATTGATCACATTCTTCAAAAATATGTTCGGGTCATGTAAACTTAAAGGTTTTTCTACATTTTTCTTTTTTGGAGTTTTTATCTTCGAGCAGGAATCAAAATTTTGCTTAAAGTAGTTTATATCTCCTTTTAAAACTAATTTACTCCAAGATTCCTTTCTAGGACTTTTCAGTTCTTTGTGAACTATAATACGTTTTGGAGGTGATATTCGAAACATCGAATCAGATTTTCGTTTGACTGGTATTAAACCACGTGGAATAGACTCAAAATCTTCTATTGAATCATAAAATACAGTTTTGTTTTTAATTACACTATCATTTTCATTTATCATATTGACACTTTTTGTCGAACTTTTGTCTGACAAAGAATCTGGATAATGATTATTACTGTCATTATTTGAAATGATATTGGTCTCTTCTTCATCAATACAACTCAAATGCCTTTGACTGCCTAAAGGACTTTTATTAAAGGTCAAGTTTAAGGGACTAGCCCATAAATTTGCTTCTATGATTTCTTTTACAGATTTACCACTATAATTTAATTCGTAATTATTTCCAGGATAATTTATTTTCATATTTTTAGTACTAGTTGGAGAAATACCATTATGACTGCTTGTTGTATTCTTTTCTCCTAATAAAATCCAGTTTGATGATTGTTTTTGCTTATCACATTCTTCTATTTCCCCAATAGTAGATAAATTTTGTTTTGAGTCACAAAGATCATCTTTAACATAAGTGCCTGTACTTATTCTTGAAAATGAATCATTTTTTGATACATCAAATGTATTATTAGTAGTAGGAGTAGAATGTGCAGAAAAAATAAAGTCAGTGTTAGAATCTAATGTATCTTTACATAAAAATTTATTATCTGCATTAGAATGTGTGATCAAAGTAAATTCAGATGTAAATTCATTTGAATTTTTGAAAGTTTCACATGTATCATTTAATTTATTTTCATGACCTTTGTATCTTAAACTATTTGAAGTGGTCTTATTGTCATTTTCACTACAATTAGGAGACTTAATATGCTCATATGTCAATTTCATTTCAAACCTCGGTGTATCAGATTTTAAAAATGAAGGCGTACAATTAGTACACTTTTGCTTATTTACATTTGAATTCAGTGGTGATAAACAGAATTCTGTGCTATTCAATTTATTATTCAAACTTTGAGAAGTTGACTTTGATAATATTGTAATTTCATTTTGTGTGTCTAAATCACAATTAAAAAATACATTTTTATTTTCATTTTCAATACTGGTAATTATTCTTGAAGGTTTGAATATTGTTTCAGACTTGTCTGTTCTTATAGAAACAGGGGTAAATTGAAACGAATCACTATTTAATTTATCTTCAAATCTGCTTTGTTTGTCATAATTATAATGAGAGTGACTATTAAAAGTGTCACTGAATTGTAAATTTCTTGGAGGTGACTGTATGTTAAACAGTTCTTTATCAGCAATATTATTCCAATTTGTAGAATGCAAGCAGTCATCATTGCAATTTACAGATTTTGAATCAAACTGGAGAGCATTTGGACTGAAATCAGTGGATTTAGAATTAAATATTGTTACATTTGTATTAGTTATCGACGGAATTGCTTCTGAAGGCACATTTAAATATTTTTTATTTAAACTATATGTTTCACGTCTCAATGGAGTTTTGTTTGGAGAAGAAACATAAGTTATTTTTGTAGATTCCATCACTATATGTGAATTTTCTGTATTTTTAACATAATCATTCTTTACATCAAAATCTATTTCTTGATTATTGGTATTGGAAACAAATAAGTCATCAGAATCTGTTTCTGTGCTTCTTGTATTTATTTTTGATTTTAAATCAGATTTGTATTCTTTTTTTTTATAATTTTCATTTAACTTAACATTGTCAGTATAATCTGAATATGTTCTTTCTTGTGTCCTGCCACAATCACTAAAAAATTCATTTAAACCGGAAGGATTATTTTCTTTATTTCCAATACAGTGATTTCGTTCATTTACTTTTAGCTGTGAAATACACTCATCAAATTTACTGAATTTATTTTCTTTATGAGAATTTTGTTCCATCTCAACAACTGATCTAGCAAGATGTTCTTTTTTCTCAATTAAATATGTAAAACGTCTAATTGATGACTGAGGTACATTATTAGAAAGTAACGGTTTAGTTTTTTCAACATAATAACCTTGTGAATTTTGAATTAGAACCAATGGAGAACGTTGATTATTAATTTTAGGCGAATGCGGTGATTTCTTTAATGGTGTAGTAGCTGTGTGGATTTTTTTCGACACTACTGTAGGGTGTCCATTGCGTAATGATTTTAAACGATTTGATGGTTTGCAGACCTTAAACTAAAAATACCCGTATTCGAAAATGTTTTTAAAAATGTATACACAAATAAATACAGTAACCTTCTATTTTTCAAAATTTATTATTGTATTTTAAAATATATACTTTGTACACTATAAAAATATAATGTGTACATAAATGAGTAAGCAATATTCATTGCAGAAATGAAGAAGATATATATTTCCTAATATAAATACAAAATATATTTCAAAACAAACATTTTACGTACTTTGGCTGGTGTATTCGATTTGAAAGTAAGAGCTATATCACGTTTTAATCCATGAGAACTTTTTAATTCCAATTTATCTCGCCATGCACCAGATTTTTTTGGCTTCCAAGAAACGTCCAAGTAAATTTTTTCAAATGCGTTTATTTCTGTACTTAACCAACTTAATGAGACATTTCGTTCAGATGGAGGAAGTTTTGATATTGTTAACTATAAAAATTAATGATAATAATAATAAAATCTAAAACCCTCCTAATATTTATACATGTACAACAAAGTATAAAATTTAATTTTTAATATCACAAAAAGAGCTATAAATCAATCACTTTAATAATAAATATTACAATCAGATTTGTAAATTGAGTTTGAAAAAGCAATTAACTAATAACTAATTTTAAATATGTAAATAATATATTATGTAAATAAATTTTATTATATATATATATATATATATATATATATATATATATATATATATATATGTATACAAACAAACTTATGTACATACATATATTTTTTGTTAAATAATTCAAGAAAAACAGCAAATTCAAGGTAGAAGCTACATTTAAAGTGAATATCACAAACTACTTGTAATTGTATTCATGAGGTTTGTAAGTAGATCAATTTCAGCCCACTATTAATTTAGGAACATGTTAATATTAAATTATTCTTAAGTAGGGCAGAAAATATTAGAAATGATTTTCAGCCTAGCCAAAAAGATTGTTAATTTCTTTCTAGTACAAAAATATAGGGCACAACTAATAAAAAATATTACTATATAAAAATATAGTCATTACATAGTTATGTTTCATAACAAAGTGAGCACATGTATTATTTCAAAATATGAAAAAACAGTTTTAAATTATATATTTTAAAAATAAAAACATTTACATAAATAAAAAATTTATATATATATATATATATATATTATACACACACACACTCAACTAACATACATAAACACATATATATGGTAGTAAAATACACAAATGTTGTTTATAGTTAAAAAAAAACTTTTTTATTTATCTATTTACTCACTTTAGTGGCACATGGAGTTGAGTTTTGAATACAAATCTTTTTTGATATAAAACTTCCTACAGGTATATTTTCAAAAAATAACTTAGGATTTGTTGTGAATGGTGCCAAATTTAAGACTGGTGTTGTATCATCAGAATAATCATCCTGTTTAGGATTTTGTAATTTTGGTGGTGTAATCTGCAAAATTATATAATTTATTATATATATATATATATATATATATATATATATATATATATATATATATATATATATACATATATATACACATGAGATTTAGTTTACAATTACATAAAATACATATTTGAGTATTAGATACTTACTTCAAAATACATGTTAGTATGGACGTATTTACTTTTTTCAGTGTAAAAGTTATTAAATATTTTTTATTTACAATATTACACAATCTTTATCTTTTATAAACCAACATAAACATTCTCTAATGTAAAATTGACATAACACAACTGTCACAAAATACAAATTTGAAAGAACCAATGAGAAACTTACTAGAAAAATCGGTTACGCATTTATATGCTAAACATTTTACTGGAACGCAGAGTCTTTTATCTATGCTCGAACGTATACGAACATTGGCGATATATAGTCTTTGCTGTAGTATATTGCTAAGCACGTTTTCTGCATATTGTTAAATGCCCAAAAGAAGTAGTTAACACATGCATTATATATGTATATATATATATATATATATATATATATATATATATATATATATATATATATATATATATAATATGTATATATATGTATGTGTGTGTACTACGCACCCTTTTCGTTTATTCAGGTTAAAAAAATTATTTTATAAAAATAAATACTGAAAGAATTAAAAATCAGATGTGTTAATTTTTTATCTTTCTGTTAGTGTTGTATATTTTATAACGTTCATATATTACTTTGAAAGAAAAGTTATTTGACGCATTGAAGCTGTCACTTTCTAAAATCAATATTAATGTTATTTTTGAAACAAGATACATAGAAAAAATATTGCACTAATTCATATTAATTAAAGTTTAACTTGATTTTTGTTAATAGTTAACATATTTTATTTGTAATGAAAAGATTTTGTTTTAGAATAAAATAATCTCCAGTATTAAATCGAAGTTCATAAAAAATAATCAATATAAATGTGTGATTGTATATAAATATTAGTAATGTATTTTACTTCACTTATGTCGAGAAATGTACGTGACAAGTTTGTATGTTCATATATATGACTGTGTATATGTGACAAATAGGTACAGGAATGTAATAAAGATAATCAAATTATTTCAAGTTTTTATTAATATTTACATTGACGCTTGAAATTAGTTGTCCCATTTGATTACAATAAGAGTCGTCATTACTACATATACTGATTATAAATCTGTTTTTATAATCTTGAAGATCATTATTTATCATCTATATTATGTAAATTTTCAACATTTAGCTGCGAGTACCAGATTTATAACAAAACATACCACAGTACTCTCACTTATGTAGTTACAAATCTATTTTTAAGAACTGATGATAATATATAAATTTACACTCTTAAAAATTATTCAGTTATGATTAATAATGAATGACAAATAAATGTAAACTGTCTATTTAACTGAACAACTTTTAAGCATTATTGAAATTAAAATAAATTATATTTTTATTTGTAGTTTTATCATATACAAATATGTGTAGATGTATGTACTATATACATATTATATATATATATATATATATATATATATATATATATATATATATATACACATATACATAAGTGTATGTATATACAAATACACACTCAGACTGAAATTTGGAATTCACTAAGTTATTTTCAAAAATATTTTAACTATTGATAATTGGGTGTAGCTCCAAAATTTATTGGTCCTTGTCCAGCACCCAATGCACTAGAATCATCTATACCAAGCTGGGCTTGAGGACTAAATGTGTCTGCTGATATTCTTGTAATCATAATTCCGACACCTTCTATTAATGCTAATAATACACCTCCTACGAGAGCACTTGCAGCCATAGCTGGTAAACCATTTCTAGCAGCTAAAATTCCTCCTGTTGCAGCTCCACTTATTATTGAATTCCACGGGTCTTCTTTTTTTCGAAAATGAATCAAAGTACAATCAATTACAGAAAACATTCCACCCCATACTGCAAAATTTCCTGCTATAATAGGTGACCTTGCTTTTATGGCTGTCAAACTTCCATTCTAAAAGAAACAGTATCCTTAACGTGTGATATTATAAATAAATTATGTATATGTTTTACACACCAATCTTCGATTTAATCCTGAAGGTGCATTTCGAAACCCCTTAATACTTTGGAAAATAGCACCACCTACGGCCCCCATTGTAAATGCACCTCCACAATCATCAACAATCCGAAAAGGGCACGGTTCTCGTGAATATTCTTCCATTTTATTCCTTATTTACAATATTATAAACGACTGTAAATGATAAATTTATTTCATCACATAACCTAGAAAAAATTTAACACTAATTTCTTTACCTAAAAATAGATACTCTTCAATTTTATGATGACATAAAATGACGGGAATTTAGAATAACTTCAACGGAATAATTAGTAGTATTTTTTAACCCAAATGTAACTACCTGACGGCGTTTTTCAATTTTTGTTATATATTTACAGTGTTGCGCTAGTGTTGTTAACCTTGCGAGACGATAAAAGAACAATCATGCGTCATTACTAACACAAGATATCGAAATGCGGGAAAATATAAATATTTGAATTTAATGATCAATTTTCATATAATATAATACTGATTATTAAATTGAAATATTATAATAAAATAAAATTGACATTTTTTTTAAATAGATGTTAATCAAATCAAACTAAGTATTAACATTTGGTAACACCCAACAAATTCTTAAGTTAAATATACATATCTTCTTGCATGCATTGAATCTATTTTTAAATCATTTACGACTCAATTACGAACCAAAATAGATCAGCGTGGTTTTAAATAATATTTGTTTAATCAAAACTATCAAAAATTGACACAATGTCAGATATTCAGGTAATTATCAGAAAATGTATATTAATACAATCATATATATACTAAATAAGTCAGTTATAATTAATAAATAAGGTGTTTTTTCCACAAAATAAGGTAGTTGACACCAATATAAAATGTGACCAAGAAAAAGAACTGCCAGAACAAGATATCCAACCTGAAACGGATTCCAGTAATCAGAATGGAAATCACATCACAAAAATTCAAGAATTAGAAAATGAATTACAGGTGATTTAATATTAAATTCCATGAATTACATATAATCTCTGCACACATTCTATATATATATATATATATATATATATATATATATATATATATATATATATATATATATATACGTTGTGTGTGCGTGCGTATCTAATTTGTAAATACAAGAATACATTTTAGATATTTTAAAAATATTTCGAATATCTGCAAAACATCAAATAAATCATATATTTTCTGAATTTTTATTTATAATTCTATTTATATTAATATAATTTTATTTTTTTATCTAATTAAATCGTTAAAAATGTCCGTAACAAAGAGATTAATAATATTAATGTAATCACCTTAAAAGGTACGCACCGAAGAAAGAGAAAACTATAAGAATAAAGTGAATCTTCTGGAAACAGAATTGAATGAATTGAAGAATCAACAACCCGGAACTTTGAATCCTGCCCAAGCGAAACAAGTTGAACAAATTAAAGTTAAATCAGAAGAAATGTTAACTAAAGCAAAGGGAATCATTTTCGACAAAACGAAAATATGCAAGAATCAAGAATTACAAATCGAATCGCTCAATTTACAAGTTTCCAGTTTAAAAGAAGCTCTTTCAATTACAAAGGACTTACTTAACATCAGAAACTTGGAAATTGAGCATTTACAGGTAGAATTATTTTTTTTATATTAAATGAAAATAATAATTAAGATTCAAACAGATATCTGTAATATTTAAAATATATTGTTTTACGATAACAACGTTAATTACTTCAAGTAAAAATGTTCACAAAATTGACTGTAAATTAAAATATTTTAAAACAAAATAAATTTTGCATAATTAAATGAAATGTGAATTCTGTACAGATTTCTAATTTTATTATCGGTTCTTTCATTTTTTTTTTTGATATTTACTTCTTATTTATCAATTTGATTATTATTAATAGAAAAATTGCTAATTGTTTCGTTTTAAACGTATGCTTTAATATAATATTGTATTAATTTTCATAAAATAAACGTTAAATTGTATATTGTTCCTGTAATTTGTTTAAATTTACTTTTCATTACAATATATTTTATAGAAAACGTTCATTATATGTAAAAAGTAAATATTTTATAAGCTAGAGTTATTTTATTATTACAAAAAATAATTATATTATAGGATAAATTAAACTGCATGGAACAAAAGATATCAATTGAACGCGAACGGCAGACATTGATGAATCAGAAAGTTGAAGCAATGATGAAAATGAATAACGATCTAAAACTTGAATATGAAACGCAGCTTCAACTATTTAATGTTTTACGAGAAAAATACGCAGAACGTGATGATCTAGTGCAACAAAGTAAATCAAAAACCGAATAATTTATATATATATATATATATATATATATATATATATATATATATATATATATATATATATATATATATATAAGTGTATATGGATGTGTGCTTGAATATTGCTGTTTTTTTTCTTGTACGTGTATTTTATTATGTATACCAAAATATTAATGGAAAAAATAAATATATTGGAACCTGGGGGCACCTTTTATTTTCTGCTATAACTTCCTTTTTTTCTAGCCTTTTTGATTTTAATATCACTGAGAAATTCCTTCCTGGAAAATAAAAACTATTACTGTGTTATAATTATAATAGGTGTTTTTTAAAAACTATTTTTATTTATATATGCATGCATAGAAAACTATAAATATGAAGAGAAGTCATGAATTTTTAAATACAGTTTTTAATAAATATAACTTATTACTACAGAGCTCAAAGAAAAATAAGTACTGCGTTAAAATATAATATTAGTTTAATTGAAATGTTCGTTAAATTACGGCAGTGGTTACTTCTGACGAAATACTTTTAATGCCAAGACTTTTTTCCACGTAACGAAAATCGAAAACTAGACATTTTCATTTTCAACAATTCGTGTACATAGCATGTAATAAATTGAAAATTCAAATGTCTCTTCTTGTACTTGTAATTGATTGAAAGAAGAATTGTAATAAATTCACTGTTCAAAAAGTACATTTTAGATATGAATGTTAGAACGTATATCTCTTACAATCAAACTTTATTATAAACTTTTTTAAGCAAATATATTAATCATGTTTGATTATGAACAGAATTTTTTAATGGAAAGGTTTTTATAAACTGATTGTACACACATTTGAAAATCTGCTTTCTTTTAGTAAAATACTAGTATCAAATTTAAATAGATTCGTTAAAATAAAAAAAATGTATAATCCTTTAGTTTTTGTTACCATAAGAATTTGACAAAAATCTTTACTATTAATTTTTTCATCTTTTCAGTTATATTAAGATCTTTTGTGTTTGAAATATAATTACAACTAAGTTCTAGTTATTAATTATTTATTAATTAATATATATATATATATATATATATATATATATATATATATATATATATATTAAACTTAATATAAGTATCTTAATTATAACTCATCAGAAAAGTAGACTCATATATAAATATTTATTTATATATATATATATATATATATATATATATATATATATATATAACGAAATCAGCGTGGCGAGTCATGATCCCAAACCTTACATGATGAGTACAAATAAATGGAAAATCATGGAAGAGGCCTTTATCCAGCCGTGGATTAACAGAGGCTGAAGATGATGATATAAAGAAAAATAAATTATTAAATGATTTATAGTTATTAGATATGACCAAAATCAAAATTTAGATTTATTAAATTACAAATTAATGACAAATAAATAAAAAAATATTCTAACTATTTAGTCTTATGAATAATTAATATAAACTGTAATATTTGCATGGGATATAACGAATTTGAAAATATGTTCGTTTCTGTTCATCTAGTTCCGTTTTTACATTGATTGAAATGTTTCACTGTGTACTTTTACATTCACTTTAACAGAAAAACACAAGTGTTTATTCGCTATTTAATTATAAATACTCAATAAATATACGTTATTTTTCTTTGTTCTCTGAAAATACTTAAATTACATTGAAATTTGTAACAATATATGAAATGTAGAAACAACTTTTAAAATATCAACTTTTTATTGCATAGAATTATTCGAAAAAAATCTATATATTCAATCATTACAACTCATTAAATATATTAAATATGTCAAAAAGCAGACAAGTAATTAATGATAAATATTAATAAGAATATTCTACAACAAAAATTGAATATTAGTATGAAAGAATGCTTTTATATAAATATATATATATATATATATATATAAATATATAAAATGCTTATTAACACTGGCCTTTTTATACAAATTAAGGTATAGGATAATATTTCTGTTCAGTTAAAGTAGAATTTTTCTCGTTTATTAAATACAAATGAAGTGTATATCCATTTCACTCCGGATTTTTTCTAGATTTCATAATATAAAGTTAATATTATGTTTATTATACGTACATATATATACATATATATATATATATATATATATATATATATATATATATATATATATACATATATTAATATATGTTAAAATCAAAAAAGTATGAATCAAGTTAAGAATTTTAAAAACATTAGTCTCTGTTCGAATTTGAAACCTATCTTGACTATAATTCATAAATTGTTCATTAAAATGGTAAAACATAGATATGATAATGATAATTTTACTTTAATTATATCGTAAGTCGTACTTAATTAAATTTTTCTTTAACTAATCCTATCTGATATTGTTATATATAAAGAAATCTAATATTTGTGAAACCTTTTCACCACAACTGTGTAACTTAAAGTGAATACGTTAATGTTTCATTCAATCTGGACCCATAGTTTCACATGGTGCGACCCATAAGCATACCATATTCTATGAACAAAACAATCAAATATCTAAAAAATATATATAATCTTGCATTGAAATATCAGTGGACTGTAGAAAAAAGTACGATATATTTCTGTTATTGCGCTCAAAAAGATGTTTAATATGTAATTAAAAGGCATCTTCTAATCGTATAAACAATAAGTTTTGCGTTAAAATAATTTTTTGTTGAAACGACACTTTAAAAAAGATTCGTCCCTATTATTGAAATTAATAGTTTCATGAAACAGTTTTTTATGTGTTTAGAATGTACATTATTTCCGAATAATTTGATATTCTCCAAAGTCAATATATAAAAAGTCCAGCAAGAATGTATAACAGTGCTTAATATTTTTTCTTTAAATTTACTTCACTGCTTTTCCACACATTAGAAATATTTCAATGAACGAATAGAAAATGTATTTTTAAAATTAATTACGTATAATAATTAGAAGTTGCATGATAATTAATTTATACAAATATTTTTAATAATGACAGTAGTAATATTATCTGTTTCATCGCAACTCAAATAATATTCATCGACTTTCCGACAGTACTTTCCATATCGTGCGCGTTTGAGTATCATGCAGGTCTTCGAAACGTCGAGAACTTCTCGTTTTTATCTAAATGTTTGTTAAAATATTTTTTGTTCGTTTTTAATCTAGTAATATTGAAAAATTATAAGACTGAATTTGATTACTAATAGCTACATATTCGGATTTTCATGTCATATGTGATTTCTATCAATACACTTAGTTTTATACAGTACGTTTAATACTTTCAGAATAAAAAAAAATACAATTAATACTTTTAAATTAATGGCGATAATCAAATATAACTTAAACCATTCGTTTCCTTCTTATTATAATTTGGATTCGACAATCATTCTCTGTGCCTGCACTCTTTCTATCACCTATTTATTTTAATTAAAACGTATAAATTGTAAATTTGTAAATTATTAATTCACAGTTCAGTAATAATTATAAACTCATATGTATTTTTAAATTTTATTCATATATCATATATAGTGAAATAAATTATAACTAAATATATAACACATTGTCAATTTTTGGTTATAATTATTGGTCTATTTTATATATATATATATATATATATATATATATATATATATATAACATAATATATATATATATATATATATATATATATATATATATATAACATTATATATATATATATATATATATATATATATATATATATATAACAATTAGAATAAAATATTTAGTAGTTGATTATTTTACTAGCTATTAAAATATCATATATTGGGAATTCGAGCACAATTTATCAAAATTCAGTATGCTACATATGACATGAAATTACCAAACGTTCCTCACAAAATCTTATTAATATACGAGTGGTTCTTGATTCCCTAAAAATACTTTAGGTAATAACAATTATTACGAATTTCTATTTACATACTTTTATCATAAATGTCTGTTTAATATATATATTAAATTATTTTCATTATAATAATAATAATTCTATTCTTGCACATATCGTAATGGCAGTGAACAAATATGGCTCGCACAAACTATTCAATTTTACATATTATATACCAGAATGTATGTATTTATATAGGTCTATATATATATATATATATATATATATATATATATACATATATATACATATATATATATATATATATATATATATATATACATACAAAACATATTTACATTACTTACTAAAATAAAATTGATGTAAAAGATAACTCATTATAATTCCAGAAAATTAAACTAACTGTGATTAATCAGTTAAAAAAAATATAATCTCGCATCTATACTAAGAGTATTTAGGCCGTGTTCATGAAATTTAACAGTTGGTTTTACAATCTGTTAAACTTCCGTATAATTGTGTACAATTGTTGGATTTTTTTTTCGTTACAATAATTTTCGATATGTTTTAAAATATGTACATACATAAAATTAGCATACAGCAATAAATGAATTACAATACTAGCCATGACCGCTATCCAATAAAATATATATATATTTTTATCGTGTGTCCTCTGTTTAAACAGTTCATTCTGTTTTAAAACGAATGCGTTATTAAATTCAATAATATCAAATGAATTCTAGCTTTTCATTTTTCTTTGAAACTATTAATACATCATATAACAAATCGTTTATTTCCTTTAATACTTACAGTTACATTTTCTTTCAATATTTCTTATATTATCATGAATATATGCATTGGTTTTAATACATAAACAATGTACCAAATCAATCTATTATATTTTTTTGGCAGCGATGTAGTATTTAATTCCGTTGTTCGCTTCAACAATTTAAATATTTGGCTAGAGTGTTTAAATATTACATATTCAATCATATTAAGTATTAAATTTATACATACATACATATATATATATATATATATATGTGTGTGTGTGTGTGTGTATGTATGTATGTGTGTATGAATGTGTGTGTGTGAATGCCGATATTTTTAACACTTAATATATCTGAAAACGCTAAATACTTAAAAAATGTCTGAAATCCTAAACTTATTAAATTTTCATTGAACAGGATCCAACATAACGAACACTACATTCGAGTGTTTTCTTTTTTATTCTCTACTCCATAACAAACTGATTACTGTGAAATGAAAATACATGTGAAAGTAAATATAATTTTTAAACTGAAATAATGAACGGCACTTCAAATAAGCCAATCAACGCTTTTTTATATAAAAATATGTTTTTATATAAAATGTATTACATAACTTTACTAAGTATACTAATAAAAACATATTTGGATTTTTTTTTATTTAATAAATTGTCTTCTTATCATCTCAATGTATTGAATATATAATTGTCTGTTCAGAAAAAAAAATTCGAAATCGAACTCGGTGTAAACAGTTAGATATGAAAATTGAATCAGAACAATCGGATTTTTTTTATTATTCGTATTATTTTAAAGTATATCCGTATAACGGTTACATATGATCGAACCACGTGCATTGATTATTAATTTTGAAGAAGTAATTAATATGATATTAATAATGTATGTTTAAATAAAATTCTATAGAGTTTTAGAGTTTTAATTTTTTATCATAATTTTGAAAAGGATTTTATAAAATATTTGAAACAATGGTTTTAATTTTTTAAATTTAAATACTGTTTTCAAAACGGTACTTCCTTAATTAATTATTCACTGAATCAAAGTATTATAAGATTATATATATATATATATATATATATATATATATATTGTATCCATTATCATTCCGAACAGACAATATATAATTAAAGTAAATATTATATCGATTTTCTAATTGACGAATTAAGTATACAGATTGTACCTTGTTTCTTATTTCATTATCGTCAAACTAAAAGAACTGTTTAACAGTTATTTATATATCTACAGGTTTTAGTTCAATTTATCTGAATACCACTAAAAACATACGTTTGTTTTTTGTTTATTTCAATGAAAGTTCATGTTTTTTATCAACGGTTAAACTAGCACTTCCATTTTGTTTGCTTTTCGCAATACTCTAATTTGTCCTGGTTGAACTTCTGGTAATCCTGTACATTTGAAAGTGAAGATTACGGTCTGCGCGCCGAAATTCGCTTCAAATCTGTTCAATCAATATGAATGTATAAATAACAGTAATGTTAACAAAAAAAACACGGATGTAAATGCACATACGTGTACATGTGTGTACATAAAAGTATTGTTTGATTTCAAAACGTAACGATATATGTACATATCAGCAAAAAGCATAAATATTCTGTATTTTCGATGAATTTAACAATCATAAAAGGTTTTTTATACTTGTAGGATTCATAATATGAAGCTAACTATATTTGAAATCAAACAATTTTAAAATCAGGTCAATTATATTGATATTTCAAATTTTTCATAGCTTGTTAGATATACATTATTTGGCACGACGTTAAATTTCAAACTTTGAAGAAAAATGTAAAAATATCCTTTATCTTTTTAATTATTTATCTTTTTTGCACATAGAGACACGATTATCAGTTGGTAAAAGTTCAGTTTTTACAAATTAAAATATTATAGAATACACATGGAAAAGAAATAAATAATAATATTTTATTTGACGAAATTTAGATACGTGTGATCAATTAAATTATTACAAGGAAAAGGTTTTTAAAAATAATTTTGTAAAGTACATATACAAATTCATTGAATTATTACATGTTTTCATAACTCTGTCATTTTGTTTTAATTATACTGCTAACTAGTTTTCGTACAGTTGATTTGATAATGAATAGATAAGGGAGATCTTAATATATTGAAGCCACATCCTTGAATTTATCATTTATTATACGCACTGAAAACAATATAATGGGGTTAAAATGGGGTAGTGCATGCATACCACACGACCCCGACTCCAATTAGTGCAGAGCCTCTCTTACCCAATTCCAACTTTTACCTCCAAGCAGTTAACCCTGATAACCTGAGTAACTTCACTCAAGATCGGATAACCCCGACGGCGAGACGGGTTTGTGCTAACAAGAACAGGAGAATAGTCGTCGGAAAAGGGAGTTGGGCGTGGACCTAACAACCCCATCTCGTAAAACAACAAAGTTACGAAACCTGAAAATAAGCCTGGGACACTAGATGGATTGATGCAGCGGAACTGTTGAAAGTAAGAAACTGGAGAAGGACTGGCAGGCAGAAGGATGTCCGGAGGAAGAAAATCGAGGAGACCGAGGCTCGATTTGAGCTATCGCGCCGTAGAAGAAGAAAAAGAAAACGATATAATAACGCTTTAAAAAACAATATACTTACTCAGTACTAATATTGACTTCGGGAGCTTTACCCATCGCGTTTTGTACAACAAGAAAGAGTTTCGTGACAATCTCTATAACGTGACCAGTCTGGAACACAAAGTCGCCTTTCTTCTTGGCAAGATCACTCTGGAACAGGCATCCCGTAGGTGTGGGCGTATCAGAACCACTGCTACTATGACAACCCGTCACTCCGCCCGATTTTATGCCGGTTGGTAAAACGGGCTCATCAGGCGAGGACTGTAAGCGAATCTACTCTCTAGCTATCTAAATGACTAAAAGCGCAGTGTCTATACGATCTATACGCGTTTCTATTTTGATTCTAATTAAATTACATGTTCGTATTTCAAGTTTGATAAAAATGTTCAGAAGTGAAATATCGCATTGAAAAGAACGATGAAAACGGATACTTTGAACATAATCTAATTTTATTTACAAGCAAACAAAACTAGATAAACTAAATTTTATTTGAAAAAGAAAATGATAAAAAAATAAGGTTTATCTTGATAAATAAAATATTTTAAAATACACATCTAGAAAATAAATATAAATACTTTGTTCTACATTAATAAAATTCACTTGATATTTTTTCTGTACAATAATTAATTGTTAAAACTTTTAACCCAGTAAATTGGGTGTAAAGTTTTTTTTAGCGTCGAATCGTCTACTTTTTAAAAGAATTATATTAAAAATGACTATTAGTCAGGAATCAAAACTGTTTTTAACAGAAAATAAATAAATAAAAAAAAACAGTCTAAATCTAATATGACAGCATACAAAAATTAGCATCGATTACAGGTATGATTTTCGATTCAAATCAAGTACTAATATTTTAGAACGAGAATGTTCTTTTTCTCAATAAAATAAACATTACTAGTTCTATTAGTCTCGGATTTATGAAAAGGGTACAATTGAATACATGATATTTAAGTAATTCGAAATTAAATATTTCAGAGAAATTTATAAAAATAGATATATCTTCATTTAAAAGACGCTTTCATTAAGGCTTTTCAACATAAATGAATATGGGTAACGAGTTTAATTATATATATATATATATATATATATATATATATATATATATATATATATATATATATATATATAAAGTAAAATTTCTAAGATATATTTTACATAAATCCAAAGAATGAGTGATAATTGATTTAAAATCCCTCATTTTTAAACTGTAAAAAGTGATAAGTACAATTTATCTTCAGATTTATAAGACGTTATTGAAATATAATGAAAATCAAATATATATATATATATATATATATATATATATATATATATATATATATATATATGTATCTTGTAGAAATGATTGTCTGTGCTTACGGCTCGGACATGGAACACAGCAACGTCATCGAGATAAGGACTAAGCGATAGCCGGTAAATTTCAGCAGCAGGCACTCGATATTTCACTTGGAGCGTGCGTTGGTCCAAGATGAGCATCGCACTCGTCGACACGACCAGAAGTATTGGCACAAACTAATAACATTTTCAATGTTTCATATAAACGATTACTCATTGGCCTATTTCTAGATGAGATGATTGCAGAAATTCATTATTTTTTAAAAAAATACGCCTAATACATTTTTTTAAAAAAAATATATAACGACTGAATAATCATCAGTAAATTACCTTTCCACTGGATCTAGTAATTTTATTAATAATATCAGCAAACACTACATATTGGTCATTGGTCTCTATGCATATTTTTTTCCATTGGACGTTTTGCCTAAGACGAACATAATCACCTATGAACGGATGAGAAACGCTAAAAAATAGATAAATCAATCAATCAATCATATATATATATATATATATATATATATATATGTATAATGTATTATACCTTCGAGGATATGACGCTTTTCTATCCTTAAAAATTATACTGGCCGTTACTTTTTCCCTCATACGATTTCTTGCTGTCTGATCGAATCTTAACCGATACTTATGACACTAAACGGATTCAAACACGTGAATAAAGAAATAAAATGTATATGTTACTTTAATAAATATATAAAAACAATGAAAAGGTTGAAACGGTGTGATGATTTTTTCTGTACTTTGATTTGAAAAGTTACTTTTAGTAGAACATATCTCTGAGAGCGCATAACGTTAATGATTTTGTATATTTTGTACCAAATTTACTCACTCTCCATCTGTGATGAACTTTTCTTAATAATAAACTTGTTTCTGCAAGTAAAGGAGGACACGGTGGCCAATTTCTACAGATTGGTGAATCGCTATCACTCGGTAACATTAATGGAAGGCGGTATAAAAACTGCCGTCTCTGAAAATTATACATACATATGTATATATATATATATATATATATATATATATATATATATGTATACAAATATGTATATAATTTGGTCTTCAGTTATAGATTTTCGAATATTTATTTTATATTAAGTATATCAGTTAAATGTATCATACTTTTCAAACTCAGTACAACTAATTAATATTATTATAATAATCAATTCACTAATCATATAAATATTTTTTACATTTCTAAATCCTATATACAAATTAAATGATATATAAAACATTTAACAGTTTTTTCACATCCTATCGTTTACCTTCCACTGAATGTAATGCCTTTGTATAACTCTTACAGCCCAATCCACTTGCTTTTTGTGCTTTAATATTCTTGCTTCTTCGCGAGCCTACAGAAAAATTGATGAAATATTTACGAATACTTCACTATTAAAAAATAATGAACGTATACTTGTATAACAGATTTGTTTTGATACATGTCTACCTGTATATAGATGTATACGTAATGACAATATAGAAAAATACACTTTTTGTCACAATCTTGTAAGTATAGAAATATGTTCTTTAAATTAATTAAATTATGATAAATTATTCGAGTTTGAGCTCAAAATAACATTAAATTTTAATAATCGGATTGTTTATAATTACATAATAATTATATATTATATCGTACCACTCTAAATAAACACCATAAATGTCTTTTTCCCTCGAATGGAACACCGAGCTGACATTCCTGTACATATGCATAATAAAAGAACGCATGCAAAATTGAAAACATATAAACAAAAATTTAAATATCGATTAAACACATTCATTACCAGAAACATAATCTTCATCTCGACAACGTCTAAAGAGATTAAATTATTTTTCATTTGAACAAGATGTGTGTACGAAAATTATAATAAATATTTGATAAATATTATAATTTAAGAATCTGAATATAATTACATATTAATAATTCGATCTTCTATTTTGTATGTTGAACCAGTGTTAATCGAAACCTCAATAACAGGAATGAACGTGTTGTGATTTAACAAAAAAAAAAATATATGACTATAAATAATCTGTATATTTTAATAGTTTAACAGTTCGTCACAAACTTAAACGTACTGGAAGAAAGATTTTCAACCTCAAATCAAGAACAAATAAATTTTATTTAAATAAGTAACGCAAATAGATAAAATATTCCACATTTTTCCAAAAGAAATATATTGACCCAACATGCATAGATAGTATTAAGGACAACTGTTATTTGTTTTTTGATCGAACTTACCCTCCAACTTCTCCACGCAGCCGCTATTATAATTTGACTACGTTTCATCAACAGGTACCTTTTGCGCAACCTGTATCCTCGCCACTTCTTTTGTATAAGTGTTGCTAAATCTTGTAATCGGGTCGTTCGAAAATTTTCTAGTTCGAATACCTACCGATAATGCCATGTTTATACCACAAAATGAGAGCATATATATATATATATATATATATATATATATATATATATATATATATATATATATATATTATGATTTTATATAACACTTACGGTACGAGGACTCCGAATAAAAATTTTCGTTCTACCAAAGCTGAACTCAGCAGCGGGTACAGGTAAAGCTCTAATTAAATGTACAACTGCTTCAACCGGAGCCCCAGCTCCTCTAGGCCATTGCGGCCATGTGTGTCTTGAAAGCATCCTGTACCTGCATAAAAATTGTGAATAGGATAAACGGTACGAATATCCTGCACGTCGAACCAAAACTGTTTCCATCAGACTGAAATAGAAATGAATGTTTTCTCTTCTATAAATTTCGGATATAAATTAAGTTAATTAAAAAAAAAAAAAAACATTATTATTTGCATTAAAAGGTACTGTGCTGCAAAACTAGATAAAAAAAAGTAATATAATTTTTGATTAATTATATTAAAGCAGTTACATTAGACATTAAACTTAACTTTTCACAAACGTAAACAAAAAATGTTTATTCAGTTTTGTAATTACCTTAAATATCTGACTTGATGTTGTACTAAAGCCATTTCGAATATTCTCGGTTGTTTCAGTTCGTTCGGTTTAATACATCTAATATAATGGGCCTGTCTCGAGACTAAATTTTTCATCAGTGCACTAATAGCGACCTTAAACTGTGTACTTGTCGTAACCGGTCTCTTAACGTTACATCTCTTCGGATTTCCTTCTGGAAAAAGCACTTTGAGTAGCGGATGTTCGCATCTCCACATCGCTCTCGACAGATCGCGTCGTACGATGTCGCTATTCTTTTCAACGAAATCCTGAACACTGTACGTTACAGGTCCTGCGTAATGACGTATCCTTGAAAACATTTGATTTCGATTAAAAGTATATTTTTTCGATGTGAACGGTTCAAAGTTTCGACTCAATTTTAAAGTATTTACTTTTAATATTTAATTTTTCGCGTGCATACAGAGATCAGTAAGCATTTTAATCGTTTGAATAACTTACTGAAAACATTTCGGAGGTAATGATGGATCGCCAATAATGCAATGTGAATGGCCACTACAGCATTGTTGTATTCTAGTAAGGAATGCTTCATCGGTTTGTACATGAGGTTCTTCCAACAACGACAATATACCATAATTACTCTAAAAATTTAAATAATTTTTTTTCTAAAAAGTTTAATTGTATTACAGACACAAAATAAATAAAATGTAAACTTTAAAACAATCAGTGCTTATTAAGAAAGTTACAAAATAAAAGATACAGATGCTTTTTGTTACGATATGAAAATATTTTCAATGGGTGAAATATACATTGAGCATACATTATTGTTCGATTCAAAAAAAAAATATAGTATTTGTAAAAAAATCTGCACAGCAAATATAATATATACTTTATCAATGAGATCACAGATAACGCTATTGTCGAAATAATTAATTCTCGTCCATTCTAGGCCCTCCCTAATGTATTCTTCTTGTTCGAGGCCAAGCATAGCATGCGTGATAGTACAATGAAGTCTCTCATTACAATAATTAATTAGCAGTACTTCAAGACTATTAGTTTCGAATGTTTCGAAGCCATATATGTCCAAAATTCCAAGCATTTTCCGTTTACCATAATGTTTAGCCTTAAACGGTGTAATTTAATATTTAATTAAATGTTTCATATATTTGATTTGGGTTGTTCAAAAGTGATTTTTACTTTCATTGCATCATTCACACGGCGTACTAGCCATGTAAAAAGGCGGCTGTAAAGTGTGTTGCAAAGACAATCTCTTGTAGAAGCAGCTTCTGATGATGATAAATCAGCCGTAACACCGACAGCCTCTATGCTTCGCGTCGTCAGTGCTGCTTCTAATAGAACGACTTCCGCTCCAAGCAATTCACAAATTTCGTACAATTCTAAAATAAGCAACAGTTTCAATAAAATTTGCATATCAGTTACATAATTAATCTTAAATTTTATGAGTATTTCATTAATGCTTTTGATTAAAAACAAACTCTAATATAAAATGAAGAGATGTTATTTCAAATAAACACAAAAAGGTCAGTTAATCGAACGAATAAATTAAAATCGTAGCCGTTGAATATTTTTTACAATTTTAAATGCAATTAAAATAATTCAAATTTATATAAATATTCAATTTATAAAATTAGTATTCAATTTATTTCAAAAATTGCATTTTACTGAAACAAAGTTTATTTTTAAATAAAATTATAAAGGTGTATATATATATATATATATATATATATATATATATATATATATATATATGTTTTAATTAGTTCGTTATGAATAAATACATCTTTTTATTATTTTTTTAACAAAATAAGTCATAAATAGCAAACTTGTAGCTAGATGAATTATATACATTTATTTCAGCAAAAGTATGATTAATGCTTATTTATTTATGAATTAAAATATAGTTTGTAAGAGAGTGAATATATATATATATATATATATATATATATATATATATATATATCAGTAAATTGTCTTTAATATTAATAAGATATATATTATTTATACCATAATCATTACTAATAGAACATCCTTCCGTTCCATCAATATTATTTGTTGGCACAAATATAACGTTTCCTAATTTAAGTACTACTGAAACAATTCGAAAAACATTTAATATCTCATCGGTCGAAAATCCCAACATTTCAAGGGCCGTCTGGAAAAAAAGGGCAAACATTTTAATAATACATTAAAGAGATCACACATGCATCGAAAGTGATTTTCTTATTCTGAATATCTTATTGTGGATATATGTGTTTAATTTTAATTATTCAACAACTGTAACTTTCATTTAATTAACATCTTTTTTACATTAAATGTATCATACAAAATGGAAATTTCAATAATGAAGTAACCTTAGTGAAGTTGAAATGTGCTTTGTCCGTATCAGTACCATCTTCTGTGTTGTGCAGGCCGATACCATTATTGTGCAGAATGACGTAGTTGTCCGCATTGCGTTGAAGTTTGAGTGATTCTGGATAATTTTTTTTATGTATGTGATGTGTATATATACATACATATATATATATATATATATATATATATATATATATATATATATATATATATATATATATAATTACAAATATGTTAATATAGCTAATATAAAACAGATAATAATACAAGATGTTTTATCTACAAAAAATATAGGAAAAATGTACATCCTTTTCACAAAAACAAACTTTAAACTTATTTGCAATAATTAATATAAAAATTCCAGGAAAATCCAAAAAAAAACCTAACATGAAATAATACCTAATACATAATTGTAATATTTGAGAAAGGCTACAAAAAAGTGAAAAGTTAAAGAAATTAAGAATTAAAGTATATAATCAATAAGAAAAACGTTTTCGTACTGAACCATTTTCTTTACCTTATTCTTATCCATTTCAGTAATTAATTGATCAATTACGGCTTTAATAAAATTTACTTACTAAGTAAAGAAATATCTGCTCCTATAAGCAATTGATAGAACACATGAAAGTTGCGGTCGCCCTGAGCTAATCTTGTTACACGAGACTGAAATGCAAAGAAAACACCGATTTTTCTTTATATATTATGCACTGGATTGTTTAAAAGAATATATATATATATATATATATATATATATATATATATATATATATATATTATGTATCTCAGATAAAGGTACAATCAAAGTAATATACATACATATAAATATATATATATATATATATATATATATATATATATATATTAATGTACAAATGCGTGCCAAACTATTCAAATATTTTGTAGACATTAACATTATTAAATTAACTAATACACATTTTAACAACTCACCTTCTCTAACCAATCTGTAGCATAAATTAAAAAATAGATATTTATAAAAGTGTATATTATATAAAACATTTATGAAACTTAATTAGAGAGCAATTATATTTTACTTACAATGTGTTATATGTCCTCCAATTGGATCACCTTTGAAATTAAATTCAATATCCAAATATTTTCCCTGAAATATTTATTTTTTATTGATTTTATTAATAATTATTTTATTGGCTTTATTAATAATATACAGTTAGCTAATTTTGCTTAAACAGTAAATTTAATCTATGTGTTATGTGTAAAGTAAATCATACAAAAACATTCATCATAATTCGATAGAAATTAAGTATCGGCAATTAAAATGATAGGAACATATAATAAAGTCAATAAGTTATCTTCGCGTTTTTTGTATATGATATAGAAACATTATTTAACTATTATTTCGTTACAGATAATATACAAAAAAATGTAAATAATAGCGACATTAACAGGTGTCTGGCTAATGGACAAAAATGTAAAGGTTTTCAGTATTTTTAAAATGTTTTCAATTTTATTGTATTTACTGAACTTTTTAAATACAAAAGATGCAGCGCGTGAACAAATTACATTACAGCCGACAAAAGCTGTAAATCTCCAGAACTAAAAGAAAACGTATAAAAAAAGAAAATTTTCTTGCACATTTTCCCGGCATTGCCGTTATCGTCGAGAAATTTGCCCTTTTATGATAATAAATATAGATTATCCGCGGAGTATCCGCATCATTGTACAAAAATCGCAAGATTCTTGATTGAAAAACTTAAACTTGTATTTATTAGCGTGTAATATGTAGAATGGGACCAAAAGTTATTCAATGAGTGGCTTCTTATATTTTTTACGCCGTTCGCAAACTCATTATTCTCAATTAGGTGCATCTTTAGTTTAGTTCACAACAATTAAAAAATAAGATAAAATCAAGTAAAAAAATACTTATTTTAAATGTCTCAATGATGTAAGTACCTGCTTATATATAATAAAAAATGGGCATAAGACATTAGTGTTAGAAAAATTAATCAAAATTTCAGGTGTTTTCAACATTCAGTCAATATAAATAATATAGAATAGCATAGTTTGTGAATTGAAAGATGAATTATATATATATATATATATATATATATATATATATATATATATATATATGCACATATGCATACTAAACACACTCAGTGATATACTTATGTGCATAGATGTAATAAGTATTATATTGATATTACTACTTAGTACAAATATTCCATTTAGTGCATTTTATAAAAACAAGTAATATTGAAAATAAACATATATACAAACATACATAATACAATAAAATAAAAAAAAATATTTATTAACAAAGGTACATAAATTAAAAAAATACACACAAAGCATATAAATAATAACATAATATAAAAAATAACAAAGCTGAAAAAATAGTAACAACTAATTTACATAAAAAATGATATTAAAATAATGACTATTTTCTGCAACATAAATAAATTTGAGTTATAAAGTTGTATATTATAAACAGTAGTTTTAAAAATACTAACAAATCTTGATGCATTATCATTCCTCTGTGTCTTTGCATTCCCAAATGCCTCAAGTAAAGTTCCTGCCTGTACTAAACGGTCTTTGATTAATTTAACTTCAATTGTATTTCCTGATGCTAATACAATAAATTGCAGGGTTATACGCGATACTTCAGTTTTTCCAGATCCACTCTCACCTGAAAATGTACTTATAGTAACATATTTAAAAACATTTTTTTAATAGCTTATTTTTACCTGATATTACAATACATTGATCTTCATTACGATCCCGTAACCATTTATAAGCTGTACCAGCAACTGCATATCTGTAAAATATATATATATATAGACACACACACACACACGCACATATATATATATATATATATATATATATATATACATATATATATATATATATATATATATATATATATATATATATATATATACATTTTATTTTTTACTATAAATTTCAAAAAATGTATGAAAACATCTAACAAAATCACACACCTTATTTCTCATCAAAGTTATGAATTTATAATCTGTTTTATTTTCATATCTTTATAAATTCCCTTTTTATTAAATATTATACTCTAGAAACTTATAGTAAATATTTGAGTCAGCTTGTGTTCAAAAGTCAGCTTGTATATATACAAACACTAATTACACACAATAATAAATTATACAAACGCACACATGTGGTGGAAGATGAAATGGTCCACGTGTCATATATGCCCTTACAAGTTCAGCAGAATACAGTGCAAGTTTTTTATATGGATTCACAGATACAAGTACTGTTCCCATATAAGTGTAAATATGATCACGTTTAAATCTTTGTTGAAGATTTGCAACAAAATTGTCTTCAGATAGTGGCTCCAACAAAACCTACGAGTAAAAAATATCTATAACAATTTAAAATAAGATATTTAATATGAATAATTTCAATGGCAAAAGAGTGAAAGAAAAGTATTTATTAGCATTTATATAAATACATGTCATTAACACACCGAATCCCATGCGGCCACCTCTTGCTCGAGGCTCAGCATGGCCCCGCGTCCCAGCCTGCTGCCTCGTTACAGTCACCCTCAAGTTCTTCATCTACGTTTCCATCTTACTCTCATTCTGTTCGCACTACATATAATTCGACGTATCTTCATAACAAAATCTATTCTTTTAAAACTGATATACAATATAGTGATGTACAGTGATTAATAACTTAAAATATCTCTCAATCAAAATACCAATTATCCACAAAATTATCTGTATTTATAAAATTTACTTCTTTGAATTGTTTGCATGAACATGACTAGACTACTTACCATTTATTCTTCATGTATTTACCAAAGAAAATTCTAGACCTACTCATAAGTCTAATTAAAAATTTTTCTTATTGCATTTTCTGAACTCTAACAATATGCTGCTTAGGGTACTTTTAACCCTCAAGGCACTCAGTTTAATGAATTTAACATATATTTAAAAAATATATTAAATACAAGTTCATTTTTAAAAAAAATAACTTCAAATAAGTACGATACAATTTCTTTTTATATACAACTTAACTCACGCCACATTAAGGGTTTTGAATTTGACAACAATTTGGTATCTCGATAATTCTTACCCGACAATTTATTTCATTAATGCATTGTTAATGTACTTAATCGAAATTTGGCAAAAATATAAATTTGTTACATTGTTCACGCATTATTTTGGAACATAAATAAAAAGGTGAAGAAAAAAGTAATATTGTCAAAATTACGGTTAGTGACATTTCTCCATTACAGTGGTTCGAGTGGGATACGTTAGTATCTGCTTTGTCGACATTTTAAAATATTGCGGAATAATAAAAAACACAAAGTAGTATTAAATGTGTTTATTGGTACTTGGGCACAAAAAAATCATGAATAAAATAAAGAGCTATATAAAACAGATAATTAGTATATTAAATATTTTGTCAAGTATCAGTTTAACACATAAAATATATAATTTAGTAACCACTTCTAATATATGAAACATACAACAAAATTAAATAATAATTACATTGTTTGCATTTCAAAGGTTTTTTTTCTTCATGTATGTTACTTATGAAATTAAATATACATTTCCAAACATTTTATAAAAGTTTAACAACAAATAATGCTTAATGAAAATATTTTCAATTTCAGTTAATACATATGTCTCTTTAACATTAGTAAGGTTTATAATAGAAAAAAATAATAAGTAAATAAAAATAAATATAGAAGCGCACACATTTACATAGATATTTTTTTATATTCAATATTCCTAAAAACAAAGTGATTAGAGAACATATTTTCATCTTAGATTATAAAACTAATTGTTTATAAGAACCATTACAAATTTATGAGATATTTTATTCTTATAATATATTATAAACTGACTGAAAATATACTAAACGTACATAAAAACAAATTTAACAATTAAAAAAATATTCCATCACAATTTGTAATCATATCACCTATATTCATTTAAAATTACCAGACTTTGATTCCATTCAGTACAATTTTAATTCATAATTTATTCAAATTATTTGATTAAGGTTTAGGGATTGTGAAGTACGTTTTCTCCAATGAATTTCTTTGACAGTATTTGGTTGTGCTAAATGTTTATCTGCATCATAAAATGGAACGTTTGATGAAGCTTTTGTAATTGTACGAACACAATTATTTCCATCTGTAATTTCATCAATACCTTTTTCTGCTAAATAAACAGATGTCAACGGCGTTAAATTAGAATTGACTGGTAAATCAATTGCTGATTCTACATGGACTGGTTTTGCAGCATTTAATCCTATATAACCTAACGTTGATCCTTCAAAAATATCACTATCCTTGTTCGAATTAGTCAGTCCTTCTTTATTAGTATTTTCAGTCTTATTTCTCAAATTAAACTTTGATGCTTGTGAAGTATACTCTGGTGGTAATTTAAATTTTATATTTTTGATTATCGAATGTGTGCTATGTTCAAAAGATGTTTCATAATGTATTCTAGGAACTGAAATCCTTGCTGACATTTTATGCCTCAATAAATCTGATTCACGTTCCTTATTAGTCGATTTTATAATACTATCAGCACATAAAGCACTTGTTTGATCTGATTTATCTTTGTTTTGTGAAACACTCATGGGTGATAAAATCTTTTGATAAATATTTACATTATCATCAATAATAAAGTCTTTATTCTTGATATTATAATTATTTTTAAATGCACTAGTTTTAAATGCTAGTTTTACAGGACCATTTATAACAGGTACAGCATTTGATTTTGGTGGTAGTGGTGGTTTAAATTGATCTATTATCTTGTCCTCTTCTGGCTTATAATTAGCATTTGACGTTATAACTGTTGTTTGAGGCTTAATCACATTAACTGCATTTGTTTTATCCATACTTTCATAATTAGAAATAGTATTTGGAGACTTTTCTATTACAGTTACATTAGGTTCAGAATGTGATACTTCTTTTTTAATACATTCATCTGATACTGTTGCCATAGAAAGTGTAACTGAAGTGACTTCTTTCATAAGACTTTTCTGCTGCTTATCCATCTTTTTAGTAGCTCCAATATGAGATCCTGGATGTGTGTTTCTCATATGACGTTCAAGATTGTCTTTTCGGCGAAAATTTGTGTTACACAACACACAACTGAATGGTTTTACACCTTTGAATTGATTAATATTTTACAAAAAAAATAGTATCTTAATATAACATATCAATGAAAATACAAGTTCATTTGTTTAATCATTATAATAAAATAATTTGATAAAAAACATATTGTCAGTTTGTCTAATAAACATAAAAAACAAGTATATACCTGAATGAATAACAAGATGTCTATTCATATCTTTTGCATTACTGAAAGCTCGTGGACACTGTGGGCATCGATGAGTCCGAATGCGATTATGACTCCGGCTATGAACTGTTAATCTCCATTTTAAACTGAATGTTTTTCCACATTCTGCGCACATAAATGGTTTCTCTTCTAAAATATTACATTTATTATATTAACAATCTACAACTAGTAAAAAAAAAATATTTTCTATTTAATAAAAATTAAATTATACATGTTCATTAATCAAATTCTATTAAGATGAAACCATATACTTGTATGAATTGTCATATGATTATTGAGGTTTGACTGCTCTGTGAAGCTACTTGGGCAGTGCTGACATTTAAAAGGTTTTTCTCCAAGATGTGTACGGATATGACTTCGTAATGATTCTTTACATGAAAATCGTTTATTACATTTTTCACATATATGTGGTTTAATACCTAAAAATCAATAAATCATATACATACATTTAAATTATAAATAAATTTAAAATCAATTATTTCTTTTATTTTATACAAATTACAAAAAATTTTTTTAACAAACCTGAATGTAACTTAATATGACGATTTAATTTCCCTTTTTGTGTATATGTCTTACCACACGTGTTACATTCGAATGGTCTTTCTCCACTATGTGATCTTTCATGCCATTCAAGATGTGATCTTTTAGCAAATTTCTGACCACATTCCGCACATTTTATCGTCTTTTCAGATTCATTTTTTGTTCCATTATTTGGAACATTCTCATCAATACTCATTCCTTTTTGAATTGAATATATTGCATGTTTTTTTATGTGGGATTTATTAGAAAAAAGTTTATGACATATTGTACAATTATAGGATAATGGATCATCTAAAAATAATTATTTTTTAAATTTATTATCGAGAAATTATATATAATTACTAAATATAAAATTCATACTATCTTTTTTAATACAATCTTTCTTTTCTATATATAAGATTATACATTTTCATATGATTATAGTTTTATAAAAATATAAGTATTTTTACCTGAAACATGAATAAAATAGCTAGGTAATGCTGTTTTATTCATTACTTTCTTAATTTTACTATCAATATCATCATCAAGTGATTTAGATAAACTAGAATTTTCTTCATTATCACATTGAACATTCACTTTACATAATTCTTTATTTTCTTCAAATTTCATTGATTTGATCTCAATAGTACCATCTAAATGCTCAAGCCTAGTTTTTAAAATATGTTCATCATGTTCTTCAACTTTAAATCTTGGCAACTGGACATTATAAATTTCATTATGATTCAATTCTTTATGAATGGAATTTTTCTTGTAATTATTTGCAATTACTGTGCAGCTACTAATTGCTACTTCTCCTTTCAAATATAAATTATTACTTCCATCATTATTAAATTCTTCACTACTTTCAATATTCAAATGATTGTCAGAATCAAATTTAGTGTAATGTAAATTTTTTGGTTTTTTTGATTCGATATTATTATTAGTAAACTGTGATTCACATAAACGACACCCATTCTCTTCGATAAGAAGACATATACGACATTTCTTATGTCCACATGAATCTTGTACGAGTCGAGATGCTGTCCCTGTCATTGCTTTTAAACATTGTGGGCATATTTCTTGCATTTTATATTTAAAAAAAACGTATAAATATTTGTTGCTGAACTGTATCAAAATAACAATACAAAAACAATATCTAATATTTGTGTTACATACTACTCAACTATACTAAACCTCAATTAGTTGATTTAGTTATATATTAGATGTACATAATTAATAAACTTTAATTTAATATGAATAGACATTTGAGGTTATACAATATCATCTTATATGTGTCGTTAATATGTATCATATGTATACATGAAGGCATTGAAATATACACATGCATCGTCCAAGGAGACTATTCCTTGACATCAACGTATATAATTCGCATGATAATGCAGTCAGACTGAGAATACCAAAGCGAGAGTTTGATATGTGACAAAGAAAACTAGCTTACAAAATCAGTTTGTTTAACACTTATTGTCTCAAACGATAATTATTTTATATTTATGAAAATATAAGTTAAAATTAATAGTTTCGAAAATGAGTATTTTTTATTTAAAATGATCCAATACTGCATATAATAAATATAATATTGTTTTTAATATGCCATTTAAAATAATGTTACAAACATACGCTGATAAAATTAAAAAATAAATGTTAATTGTAATGCCACATAGTTCTCTATATTCTATTACATCTCTCTGCTTCTATCAAATAAGATTCTCATTTAGCATGGTGAAAGAGCATGGGTAGCAATACCCTACACGTTTAAATAAAAAACCTTTTAACATAGCACTTCAGTCATATATATGTTAATTATATATGTTCAAATGAATGTACATGTATTTTCAGATTTTATTTCAACAGATTGGTGTTTCCCAAAACGATGTCGTTGCTCCTGTGTACGATATTTGAGTTTCAAACTTCAAAGATTAATTCCTAATGAATATTCGAAATGTTTTTTAAAAAATAACAATCTGTTATTAACTCCTAGTTTGTTTCGTAAAACATAATATTTCATACAAAAACTATGACATCGTAAATAATATTTATTTTATATAAAAGTTTATTTCAAAAAATTCGAAAAGGACTGAATTTTCTTTGGAAAGACATAATTTATTAAAAAAAATATGTAATCGTCTTACAATTTTGTAATTATTCTACTTTTAATTGTAATTATCAATATTGATACCCAAAAAATATAATTGTAGATTTAATTTTAAGTCTGTTTACTTTTTAATTAAAAGTTTAAATGAAAATGAATAAAATTATTACTTTATAAAGTACAAAAATATGTCTCCACAGATCTTTCATCTGTTCATTATTACATAAAAGTAAATATAAAATATGGAATGAAAAACACTACTTGTTCGACTCTTCTTTCTATCATCGTTTTTTTTAATCATTACATATTAAATAAAAAGTTATACCGATGATAACAACTAATAACTTTTAAATAGAAAGGATAATATAGGTAAAGAAGATACTTCAAAATGAATACACTTGATTTTTGAATCATTAAAATAGTTTATTATTATGAGGTTTCAAATCTCTCAGAGAAACATAGGTATTCATTCAAAATACATCTATAATTCCATTCGGACACTTGTACAAAAATATATATTATAAACATGCACGCCACCAGTTTCTTAATAGATTTACAATTGTTGAGAAAAATTTATTCAATATTATTTTCTTTTATACTATTCAATAATTAAATTTTCTTAACAAGATGTTTTTATTTATTTATTAATTAATCCCAGATGTCAATGTGACCAATACGCATTCTTAAATAAATGAATGCTCAAATTAAATAGAAACAAAACTAATATGTACATATATTTTGTAAATTTCATATTTCCAAAACTGGTACATTAAGATTATTAATATATACATATACATACACACAATTTATATATATATATATATATATATATATATATATATATATATATTATATGTCAATAATACACGTACATTGCTACACTTTTCATTAAACATTAAAAAATTTTAAAAAAATAATATTTTTTCAGAACTATTTTTACCATTTAGTACATAATCATAATTAGAGGAAGGAAAAAAACAAACGTAAAATACATTTTTATATTCTTTAGCAAATTACAGGCCATATTACATTACTATTTAGCTTTTAATTACATATGGACTGAGCATATATATATATATATTTCGTAGTATATAAACGAATTTATAAGAGGTGTCGATCAAACAAGTTTGGAAACATGATTTAAATAAGACTTTAACATATTTCTTTTTTAAATAAGAAATAACGAAAATTGTAACTAATTTGATAACAGTACTAAATTTTAAATAAAATATATTAATTAATCATATTCAATAATAAATATAAATCAATTTCGGCTTATTTTTTTTTAAAATAATACAAATGTGTATGTGTGTGTATATGTGTGTATATATATATGTATACATACATACATACATACATATATATATATATATATATATAAAACAGCAATTAAAATTTTCGATATTTCAACTTATATTAATCATGATACAAACGATTACAAATGTTTCAAAAAATATCTGACCGAGACACCTCATCTTAATCTATTTCAGACTTATGATCGTGATAAAATTGAAAAACTGCATTGCTTGTATGGAATTTTGAATTCGTAAAAGAATTTTTATATTAAAAGAAATAAAACTGAAAATTAATAACTGGCCAAACATTGCTATTGTAAAAAATATTTTTTGTATATTTCTTATCTCGTGTTTGTTTCTTTTTTTTAATACAAATATTGATTCGAGTTTATTTCGTAAGAAATAGTTATAAACATTAATTAGCGTTTTAGTCATATTAAACATTCGACTGGAGAAAAAATAATACTTTTTAAATAAGAACATTCAAGTCTGTCAGACAACATGAAAAAAATGATTAGACTTAAACATATATGAATAGAATATATAACATTATTATAATTTTCATACCTTAAAAAACAATTTTAAAGGACGGTCATTTTCTTTATATATAATTCAACAGAAGACAAATACTTATTAAAAAGAATAGATTTTTTAAAATTCCAGCGAATGTTAAAAATCTTTTAATTTACAATGTTATAAAATTATAATCAAATACCAGAAAACATGTGTATTACTGACTTCAATATAATTTAATTTAAAAAAAGTATGGAATCTGAAAACACAATTAAAAAAGTACATTTAATAATAAAATCTAGATGCCGACAATTGTGGGATATTTTTAATTGCACATTCCTTTTATTAAAATATTTTTTTAAAGTTCATAACACGTTTTCTGATAAATCAGAATTATAAAAAATATCAAAAAATATAAATACCTAACTGAATACACAGATTTTTCACTATTCTTACGAAACAATGAACCAATGGAACTACAGCTCGACATTAATTAAATATAATATTAACTAAACATTAACATATCATACATTTACAAAGATTGCCCTGAGACAACAACAAAAAAAAATAATATATATTATAATAATAATAATAATAATATAGTTTGAAAAATTCACATTAATTAATTAAAAAATAGGTAGTTGAAGGTAAAAGGTAATGAGGTAGATCATTCTAGGTTTACAGCATTATCATCTTCGATTCGCTATGATTTTGCTGCATAACACTGTGCAATTTGAACATTTGAGTTTTTGCAAAAAAAATGTTTCGGCACATATACCACAAATGTATATACTTTTAGGTATAAGGACGATACATACATACGTATACACACACACACATATATATATATATATATATACACACACATATATACATATATATGTATATGACGTATGACTGTATTTTTTATGTAGTGAATTAAATAAATTGCGGGTATATATGTTTTTTTGTTTAGTTCTAACAATTTCCATATGCACGAAAATAAAATCTCATTTAAAAGACAATTTTACACACAAATAAATTACCAGAATATATCTTGGGTACATATACTTTGAATGTACATTTCAATTAACATATACATTCAATATACAATACATGTTTGATATAGAATATCTTAATGTAATATTTGTAAACGGCTGTAAATTCCAATACTTTTGCAAATTATATCTAACTGATTTTACTTTATTTTATTTGAAAGGAATTTATCGAATAGTGCTTATAAAAAATACATAAATATTCTAAATGTATGATAAAGAATACTCATACACTATTAAATTTCGCATTTTTTGTGCATATGGAATACATATTTTGTTAAAACTGAAAAAAAAATGTTAAATTATATTTTTTAAATTACAATTTATAAGGTACAATGGTATTTTTCTGTCAAGTTTAAACAAATTCTTTACAATAAAAATAATATTATTAATAATAATAATAACACTACTATAATAATAATGACATAAATAATAAAGCAAATATTTCTAATGAACATCGTTACTTAAAAAAAAACGACTTGAATAGTTTCTATGTTACAAATACTGTACTATTTTGTTTATGTGGATAAAAATTGAAAATTACTGTGTTGTAATTCATTAAGAGAATACTTATAATAAATAATTACGGAAGTGTGTATAAATTGTCATAATTGACAATAGTATGTGCTATGCTTTCATTCAGATCATTAGATTAAATATATAACTATTAAAAAATACATTTTAATATAAGGGTTTTGTATGCAGTTTGTATTACAATAAATGCTGTATTTTTTTTTTAATATGGAATGTATTGTGTGAAAATATCTAAATGAAAATATTTCAACCGCTCGTACACACATTAGGCAACAAGTATAAACCTAAAACTTATCATTTAATAATTATTTTATAAAATTGGCAATGGGCAATGTTTCTTAACATACTTGTAAGCACCCATGGATGTCAGATTATTTCACTTGTTATTTTTTAAACTTTAGATATAACTATAGGAAAACGGTCGTGTGTTCAAGTGGTTAAAAGAATATTTTAGATCCGTATGTATTTTGTTATAAATAAATGATATTAAGCCGTGGCACCCATTTGCGAGGAAAAATTTTCATTATATTTTATTTATATGTTATTAAAAATGTATTTTATATGATTCATTTTAATATTTATTCGTGTTTAATAACCTAAATTATATTTATAATTTGAATTCAGCGTTTTATCATTTTTTTTCGTATTTTCATTTCTTTGTAAAAAATATAACGTTCTAAATGTTGTGTTGCTGGGGAAATATTAATATTTACAATATTTTTTATGCCTGTTATAATTTTACAATTCAAATTTTAGCAATGAAAAACGATTTTTAAACGAGGTCGAATTCACATTAATTTTTGTAATATACATACAACCACATGAAATAAATGCATGCACACTAACTGACAACTCACGCATACATAAATACACACACTTGACAACACACGCACACATACACACATTTTAGGCTCTATAATTTATTCGATTTTCAAATGCTTTTAATTAACATATTCACATAATGAAAAGGCATATATTATTATATATAACTTCTACATTTCACTTAAAAATAGCCATGTTTGAAGCCCTGATTAAACAAAACCCTTCAGTACTTCATTAAATAAAAATACAAGCAGATTTTTAACAATAACAGCTACTTATTTTTTTATGTCGATATAAGAATAAAAATTAAATAGTGCACATACATTTTCTTGTTTCTACTGCATTTACATATATGCATGTGTGCGTATTTTGTATGACTGAAAACCGACCTCTTAGATTAATACATTTTAAATATAAAAAAAATATTATATGATTATAAAATGGATATCAATTCATTAAAAAATTACATACATACATACATACATACATACATATATATATATATATATATATATATATATATATATATATATCTAGAAAGGAAACTTTCATAGCACAAAATACATAATGTCAATTGTAAAGTGACATTGAGTAAATTCAGAAACCTGAATGTGTAACTTATCACCCTTTTTATGCGTAGTCAAAAAATTGTTGCTTTAAGAAAAAGCACATTTTATTCATTTAATTGACAATTTCAGAAAATACATTTGTGTAAAATGATAAATATTATCATATTCGCCAGTTCATTAAAAAATGAAATGTAATATTTAACTTATAAATATTGAAAAATCTCAAAAAAAACTACAAAAATGTTCAGAATTTATACATTAATAAATTTAAAGAATTATAAAACATTTTTTGATAAATGTTCTATTCAAAGAAAGCATATTGGTTTTAAAAGAATCTGCATAGAATTTATTGAATAAACCAAAACAATCTAATGTTCCTTTCTGATAATTTATTAATATACCTTTAATAATGTATTTTATATATATATATATATATATATATACACATACATATACACTTACAAATATTGATTCAATTTATTTTTAATGCCACACATTCAGGTTTGCCGAACATAACATACATGCAATATGAAATATAAAATATTTCTATTCAATTAGTCAATATTACGATATAAATTATTTCGTAATAATTACGAATTTTAGTCAGAATGTGTGTGTATCTCAAAAACAATATTATTTTAAAACATATACACAAATAAAAAAAAGTTTGCGAGGAATGTAAACCGAGGTATATATATAGTCACAAAAATTTGATAGTGAGTTGCCCTGATAATTAATCATCATTTAAATGTAAAAACGAAAATTACTATGTAAAAATTAGCCGTCATTATTAACCCTGATTTATTATAATGTGCTGGTATTGTTTAAGTATGCTGCACTTTATTTGTTAATGTGGAGGTCATTGGGTAACTTCCTGTAACTTTTTAGTCTTTTCTAACACATTAAGTATTATACTGAAAATGGTAATAACTATACATACATGCATATACATATATATATATATATACATGAGAAAAATTTTAAAATACTCTTAAAAGTTATAAAAAGAATGCAATATTTTTTACAACAACCAGATTGATTAGATTTCTCTTCGGTGGATCTATAAACAATTATTAAATATATACATTTCAATGAAAAATAACATTTTTCAACTAAGTGGTAGCAATTAAACTGGTACACAAAATTTTAGTATGGTTATGATATTATTATTAAAATAAATAAGATAGTGAAAAGCCTATTAATACGTAGTTTATGAAAATGTTTCATTGATGATGTATTAATGTCAAAAAATAAAGAAATCAAATAAATCAGTTATTAAACAAATTAATAGAACACTTTTATATAAAAAAAAACCTTGTACCAAGTTAAAAACCATCGTTTATCGTTATATGGTTATAGACCAGGACTAAATTCATAATATATTTAAAAACTGCAATTTTTTAAGTTACAATTTAACTTGAACATTTAACAATGAAACAAATTCCGTACACAAAAAAAACTTCTTAAACGGACTATAGACTATAAGAGCACTGCAGAAATTAAAATATGTGGCATAATACATACATTTATATATATATATATATATACTAAATGTATGGATACATCTAAAAATATTTTAAAATAATATTATTCACATAATTTAAATATACTATTTATGTATAGTTTCCCAAAGACCTTATAAACTCATGTTGAACATCAAAAACACAAAAATTTAAGAATTGTATATATATATATATATATATATATATACATATATATATATATATATATATATATATATATATGTGTGTGTGTGTGTATAGATATATATATATATATACACACACACACGTACATACTGTATTTGTGATATTTTAAATTTAACTGTAAACATTTTTAGCTTATCATTAAAAACAAGAGTCTTGTCAAATTTGTACACCCGTGCAATTTACATGACATATATAAATTGACTGTAACTTGCTGAGAAAAAACAATGTAATGTGACGAGATGTATACAAAAAGAATATATCTCGACAGAAAAATATACAAACTCCTCTCATATATTTATGTAAATTATTCATATTAACTTATGTACATACATTGTAGAAGTAATTATCAATTTGAACATCCTATATACAGTATTATTATAATCATTCATACTCATTTGTACACACATTATGATATCGAGTTATTTACATATGACAATGTGTAAAGGAAAACTGGAATATAAGTTGACATGTACAATATGTATAAACTTGTATATTGATCACTCTATAAGAAAATGATTTATTTTAATATGGCATTTGTTCAATCATTTAGTACAATACGATCTATGAGATGGATTCGTATACATTCTGTAGTTAAAACGTTTTTATACATTCAGAATGTTTATACATGTAAAGTAAAATATTCTTCACCAGAAACTAGTTATTTTCTTTATAATAAAAGCGATCTCTTACTTCTAGGCAAATTTCTAGAAATTCAGAAAAATATTTTATTTTAATTATACTGACAATATAATTTATTTCATGCATTTTTCGATAATATACTTGAATAATTCATTTTGAAGCCTGTTTAAAAACTGTGTGTGTATATATATACATATATATATATATATATTACACATGCATACAAAAATATACATTTTATACATGAAATAGATGAAAAATATGAACACACGTACTAAGTCATGGTAACTTATTAATTAACAATTTAAAAGATCATGATTTAATAATAATAATAAAATATAAACCGATATTTCGAATACATAAGAAAATATAGATTTAAGTCATAAAAAAATATATAAAGAATAAACATAAAATATGTAGAACAAAATGTTACATTATAAAACTGAAATAGCATCTTCTATCGATAAAACAAGACATTATATGGGCAATATTAATTAATGATGTGAAAAATGGTATGAAGGAATGAATGAATGAATGGATACACGTTCATTCAAAACAAAACCAATTATAACATACTATTACGAATTTAAATCAGAAATGATAATAGTGTCATATGAAACATTAAATTATTTATAGATGCATTAAAAACCTACACTTTATAGAAGAAATTACTCAAAAATTGTAAACATAGCATGGCAAATTTTTACTACAATAATACATCACAGTATGTTGAGATACAAATTGAATAAGCAATAGTGAGACCTTGCAATATGAAGTCTCGAATAAAACTTATTTTTGTTTTATATATTTTATTTTTTTTACTGTTTTCTAAAATGTTCGTGTACATATATATATATATATATATATATATATATATATATATATATATATATATATATATATATCCTAAAAGCAACTATATAATGAATTTCTACAATGTTCATACAATACACTGGGCACTTGACAATTAAGCACTTGAAAAATTTATTTTCAAACATTCGTACTCATATTACATAGTCGCATGTAATCCATATAAGTCAAGCGAAAGAATTTATTTATGAACTTGTTTTTGAGTAGATACATTTTATGTATATGAAGATATAACTACTTTTAGGACAATGTAAAAGTAAAAATTGAATTAAAACGTTATATAAAGATGTGTTTTACTTAAAAATCAAATTCTATTGCCATGTTATGTTCAAAAAATGAATTTGGATATTCTATCAATCTGTACATAAACAAAATTATATTCACGCACTCAAACAACTAATTAGTTTGTATGCATTTAATGTACACATATTTTTCAATGTAATCAATTTTACTGTGTAATCAGGTACCTGCTTATTTCTTTAAATATATATAATATATAGTAATATTTTCTAGCGTAAACAATTGCGGTGGAAATGTATAACCCGCTTATATTATTAATACACAATCGTTTAGTGTTACGGATATTGGATCACAGACTGAACTTACAAATGCATCATAAAAAGCACGCTAAAAATCATTTATTTTAGGTAATTTTATGAATGGGGTTGATGTGCCTTAAAACCTGAGTAAAATGTCATTATTTACTAGCTATGTAAGTGTATAATATCTTTCGTTTTACATCTTTATTGCCATTATTGAGTATATTTATTTATGTGAAATCGATTGTGTATTTTCATAGAATCTTATTTGTGTGATAAACGCTATGTTAATAAGATGACTGAACTGAAATTAAAACTCCATTTTTCCAGCAATTAACATTTGACACGATTAAATTATAACGTTTTGAATATTATTAACTACAAAGACTATTTATTTTTCAACTTTTTTACAGTATATATATTTGTCCCAGATTTATATATTCTGAATTATTGTTTTCCAAAAATCTAAGAATAACAGGGAGTTAGTTATGTTATTAGCGATCATATTTTTTTTCATTAATTTTAATAAATCTAAACAATTCCTTTTTCTTTTTCTTATTATTAGTACACTAAGTGACAAATATGTTTTTCATTTTAAAACAGAAAAAGACAACGATACAATAAACTATTAATATTCTTTCTATACTAGGCATGAATCATTATAATAAGCTGTTTTTACATCATTTAAGATGTGAAATTAATGTTATTTTTTGAAGCTTCTCTGTAAATTCAATATAAAAATGGTTAATTTAAATAGACCATATAAGCAATTTTTACAAGTAAAAAAATAATGTTCCTTTCTATCATCAAATAACTGCTAGTTTAGAAAAAAATATATAAAAGAATAAAAACACATATCACCATTTATACTATTTTAATTTTACCAATGTACCTACTTCCTGATCTGTTTATGAAGAAGGCAGATAATTTTATTATTATTGTTTTTAAGCAATAAATTATGAAAAAATATTTGACACATGTAGTTCAGTCTGCTTCTTTTTTTTAAAAAAAAATGAAAAATGGAATTTTATTACATTTCACAGAACATTTATGTATAAAACGACAATGAGGTAATTATTAACGCCTGTCGATATGAACATTTCGACAAACGTACCACTATTCATTTTTTTATATCGACATACTGAAAAACGTTTTGGCAGTGTTTGAGTAGAAAAAATGTGCTTAGTAGAAAGTTCTTACAACTTGTCTGAGTGGTTTCCTGTATCTGATTTATTAATAACATCCGAGCACTAACTCTGAATAAAACCAATAATCCAAATATCAATCGTGTCTGCAAATTGAGGTTTCTTTGTTGAGTCAATTATTAATGTATAATTATTATGCACAGAAACATTTGGAAATAAATATAATTATCTGTGTGACTAACGAGTGGAAAAATATAAACACACCTGCCAGTCCTTATTTCGGAAATAATGTTTTGAAATAATGTTACACTATGTAAATAATGAAATAGTAAATGGCTTGCCTTTTTTTAAATAAAAAGTTTGGTATTTCAAACGAAAAAAAAACGGTTATTTTATTTTACCAATCATTAATAATGATTTGTGTGTGTGTATGTGAATGTAAGCATTTATGTATGTATGTATATATGAAATAAAAATGGTATGCTTATAAAATATACTTTCAATGGGAATAAAATAATTTATACACTTTTAAAGTATCTATATAATGCTGTAATATAATATTTTGACAAATTTTAATTATGCCACTACATCATGATTTGAAATCACATTAAGTATGACATGATATCAAAATTAATGTTGGCATTTTAACAACTTTTAACTCTTTATTTTGATTATTGGTCATTAAATTTTTTAATGTTTTATAACACTAATAATCTTACTGTTAAAATAATAAAAAACATTGTGTTATATTATCCGTAGATTTGAAAACAGAAGTTTTCTATTTTACAGCAATATTTAAATGACAGAATAATAACATAATATGAACGTTCATGGTTGTATAAAATTATATCAAAATATTAACTTCTTTAACAATTTAAAAATATTTTTGATTATTGACTTTGTAGTATTATTACACAACTTTAAATCTTATTTAAAGTAATACTATCTTGTTTCAATTTAATAACAATTATAATATGCGCAATAATCCATTACATGATATACAAAAATTATAATTTATTTCTTTATTCAAGTATAATTATTTTATAAATTTAAAATCATAATTTTGAGTAGAAAATAATATAATAAAAAAGAATACTTTACATTTCCAAGATGTGTCGATAAGCAGTATATAAGCAAATTTATTAATTGTAAGTATATTTCTAATATGTACACAGTGTAAGAAATACACTGCTAAAGCTTAGCAATAAAAATATTACAAAGGTAAAGTTATAATACTATAGAAATACTTAATAATTTTAAAAGTAAAATAATTTTAATATTATAAGAAAAAAAAACTGACAATGTAATAATACTACAATGTGATTGTAAAAATGTCATAACAATGAATTATTAAGGTTTATTTATGCAGTGTTAATTTGGGCACTGAACACTAAATAATATTTGTAACAAAACTGTATCATAAAAAACTATATTGTACTTTATATTCAATAATAACAAGATGTAAAAACTTATTACAATTACCCTGAGATTGTTTCACTCTGTGTTAACTATTCCATTTCATGGTATTTTTAGGTACAAGTGGATTTTGATAATAGATTAGAGTTGTGTGTTTATGTATATGTGTGTGTGTGTGTGTGTGCGCATGCATCTGTGTATAATATATATATATATACATACACACACATGCATATCTACACACATAAAAATCCATATTTAAATTAATAAGAAATAATTTATCAATGGAATATTAAAATACTACATTAAAGATAAATGGTCTGCATTAATATAAAAGTGATTATGAATGTGCTAATTATTTGTGAGTGCAGCAATGAATAATAAATTGCATATAAGTACATATATGTTATTGCTCCAAAATGTTGCGATTGCTTACAGTAAATTTTATCATATGCAAAATAATTGGATGTTTTTAACTACTCTTAGTTAAGTAAATTGAAAAACATAACTTGTCATATAATTTGTTTGATACCTGAAACATTACTATAATCACTTTTGGTGTTTTATATTAATATATCCTTATAAAGATGGCAGGTATGTGGTAACTATGAGATACATAACATCAAAATTAATTTGTATTATTATGATCTATTAATATAAAAAATTAAAATATCTACTGCGAGTATTGTAGTACAATTTAAAAAAGAAGAGTGGTTGTTTATCAGTCATCGGTTACTTCACGCTGCCTATTTACGCTATATTATGCTGCTTTGTGTCTTACTTTTGTCAGTCAATTTTTGCTATTAAATACAGAAGTAAAAACTTACAATAAGTCTAACATCGGTAACACAACCAGCTCACATACATATCTTATTTTTATAGAAAAAAACTTTCTTAACACCGCCAGCACTCTGTTATACATTTGTTGAAAACTGGCAGTGATTCTACATCGTTGTGCTAAAATTGCAAATTCTTATTTGAACATATATAATATACAAACAACTTATACACAAATACATAATTTACACACACATTCCATATATACGGTCATATATGTATGTATAAATCTCCTTTATTCATATGTATGTATGTATATATATATATATATATATATATATATATATATATATATATACATACAAACATACATACATGTACATACACATGTGTATGTAAATATGTGTTTGTGTACAATGTTAATATGTATATCCTAATTAATAATATTATTCTATCAGCAACTACCAATTGCAGTTAGAATCTATCGCACTGGACTCAGTCATTTATACACACGACAGATGTAGTCATTTCACAATAAATGTTTTGTTTATTTTGTTTGTTTAACCAATAAAAGCTAAGTAATTATATTACTATACTGAACAATGTCAATTATAAAAGGACCATGCTGTATTAACATTCTTTGACAGTTTGTAATATGAAAAAAATTAGTAATAATTCAACAATAATTCATTCATAAAAAGTGATTACATAATATAATCCAATTGTTTTACTATTGATTGAAATGTTTATGAACATTTATTTGTGGAATGTAACTTTTTTATTTAAATGAAGTATAAATAAAATCAACTTTAGCATATTCAAGTATATCTGAACAAAATTTTAAAAAATCAATTCAAGTACTGTTCAACAAAAAGAAATTAAGACATTTTTTATCTTCAATACTAATCTTGAATTAATAGTCCATTTGTCCTTTATTTTAATTTCAGTTGTTTTTAATTGATTTCTTGTAAGTTAAACAAACAAAATGCAAGAGGTAAATGAAACATTCATGCTTTCATTGTCATACTTTAAGTGATCTGATGTTAACATAAAACCTGCCTATTCGCGACATGTTCGCCATCGTCTAAGGATTTTTTGCTTTTGTATTTGTATTTTAACGGCACATCTTGTAACTTCGATGCACTTAAGAAAAAAACTTAAAAAAGAAAAACAAAAAATAAAACTGTATATCGGTTCATATCTTTTACCCCGTTAGTAAGTCTGTTTAAGTTATCTTTGTACTGACCCGTTTATGTGATTTATTGTCTGGCGTATTTTATAATATTTTAATATAATCGTATCTACCGAGGACTGTATTAGAGTATCGGCCACTCACTCACGGTTTTAAAAAAAACGCGACACTATCTATCAGACATCCACGTATACCAACACAAAAAATGTATCTGTACTGCTGCGGTCTGGTATTATTATTATTATCGATCCGTAAGCTTAACGGTACATTACTTGATTTGGTGACAACTTCAACCATTCGGGTCTAATATTGGAGACATATGTCTATGTGATGACGGTCCAATAGAACTGTCCAAGGATGTCAGTTGAGTTACATCAAATGTTGATGAATCAACTGTCATATCAAATCCTGAAAGTTTTGAATTATCCAAAATACAACTATCATTTTGAATATGATCACCCATCCGGTTATTATTACTGTGACCATTGTCACTGCGGTCATATGTTACAGGTTCGTACTGTAATAGAAATATTTATCTATAATATTAATTATAAACCTATTAATAAATGTCGATTCAAGAAACTTAAATGATTTTTCAAAATTTTATTATTTAAAGAAAGTAAATTCAATTTTAACTTGAATAAATGCAAAGAACTTAAAAAATAATAATAAAATCTCAAATAATTCAATGAAAAACAAATTATGAACCACATACATTTAATAATTTTACTTACTTGTGGATTTTCTGTAATACGGACTATACCATTTGCAATACGTCCATTGCTCATGACCGGATACTTAAAACCATTAATATGGCCATTTGGATACGTTGCTCCTCCCTTAAAAATGAAAATGTTAAATTCATAACAATAATTTTGTAGTATTATAAAATAAAATGTATATTTACAGCTAATTTATAAATATGTTTATAACTCATAATTTTGTTTCTCAATGATAAAAATATGAAATACATATTAGAATAACATAACGAATAATATTTAAAAAATAATAAAAACAGGTTAAATAAGATCAGACAGTCATAACAAAATTAAAATTACACAATATGGTTAACATACTTTCGTGTCAAGATGTGTCCCAATAGCTGGTGGTATATGGGGAGGTAGTGATATTAATTCGTTTCCCATCATTAAACATTGCATTTCATGAGCTTCTCCATCCTCCCCAAGTGTTACAGAACAAGTTGAACCAGCATCTGATCTTCTTGGAGCCGTCTAAAAATATGTGTTTATCGATATATTTTTTTAAACACTGGATATTGATAGTTAGAAATATACCGGATATCTCAACGTATGCATGGCTACAACAGGTTCAGAACGAGTAGTATTTGAAGAATGTCCATTTGTTGACTGAACACCTGATTGGTGACCTGGTGATCGTCTGTTATCAGTTCCACGAAATAATTTAACACATCGCCGGCGCCACAAAAGATGTAAAACACAACAAATGACACAAATAATTGCAATCAGCATGCCAATTAATATTCCTAAAATCAGTAGCATATAATATGTTACAGATAGAACATAAATGAAATATTTATATACTTTATTAAAAATAATTCTTACCAAATGTTTGATTAGGCTTCTCCTCTGGACTGTCTGGCATAGAAGGACGTCGAACAGGTCGGCTCATGTTTGGTACTATTAGGCTTACTGGTTGGCTTGAACCAGCATTATTTACAGCACACACATGCACTGTATAGCTATCTTCAGTCTTAAAATCTGGCAACTGTAATTATAATATATTATATTTGGTATGATCTTCAACATTCTTTAAATTTTTAATAAAATACTAACTGAAAATGTATTCTGAAATGGAGGAATTATTACTGATGACCACTGATCAGTTGGTAAAGATGATCGTGTTGTATATTTGACTATATAGTGTTTCAATACTCCATTAATTTGACTTGGTTGTTCCCATGTTATCATAACTTTTGAAATACCAATTAATTTTATATGTAAATTACGGATTTCACTCGGAACTATTAACAAAAAATCACATTCGTATAAACGTCCTATATAATATGCATGTACGAATACACATAAATATTATTTACCTCCTTCTAAAGTTCGACATTCGACAACTTGTGAAAAAGGACCATACTTCTCATTAATACTATATGTGCGAACCTTAAATTCATATTGCGAGAATGGCTTCAATCCAGTGATTTTAATTTCATTTGTATAACTAGAAAAAGTTTCAGTTAACACATATCAATTACCCTTACTTCAATATTAACATCAAATGAATTAGGAAAATTATATATATATATATAGAGAGAGAGAGAGAGAGAGAGAGAGAGAGAAAATTATTATATAACATACCTTTTAACAAAAATGGAACCATCATCACAATTCTTCATTGAATTCACTTCCATATAACAGATCATATAAAATGCTACATCATCATCTTCTAAATCAATTTTGGCTGGAGACCACGTAACATTAATTGCATTCTCTGATATTGGAACAGCATCAACTTGTGTCGGCGGATTAATCAATCTATTGTAGAATGTATCATTCGAAAGACCACTTTCAGCATAGATGAATTCATTTGATTCCACAGAACTGGTACTATTTTGACCAACATTTTTAACTTTAACATTTGGCAATGTAAATTTTATCCAGGGTATTTTTTCATCAACCAATTTTGGATCAACTAATTTTGGATCAGCTAATATCCTTACTTCATATTTTTGATTAGGAATTAGATCTAAAATGAATAAACATCTAATATATATATATATATATGTATGTATGTGTATGCATGTATGTTTATATATGCATCTATGTATGTATGTATGATGTGTACGTATGTATGTATATATATATATATATATATATAAATATATATATATATATACAAACACACACATTCGTATTTAAAAACTAAGTTAATTATTACCCTTAATAACATATTCACGAACATTGGCCTCTAATACTTTTGCAGAATTACTAGGACGATTCTCTCTACGCCACTGAATTTTATATTCTGTACTTCCACCACAAGGTGTATCATTAATTAAGGGAGACCAAGTGACTAACATTGAATTGGGTGATTTAACATTAAAATCTATTTTCCTTTTTCCAATTGGTTCTAAAAATGAAAACAACTGATTAAAATAATAAACAGACATTTTGTACTATATAAATATATATTAAATATAATATACACATAGAAGAAATTAATAATACAATTACCTCCTGTGCAATTAATAGATTCAGATGGCTCACTAGCTACAGCTATATTATAATTTCTAACATAAAATGTATATGAGGTATTTGGTTTCAGGTTTTGAATCAACATATGCTTATATTTAGAAACAGCACTTACTTCACTCCCATTCACTACATAAAAAAAATTAAAATATATATATTATAGAAGAAAAAAATATCATACATTGAATACTAACATGTTGGATAAAAATGAACGCTGTAGGCAATAATTGAAAGATTTGATAAGACTGACGAATCCCAAGACAAACATACTTCACCCACAGAATACGGACGACATCGCAAATTGATCGGTGACATAAGATGATGTTCCTTTTGAATAATAGTAACTTGAGCAACGCTACGTACCTCACCAGCATTATTTTCAGCAATACATTCGTAAAATCCTGAATCATTTCTTCGAGTGGCTGTAAAACATATACTTATCAATCAGTTCTATACATACACATATGTATATACTTAAATTTGGAATTCAGTACCTGCAAGAATAAGCATTTTTCCCTTTGTAGTAATTCGCCTCTCCATGTATAAAGGGTTTCCATCTTTCAACCACCGTATATTCGGTGTAGGATAGCCATTTGCCGAGCAATTAAATCTTATTGTTTGTGGAGGTGGAAATTCTATTGTTGATGGAGTCTCATTAAAATGTGGAGCCATCTGGATTACCCAGGTCTGAAATAAAAATACCAGGTATTCAATACAAACATATGCGTGCTAACATATGCATGTATGCATATAATTTTGTGTATATATATATATATGCATTTGTCTTTATGTGTGTGTGTGTGTGTTTAATTATATATGCATTTAGACACAAATGACTAAGTACAAATAACAGTTCCAACAAATTCCAAATAGAAAATAAGCTGGGATTTTAATTTATGTATGCGGATAGGGAAAATTGTACTTTTCACTCAAAATTTGAAATAAAAAAAACTGTCCTTTGATTCATCTACTGTCACCTAATGTAATTGCAATACAAGCATTTTTCTGCTGTTCATAGATTGTCTCATCTCCACGTGGTTTGCTGACACATATGAAATATTATCTAATTACTGTTTAACTATAATCTGAGATGAGATACTATAACATTACATATTGTATTTCTTACTGTTGTATTATTTATTGCTAAAAAGTTTGTATTTGTTTAGAACGCATTTTAGAGCATGTTTTTCTTAAAATTTATCATAGTGATACAACCTGATACCACATACATTACACCTGATATACTTATATTACATATTAAATTATTTTTAAATATAATATACATATAAAATAAAAGAATCATTTCCAAAAAAAATTATATTAACAAACTTCAATTAAGAGTATGAATAAAAATTTGAGTGGACTATTATGTGTGTGTGTGTGTTGTATATATATATATATGCGTGTGTGTATACAATAACCATTTAGTAAAAAAGTACCTGTGTTATACGCCCCAAACGGTTTTCAGCCGAACATGTATAAATGCCTGTTTCATTTACAGTAATATTATAAATTTTCAAAGCGCTTGAATTGCTAATGTACTTTGTAGAGTTTTCTGTAAAAAAAATAAATAAATAAGTACTATATATATATATATATATATATATATATATATATATATATATATATATTATACAAACATTCAGCATTTAATAAATTATACACTTAAACATATCACACAGTAAAAGAAATTTTCAGAATGAAACATCACTTTCTTTAACAAGATAGTACTTTAATACACTCAAATACAAATTTATAAGTTACTGATAAAAGACTAGTTTTAAATATAACATTTTCAATAATCTGACATGCACTTTAACAATATTAATAAAATATTACCATTTATTGTTAATTTCCAATATACTAAAGGTTTTGGCCAACCATTCGCTACACAATGTAAAGTAATATTTTGACCAAATTTTGTATTTATTATTTGAGACATATTTAATGGAACAAAGTAAGGTACTACTGGAGTAATTTTCGGAGATTCTTTAGTCAGATTTATGATAAGGTTGCCAATATTACTCGTTCGTGGTTTTTTCTGTAAACGATTTGTTACACTACATTGAAATGCACCGACATCTGATGCTTGTACATTTTTTATTAACAAAGAACCAGACTGTAGTTGGACATAACTGGAAAAAAAACAATATTTGATGTATCAAATAATACACACTGGCATATAACTAATTGAAATTAATATAACTCACTTATATCCCAACTTATACTTTATAATATTTTTTAATCAAGAATAATACTACTTATATCAATAATTTATACGTATAATTAAAATTAAATTAAATATACAATAAAGCTAACAATGTAATACAATAATAATAGAAATGTGTGTGTATATATACACACATCCAACATCCATGCATGCATATATGCACATACATGCATACATGTATTTGTGTACATGATGCATATGTATGTATGTATTATGTATGTATGTATGTAATTCATATATATAGGGAAAATGAATATACTCAAGATTATTTCACTTAGGTTTACATATCTAATGATCGTGAAACTAATCAATAAATCACTTATTATTCAATTAAATTCATAACATAAATATAAAAATTCTAAAGTCTTGGGATGAAAATAATAAAAAGTGGAAAAAATGAAAACAGTTAGCTGAGGCTTATAACGAACACAAACCACATGATGTAGAACAATATATTCATACATTAAAAAATCATAAAATGTAAATTATTATTGAAATAAACTTTTCGCTAGTAATAACAATGTTTTTATATTTTTTTTCTTACTTTGATGAACAATTACTTATGAAATGTTAACGTTATAATCCCGAATAGACCGATCAGTATCATTCCATATGTAATAAAGAAAATAGAAATATGCACTGAGCCCAAGAGATTAAGTTAATAAAATAAAATAAAGTTGATATATATATATATATATATATATATAGTTTATATTTTCACTAATTAAACCTTAAAGCAACCTGTATTAAAAATATGTATTTATTACATAAAACAGAGTATAATTCAGCATAACATCAAATAATAAATAAAAATCAATAAACTCAATATAAAACTAATAAGATATATACAACAACAAAAAATGAATCAAAAACGTGTAATTATTTTAAATGATTTTACGATATATGCATTAAAGAGTAATTACTCATTTTTTGAGATACACGAGTTGGAATAAGCCAAATTAAAACATTACTCATGAAAAGCAAACACCTCACAATATATATATATATATATATATATATATATATATATATATTAGAAATATATTTAAACAAAGAAAGGCATCTCATAAATATAACAACGCACGATCTTTTACTTGAATTCAGTAAATCTATAATAATACTTTAAGTATTCAAAAATACATTACGTTATAGATAGGGTGAAATAACAATATGTTTAATAGAAGGTACTAATATTTTTACTAACATTAAAGGAATGATTAAAATATCTACTTGTGCAGAAATAATAAATAAAATAATAAATTAGACATGTTATAATAGTATATTTATAAAGCAGGAAGACTTGTTAGTAAATGAAAAAGAATCAAATTCTGAAAAAAAATTTGAACATTTTCTAAATGAAAAGAAGCGTACCGGTGTGAGTACTCGATAGGATTTTTATTGCGTTCCCAATAAACTGTAGGCTCCGGTACAGAATTAATACGACACGGGAACATAACATTGTCACCTTCCGTTACAGTCATATTAATTGGCTCCGCGGTGAACGAACGTGCGAACGCTGAAAAAATTACCGGTAAATAACAATCGCAGTTTTTTTTTGATAAGATTTTGTCATCGATTCGGGTTCGGGACATCGATCGTACTCACTGGATATCTTCAATGAAATCGCTTCAGTCACAACAGTACCGATGTGATTGGTCGCGACGCATCGATACTGTCCTTCGAGCGACGCACTTTTCTTGCCGACGACTCTTGTAACGGTGAGAGCGCCGTTGTGCTCATTGATTTGTCTTCGGGTCTCATTATTGAAATTAATTGGTACATCGTCGTGAAGCCACGTAAATGATACGTTGCCCGAACGTTGTACTCTTTCAATTGGACACCGGAGTACGACGGACTGGCCGCGCACTCCGATCACCTCATCGTGTTCAGGTGGTCGTATACGTAATGTCAACAAAGGTGCGATCAGTGACGGCCGACCAGGAGCCGCCCCTGCTACGGAGAGTACCGAATCTGACGAGGCTGTAATAAAAAGTTTACATTATGAAAATGAATCCCATTGAAGCATTGCGATTTATTTGTATAGGCTTTAACACGAACTTAAATAGATTAACAACAAAGATCAGTCGCAGGAATTTTTAAATAGTTTATACCACAGAATCAGCTGATAACTTTTTTAATAAATAGAAACCAAGTTTAAAACTATAAACTGAATAGTGGGCGAACGCAATAATAGTTTCGCTATGAAGAAAGTTTTAACAATGTAATTCTAGCTAAACTGTTAACTTTTATATAACACATAAGACAAGGGCAACATATATAAATGGCAAATAATCTGTACCTTCCTTAGCCCTATACAGACATCATTGACTGGGTACCAAAAAACGACACAAAAAGAGATTAAGTTTATCCGGATACGATAAAAGGATTAAAACAATGATAACAAATGTGTAAAATGGAAAAAGAAGGCGCACGGCGCGAGGTAATTACAACTGGAAAAAATAGAAGCAAGTTTATCAAGATAAGATTCGCCAATTCATACATATGTACGCGCACACATGCATACGATCATATATATATATATATATATATGTACGCATCTTATCTAAACAACTTTTGCCGCTGAACTTGCAACGTATTAGATAACAATAGTGTAAATATTTCGTATTTATGTAAATATTGAGTAAGGTCAATTACTAATTTATATGCAATTCATTTAACTGTCAGTTATAAGTTTTTTATGCATGTGTTGTATATAAATTTATTTTATCTGGATACACATATACATACATACATATATATATATATATATATATACATATATGTATGTATGTATATATATATATATGAGGGCTTCGCCCCCTGCTCGCTTCGTTCGCCCACTTGTCAATTACAAGCATATACATGTAACCGAATGAAACATATTTTTTAAAAGTCTAGTCTATATAATCGTTCTCGCAGATATATTGCAATGTCGCTTTATATATATATATATATATATATATATAGTTGTTTGACTATATAATCATTATCACAAACAGATTGCAACGTGTTATTTTAATATGAGATAAACATATTTTGGTACCATAGAAAAATGGACGTCATAAATAAGTCGACGTTATCAAGTTTTTTATGGATAATTTTAATTCTATGTGTGTGTGTATATGTATTTATACATACATATTTATATATATATATATATATATATATATACACACACACACACACATATATATATATATATATATATATATATATATATCCAAAGCAATGTAACGACGTAAAACACCACAGAGAAGTATGGAAAGATGTATATTAAGAATACCAAAACGAGATAAGAGAAGAATAGGATAGATAATACGAAAACAAATTGGATTTACAGATAGAATAAGAAGAGTGAAGAGTTTAAAATAGAATTAGGTGTGATATATTGCAAGACGAGACGACAATCGATGGACAAGATAAAACATTGACTGGGAACGAAGAATTTTAAAAAGACACAAAAGTAGACCAATAAACAGATGGGATAAAGTCATAAGAAAATTTATGGGAAATTTTTCGAAGAAAGAGGTACTGAATCGCCCAAACTACAAAGTTTTAGAAGAAGTCTTCACCCAGCAGTGGATCAAAAGAAACTGATGATTATATATATATATATATATATATATATATATATATATATATATATATATATATATATACATATGTGTGTGTTATCACACAACTTATATGATATACTTGAAGCGTTAAATAAAATGTATTATTTACTTGAAAGTAAACCGTAACGACACTGAAACGGAAAGAGTAATTTTGTTGGTAGTAGCAGTGCCGTTTCGTTGGGCGTGAACAGCTTCCTAACGCTGAGAAAAACATTGAACCGGTCGACAATGGTTCAAGCGTGATAAGAGGGGTAGGAGGAGATTGTAGATGAGGCGAATGTTTGTGATCGGGTGGTAACAAAAGAAATGAACAAGGGTACGAGAATAGTGGTGGTTTTAGCAAGTGTGCGAGGAAGAGAGCACGCGAACGAGTGAGAAAGGTGGGCGCCTGAAAATAGCGGCACGCGACTTCAGGAAGGCCCGCGGGCTCAATCAATACAACACCCGCGCTGATTCTTTACTAACGCACGCTCCTCCAACACGGCACAGTAGCGTGTACACATGCATTTATTACTTGTAATTCGCATGACACATTTTTTTTTACGAGAAATAGTCTATTGACTAGGATTAAGGACGGGTAAATTTTTAATTTTAAAAGTTTCTAATATGTATTATAACGCGATAAAAAATAATCTCAGTCTAATAATTAAATTTCTCAACTCTGTTAGATAATGTATGTAAATCTTTAAATAAATTCATATTTTTTTTTAATGTTTAAATACATATACACATCTTTATATATATATATATATATATATATATATATATATATATATATATATATATATATATATATATATATAGTTAATTAAATAGTCATCTCAGCATATTTTTTTAAAAAAATTGATAAAATTGAACCTCGTGCACTGATAAGGTTTTTTGTTAAAAATGTTTAACAACGTACATTTTTAACGAAATGAAAAATGTGTTGTGTGAGAGTACCTTCATTTATACTTGTAAAAATCATCAATAAAAAGTACGATATTGTTTTGGAGGATTACCGATTAAAGGTGGCTGAAGTTGCTAGAGCTATGGATAATTAAGTTAAACGAATATTTCATATCCTAATCAAAGAAATGCGCATGAAAAAGCTATCAGCAACCGAGCTGCCACGTTTGCTGAAAAGGCAGCGGTAAACGACTATTTCAAAGACCTAGAGGAATCGAATTTCCATAAAGAGATAAAGGTACTGGAGCATCGCTGGAAAAAGTGTGTTGAACTTCAGGGAAATGATATTGAAAAATTAAAGTAAATCCAAAAAGGTAAATACAGTATTTCGTTATTAGATACTGAACAATGATGTATTTGCAACATTTACATTTAATGTACAATCCACAGAAGTATATACTTTTTTATTTACTTTTCATAATGTGATTTCTTCTTCGGGGTGTTCAGTTATCAGAACGAATACAAATAGTTAATCTTAAACTATTCCCGAACACTTTTTAAAACACTCAAATGTTAAAGGCAATGCGTTTAAGAAAAATAACTGAAATTCAAACATTTTCAATTTATACGAAACAATATTGATAATTTCAGATGTGAAAAAAGAAAAACTACACAAACGGAAACCTCCATTTATCCAAGAATAACTAACAATATTTCGGTTTTAGTATAAACATATATATACATTGTTATTGAATACTATTTTGATGTGACTATAAATTTAAAAAATAGGTCTGAAAGCCCTTCACGTGCATTTTTTCATCTTAATGTACCGCATATATTATATTAGTGTACGTCCAATCAAATAAATAAAATGTATAATCAGACTTGTATCTCTTATATCGACATACATTGTTTTATTATTTTTTTAATTTATTTCAATTTTCAACATGTACCGCCTATGTAACCTTTACTCTAGCCCACGCATCATCTCCGATCCAAGTTGCGTTACTACCCTAACACTGCATGCACCTAAGAAAAACACATTTTCGTGCTGCACCAATACTTATTTTATTGTATTTTCTTGCAACTTGACGGCCTATATTATATTCAAATAGGCACGCAAGTACAAAAAAAAAACGCAATCTTAAGATTATTATTATTCAAATGAGAAATCTGCATTTATAAATTTATGGAATATTTTATAGGAATCAAATTAAATTCTCGACTTTTCTCTATTCATGCGACTATATGAATCATGGGAAAAAGTGTTTAAATTATTTACAGCCGATTAGAAATTCTAATGCGGCTTTACTTCAAATAAATTTTCAACTAATAACAGGATGATAGAAATTATATTTCAATTTATATTACTGGTTCTTATACTTTTCATAATCATATTTACCCGAAAGATTTTTAAAATGACTGTCTCTAATTAAAAATATCAAAATAATTAAACATATATATATATATATATATATATATATATATATATATATATATATATATATACACATATTCTATGTTATACATACATGGATCAATTATTATGAACACTAAACTCATACAATAAATAACCCTAGTTAAAGAGAGAAATAAAAAAAATATCAGCAAACCACACTCAATAATTAGCGTCTCTTGTAACTACCCAACTGACCGAACACGTTTGATAATTCTAATATTTTTGGTAATACATATACCACATCCGGTACAATTATATTACAAATATCTAGATTTATTGTGCCATTACACATTGTTATTTAATAATTATCGTTTATATATTGGCAACAAAAGTCGAACGCTGACATAATATTGCAATATCACTTTGTTATAATACTAAATCCACTACGTTTGTACATTTCATGTGTGTGATTCCATTAAATGTTGTGGGTTTGTTTCTTACATTTTCGAATGTATATATGAATACATATACAGACCTCTTAATACAAGAGGGTAAAAAATAATTTTTAATAATAGATTTATTAAATATTACTAATAACATCACTTCCTAGAACGTAAATAATTCCACGAAAAACCAGAGTGCCATTAAGTTTATAACTTTAAATCATATAAAATAATTAGAATTATTAAATAATTTTTTTTGTATAAGATACCTCCTCCGACCTCAAAAGTTAATACATATATATATATATATATATATATATATATATATATATATATATATATATATATATGATGTACATATGTACATAATAAACACGTTAATATTTGAATACACAAATAAATAAATACATAGTATACAAATACTGCAAAATAATTGTACGATACATTTGTGTTTCTAGTTAAATCTTGACCTATCTACTTCACAGTTCATCGTATATTCTTATACATACAAACATATATACACTGTTGGATATATATATATATATATATATATATATATATATATATATATATATATATATATATATATATATGGGCGTGTGTGTATGGGAATACTTTGTTGGTCACATATTGATCCACTTGCCCGGAAAGGGTAGGTTTTACCACCGAAATCTTCATCGAAGTAGGATGCGGTGTCAGAGGGGATAACTAACGGTCGCACGAACAAGCAGCGAGGGCTGAGGAAAGATGCACAAGTCAGTTGTTAGCTCCTAATGTAGGAACCGTTTCTGCCGAAGCGAACCGAAGGGAATTCAACGCATCTAGTACGAAGTACGAGGATACTGGTGTTTAGAATCCGGAAGTGTGCATGGCATGCGCTGAAAAAGCATGCGTCTCGCAACTAACGATTCTCTTCGATGGCGTGGGTGTCAGTTCAATGTGAAAAAATTACATGGCAAACAAATTCGAACAAAGTTTTCAGTTTTACACAGATTAAATTCTATATATAATTAGTTATAATTGCTTTTATATATATATATATATATATATATATATATATATATATCCCATACTGATAAAGGATTTCAAATTCTCCAAATTGTTAGCTATAATTTCAATGTTTTCTTTACAAAATATAACGACATTCATTAGTTATTAAAAATGGATATCTATTTTATTGTAAAAAAAAAATATTTGCGGTCACTAACGGACCTTTATCGGATTACATGCAATTGTTTTCGGTATTTTACATGGGATGGAATGATGGGAGATGTATGGGAATAAGAACAATTAACGTTTATATAATTTACAATATACTCGAAATGAATACGTCATGAAAAACTTTGAACACAATTATTTTGACAATAATACACACACACACCCACACACACAAATATATATATATATATATATATATATATATATATATATATATATATATCATATACAGAGAATAAATTATATATAGCTGAATGTGTTACTATTCTTTTTTCAACTGAAATACCCAGTTCAGCATACCCTTTACCGTTAGATCTTTTTCCATACCTTTATAGATTTCTTCACTTTAAAATTTTCAAGGTCTTCTTTTTTCTTTATGCATATTTTCTTGCGTATATTCGTAACACATACACATGACAATTGCTAGTAACTCTCTTGATCATGCGTCTTCCGTTATTATTAGTACATAAAGACATTTCAGCCTTGTTTCCATAATATCAATATTCACAATTATATATATATATATATATATATATATATATATATATATATATATATATATATATAATTAAGACGAACCAACCTGACTGAGAATGATACCAAAACATGCATGCAGATACCTACTTCCACAGGACTAGGCTTTATTCCAATTACCAACTCAGCATGAGAAATTTAACATCTCTTATATAGTTGTCTCATCTTCGTTTTTACAACGTTACATACGTATTATATATGTTTTTTTTTTGTTTTTGTATTCAATATTCCTCAATATAACAGAAAGGGCACAAGTTTCTTTAATTTACATTAAAAATTACACTTAATCTCATGTTTTTTGACTGATTTGAGCTATAATTCACACTGTATTGACAGTATTATATTATTAATAACCGTACATATATATATATATATATATATATATATATATATATATATATATATATTTTCTTAAAAATTATATTTTTAAAGTAACTTAGAATGAAAATTCTACCAATTCAATTTAAGTAATTACTGATATAAACACTTTTTGCGAGCTATTTACTAATCATATTCTGCGTAAATGTATTTATGTAAAATGTTTTTTTTTCCAGTTTATTTTGAACATTTTACAATGTTTACTTATTACATCAAATTATATTTAATGTGTCTACAACTTGTTTGTTTTTAATTCCATCTAATTATAAAAAGGGCAAGTATTTTCGTACAGAATTATAAATAGAATCATACTAAATATATAACTGTGTTTCTTTGTATCTACTTATAGTTTAACACATGTGCGGATAAACTATAAATATTATTTACATGTAGCAAGGTTGAGTTTACGAATAAACATATGAAAATAGAAAAGTAGTATATAGTTTGCGGAATTTGAAAAGGGCACGTGCAACTCTCAAATATTCTGGGGGTGATAAGGAAGCGGAGAAGAATTTTCATGAAATATGCTCATGGTTTTTTTTAGAAGCCATCACTTACGCATTGCGTTAACGGATTGCGAAGAAACAATTCACGCACGCATCTGTTTACATATTTTTCGCCCAAACCGTGGCCTCTGGACCTCTAGTAAGGTGGTGGTCATCGGCCCCATGTACAGACTCCCCCCAATTGGCCCCATTGTCGATACACGCAGTGCGGACACGAGCGAGCGCGGGGTACGCACATATACACACATTGATGTCTATTTAAATGTTGGTTTCATTTGGATGAAAGGGCAGTAATATATATATATATATATATATATATATATATATACGATTTTCTCATTTGTTAAATGTAACATAGATATTTGCAAATACAATGGATAGTGAACGCATTGCGTACAAATACACCATGAAGGCTATCTGACTGCATCATATGCTTTACAGTAACTTATATACACACGCATATATATATATATATATATATATATATATATATATATATATATACTAATAGCTGTTAATTAAAAATGTCAGTAATTACAATGAACGCTCAACTTATTTAAATTAGTTAACATTCGAAACTTGGCCCTTTAGTTGTAAATTTTATCTGATAATATACTTAATGCTATTTCGTAGTCAAAGAAATATATCCATACTTATTATTACAACGAACAAAAAATGCACTACCCAATGAAAGCATCTATAAAAAGCGGTACTTATTTTTTAAAAGCTAACTAGGGTCATAACATTTTACAAACCATCATGTCTTCTACATTATTCATTCACAAATGTACTCATCTTATATTAAGTACCCATAACAAATAATAAAACTCGAAAAAAAGTGGACGGTGTTGCCATATAATGTTTTTGAACCAAAACGAATCAATGTAATCTTCAATGTCAAAGAATTGCTATTCACCTCTGTCATAAAGACGTTAAAAATGAGCAACAAATGTTGTGTACATTAAACCTGGAGTAAAATTTAAATAATGTGATTACTGATAAATAAAAAAAATTATATACAAACATACATAAGCACATACACACACCTACGTATGCACGAAAAAAAAATAAAAAAGAGACAGCGGTATACCTCCATTGATATTAGATCAATGTTCCTAATGAACATAGTGAACGACTGTAATATAACGAAGCGTTTACAAAAATTCATCGAATTTAATGAGATAACAACAGTGGTTAGAACAGGATAACACAACGGTTCAACGTAAACAAACGCACGCACAAACACTCAGTGACGTCACATTACGCACACAAGAGTGTGTGTGTGAATATGTGTTTATATATATATATTGCGCGCGCATTATTCATTATGATACGCATGTGCTGCCGCTATGTGACCATAGGCTGATACTGCGTTCAAGGTCGAACACAAACTCTCCTGGCATTATTTAAGTAACCAAGAAACGTCGTACAGCTGCCGCAAATGCGTTCTTTCTTTTTTCATAGATCCACTTTTCATTTCTTACCATCGGCAGTGCGTATGTAAACAATCTCGAAAAACACATGCAAAATGGTCAATAACAGTTCATTTTTTCCTGCATTTAAAGTTTTTAAAAACCAGATATATTTCTTTGATCAAAACAATAGACATTCAGAAATACGAACACATCCATCCACTGATCCTATTTAAAAAAAATGGTAGAAAGCATTCTTTGTAAATAATACTGTAACATCACAGAACAACACACATCAGAACAAAAAAAAAATTATATAAAACTAGTAATAAATTAAACTTAACTTTTTACAACGCGAGTAAAATATACATGCTCAGTAATAAACAAACTCGTAATTAGATTTAATGTAACTCTGCTCTACACGTGGAAAAAAACAACATTAATAAAAATATCTTCATTTTTCAATTCGATTAATACTAGAGAACTTTGTCATTACTTTTTTGGTAATCACGAGAATTGTACTTATAAAAATTGTTACTGATGTTAACAGGTGGTGATGTTTTTTTTAAAAAAAAAAACATTCCAAGTATTTTTTGCACAGAATTGTTAAATGATTTACAAATCACACGGTCCATAAATAAAACAACATCGCATTTAAATTATGACTCAATATTTGATAAATATTAAAAACAATAATGTTTCGTCGTATTTGGTTCAAATTTCATTTGAACACTAAAAAATATATAATAGCGTTAATAATATCATAGTTTTTCATTATACAAAAACTATTAACTCTACATTTATTTACTTACAGTGAAATAAGTAGCATATTATCATTATATAGCAAACTGCGGTTCCCAAAGCTACTCTATTCGGCTCCCAATACAAAATTGGGTTTCATTGCCGTTTTCCCTGAACTTTTACATTAATAATCTACAGTAGTATAAGTATGTACCAATATTAGAATATTTTGTATATAAGCGGATAATTCACATTATCTT
>CM068323.1:12808915-12896415 GCA_034766995.1 Acanthacorydalis orientalis | reverse complement strand
GGAATTGTGTTTAAATACATCTCGTGACGAAAAAATAGCGAATGATTAAGATTAATAAATACGATCGAGTAATATAGAGAGGAATTTTAAAAAAATGAGATACTACTCAAGACAAGAGGAACATCATCAATGTCTACAGGAACGACAAATTAATTTAAAAAAATCATTCCAGACATTTTAGGGTAAACGATAAACCTAAAAGAGATATGGGCAGTCTTTGGATATCGATAATGTTGGGTTGATAGGCTTAATAGAAGCTAATATAATTGGTAGTAAAGAAAAGTATCAAAACTTAATTCTCGAATCGAACTCGAAATGGCACCACGATTTTTTTGAATCAATCTACCGTTCTCTCCAAACTCATCGACTTAAAAAAACATCATAATAACGGAAATTAATTTAAAAATAATTATGAATAATTATGAAAAAAAATAAAAATTAAATCAGCTTGTTAGGTATTGATAATCGTGTTTCGTATTTTATCAACAATCTAGGATCGATGGGTATTAAATATTATAATCACTTAATGATTCGTCAATAGAATTTCATTTTCGATGCAAAGTTACGCCACTGTCTACATATTTGAACAAGAGTCCGAATTTGCTCAGCGCCCTTTGCCCACCTATGCATAAAATGCGCCATTGACCCCGGACCGGCGACGTTATCTTCAAATGATGATGATGGTGTGTATACTGAATGGATGTCACTGTGCCAAGAGCGTTACGTCATTCATCTGTTTATTTCGCTCACTTATAACGTACTTTCAACATATTGTTTCACTCACTTGCACGTATGTAATTCTCTTCTCTCCTCCCATAAATGCTATCAACCCCACTCCACCAACACCTCTAGCCACGTATTACGACGCCGTTAACAAATGATCGTAATACCTATATACTGTCATAATATGAATAAAAAATATGTCCGTACGAATCTGTACTCTAGTGTATACGCATAAATGCATATGTGCATTCAATACACACTGCATGTGTATATATATATATATATATATATATATATATATATATATATATATATATATATATATATATATATATATATATAACTTTTATTGGTTAAATAAAAACGTATAATTGTTGCTGAAAGTTCAATGACACATCTCACTTTTTTCTCTTGAGACACAAATTTTATACATTTTTATTTTCATATTTTATACACGCTGCTTTCTTATTATAATGTAACCAATAACTTCTAACATCTTCGACAATTATTTCCGGTCTTTCGATGTCTCATCTTTTTATAGTTCTTTGTACCGTCTAAAATCGCTGAATTATTTTCCATTCAGAAGCCATGTTTCACTTCCGTAGATGAAAAAAAAACAGGTAAAATAAACACTTTTCAAACAAACTGAAATTTTTGTTTTTATTATAGCATTGCTTATTTTTTAAACGTTGAAAACAGGCAACGCTCAACTCGATCAAAATTTATTACTTAACTCAAAAATAAGAAAGTTTGACATACCTAATATGTATGTATATATATATATATAAAATGCATGTCCATATTCCAGCAAACATATTTATCTTGATAAATCGAAAGCTGATTGTTAATAACTATTTAGTCATCCCTTCCTAAATATATCTCATTAGAGATTACTGTTCAAGTTCTTAAACATTCACAACATATTATTTTATTTTAAATTAATTCTATATGAAAGGATAAAGTAACTACTACAAATTCATTTCATTTAATATTTGAATCTGAATTAGATTAAAAATAATTTTATTATTAAAGACAAAAATCCTCGATACATATCCAAAACAAACACATACAAACACATGTGTGTTTGTATGTATATATATATATATATATATATATATATATATATAGCTTTCACTAATTAAACTTTATTCAGAAAGTTAAAACTACGAACACATTGTCTAATACTAGTTATTAATAGCTGATACAAATCAAATAATATTTAATATAAAACTGAAAGCAATTACATATTTGCTAAACATATTATTTTTTTCTTTAATCTTACATTAATTTTTCACTTTATATATGACCTACATTTTCTTTTCATTTTCAAACACTATTTTCTTTTCATTTCAATACAGTATACCAGTGGTCTTCAAACTTCGTCGATTCACGGAACCCTTTGATTTAAAAAAATACACAGATCCCACCACTCTGGTATCTGTTGCACAATGTTCTCGAATATGTGTAAAACATGCTTCTACTAATACATAATTTCATCACGAGAAGATAAAAAGATCAGGTCGGATGGCTCTATGTTAACTCGTGATGCGTACCCCATACGTTAAAAATGAGCCACCTTACATGACCAAATTTTATTATTTACATCTGATTCAGCGGAGTCGCAATGTGTACTCATGAAAACAGTTTTACTGCATAATAATAGATAATAGTAGGTGTTTATAGAAATAACAAAAATTATTATGAATTAACTATTTTAAATTTTTAGCTTTTCGGGGTTTTTCTTCGAAACTTCTTTCTAATTTTGACTTTGACTCGCGGGGTCCCTGAAGAAGTGGCGCGAAACCCCTAGGTTCCGCGGAACACATTTTGAAGAGCACTGCACTGTGCTCAACAGCAATTCTATTTATTTAATAATATCACGTGTCATCCTATTTTACGGTCCAAACGCTTTTTTTTCAGAATATTTCAATCAGAAATTAACACAATACTACAAGTATATTTTTTCTAAAACCACGATCGAATAATATACCATTAACAAATACAATTCTATTTTGTTTCACGACACAAGAAGAATCTAGTCGATGCTTAATAAAACAATACACTTAATAATCATTCAAATTGTAAAGAAAAAAATAGATACACAGTTTACATTCATACTTGAAACATAAATTTCCATCTCTCTCAATAAATCATCATAATGTTACTGTGTAACAGTAACATTATGATGATTCTGATTAAAAGTAAAATATTTATTCATTAAAAACAACTTATTGTCGTGGAATATCTTTAAAAAATATTAAAACTAAATTTGGATCTTCTTAGGATATTGTTTATGATTAATTTTCAATATGAATTTAAGATAACATTTTTCAAAAAGTGGTTAATATATATTAATTTTATCATTAGGCATACTCGTGTGTATATATGAATTTTAATATTATTCGATTTTAAAACAATCCCGTATGGATTAGAATTCAATCAAAATTGCATAGAAAAGTCAGACACCGCATTCATCTACATAAACATGTTCAAATTAACAAACCAACAATAAAATAAATATACAATTCGGATACCCAGGATCAAACAAAAAATATTATGCGTTGAATTTTTGCAGACGATAGACACATAATTATATATGTATTTTATTCGTTTATTACGTTGATATATTTTTTCGAATGTCCAGAACATAAACATTGCCATTAACACATTCTGTGGCAACGCACTACTAACCTTTGGCAAATGTGCGGTTCTTGAACCGAAGGCTTTGACGCTACCCAATAAATGAATATAAACTTTCTTCTATGTTTATGCATATACATACATACATATATATATATATATATATATATATATATATATATATATATATATATATATATATATATATATATCGGATACTTACCAATACAGTACTTACATTAATAAAATTAATTTTATATATTCATAGAAGTTATTCCAGAATAATTTTAGAAAATTACAAACATAAACAATATTTAAATGTTCTTTAGTCAACTGACTTACAATTTGCAAATATTTAATCGAACGAAGTAAATAAACGAAACAGAATAGATAAGTACTTTTAAACACTTCTCCATATTCGTATGCCATAAATGTTAATTAAACATTACGCATAAGTATTTATAGAACACAGTATAACGTATTGTAAAATGAAATTATATGATTCGTTAATAATTGGATGTGTATCGATTGTACGATGACGACGTTCTTTAACGGAGTTAATGCCCGACGTGCCAGTGTCAGTAAAAACTATATATTTGTTTATTGCCAGTATCAGTTCGTTTCCTCCTGTCATAATAATTAGCTAACTTATTAACTTATATTTTATACAAATTCATATATATATATATATATATATATATATATATATATATATATATATATATATATCAGAATTTATTCAAGTTAGCTTTTTAAGAGAAAATTGAGACTTTCATATTTATAAATTATTTACTAATATAAGTAAAATAAATTTATATTACATTAACTCGTTTTTCAATTAAATTCATTATTCGATGCGCAAAAACTTTTATGATATTTTCTGTAGAGAAAATGTTCCAGTGGTCTTTGGTGGGCCATACGCTTTCAAATTAATTTCCATTGAAATTATCACGAAACGGTTAGAATAGGTGATAATTTGTAAACGTCACATCTGATGAATATGAATGGCGACACAAAACATCCAAACCAAACTTCAATAATTTATACCCAGCAGCCAAAGATATATGTGATTCGGCAGTGTCATAATGGAATACAAGACTTTCCTCCAACTGTTTTCTAGTAACAGCTGCCTTCAGATCGTCTATTTGAGAATAGTACTTCTCCATACTTATAGTCTGAATATTCCATTTTCAATATTTTTATTTTCTTCCATTTTCAATACTTGTTTATACGAGTATTAATGAATCAATCTTAACGATTTATACTTAAAATAAACATCAACTGTTAAATGTGTCCTTAACTGGGTTCACAATAAAGTATGTGATAAAGTAAACTTCTCATAATGACTCAAAGATGTTAAAAATTGTACAAAAAAGAAAAAATCGTCAACAAAATAATATCATTTTTTCTTCTATACTATTCTAGGACATGTTGAACATAAAACGTCGTGGGTTAAACCAAAACCAACAACCTTTAAACACAATCCTACACAAATCAATAATAAAATGTCAGCAAATACCCTTGTTTTACTATAAAATGAGCTTCTCTATTACTGTTGCCTTTCAGTTATATATATATATATATATATATATATATATATATATATATATAAAATCAAATATTTTTTTCAAAAACTTAAAACAAGAAATAAAATCTACTTTCATGAGAATAAAATTACTGCAGAAAATTATAGAAAAGATATATGTAAATATTCAATTTTCTATAGAGGCATGAGAACTTTATCGGTCATTATTGCATTTTGAAATCATTCCTTTCTTTTGTATCCGCCTTTAACAACAGACTAAAGCATGGTATGTACGACAGGTGATTTAGTTTAATTTCAAAGGAGAGCCCTGACTACACAATGATGTATCCTAAATACACGTATCATTATTATTACATGTCGTTGTAATACTTACTTCGAAAAATAATGAATATTATTAATTACTTGAATATATTATTTAAGCTTTGTAATTTAACAAAGTTTGAGTGAAATAATTAATGGTATTTACGGAAAAGTTATAAAATATAATAGAAACAACAACAAAAGATATCATTTTTTCCCATTCCCAACATTTTCCAATAAAAAAAATAATCAATGATACATGTCGATGAGAATTTATAAACAAAAACTTACAATACAATGTATAAAAAAATTGAAAACAACAAAAGTTAATCAAGTACAATTAGTAAATGAAAGTGTTATTTAAACGAATTTTATGCAAAGATGGTATTAAAAACATTATTTGTAATATCGGTAAAACGATTTTAAAACACTTCAAATATATATATAATTGAATGAAAGGCAAATGCATAACTACACAAAAACTAAAAAAGCATATTACTGATTACGAACAAAGTATTTTATAAAGTAATTGTCGAAAAAATACAAGCACATAAAATTCAAATCAGTTAGGGTATAAAAATGTTTATAACAGAAAATTGAACATATCAATTACCATACAGATTTAAACTCAAAATCATTTGAATGAAATAACATCTGAAGATTACAATAACATAGAGCTTCATAAAACAAAATGAATGCTTTATATTGTTTCATTGAGAATTTGAGGTTTACGTGTACATCCCTTATTTGTACACACCTATGAAATTTCTCTGAAATATGTTTAGTTTACAAATAGTATTAATTGTGAAATTTATGGAGTTCAACTATATTTTTCGTTTTACTCAACAATCATAAAACATTTTTAAAATCACGAGATTTAAATCGTATATATATATATATATATATATATATATATATATATATATATATATATATATATATATATATATATATATATACACATTATTAACAACGAAAAAAAAATTAACAATAACAACTCAATATCATATTTTATTATAATACAAGAAAATATACAAAAAATGCATACAATTTAATATTAAACTGAGCTTCAAAGGAGAAAGGTTTCATGCAAATATAGAACTCCATTAATACATTATCCTATTATAATAAAAAAGATTTATGTACATATATAATACTTTATAATATTATTTTGTTCGACACGTTATTAACAATTCTCATATTTAATTAATTCAATAAAAAATAATTTGTTTTAACTGAAAATAAACGAAAATAAAATAATCAAATATGTTGAGTAATTGTAGCTGAAAAATTAAAGAATATATTGTACATATAGAGTATAAAGTAATTAGAATATTTAAAGAGCTAGTGGCTTACTATTTCTGTGTTTTGTGTATTTTCATATTTATTTTCTATTTATTTATTTTTATGTGCATTTACTTTTAAGTACAAGCTGTCTTATTATGTAATCTCATAAAATTTATTTTTTTGGTATATTTCCCCATTTCACAAATTTGGACATTTCAATTTACAATATGACAATTTACAAAAATCATAAGTTATTTTTAAAAACCATTATACTATCAAATAGTTATTTTTAAAAAAGATACACAATCAACCCCGATTAAGTTACAACTAAATATTAGTATATTTAATAAATATACACACACACATACATACATACATACAAACATACATATATATATATATATATATATATATATACATACATATATACATATATAAAAAATAAGACCCCATATTGTAATGGATCATCAGGTTGACAGTAGAAATAATATATTAAAGACTCAGAAGCCAATTAATATATAATTAAAAAGTAATAGGAATGTTAAAGATTTTATTAAACATCATTAACACATTTTTTTGTCTCATTTATTGAGAAAATCACTAACTAATGACTTTGTATGTCATTAAGATATTATGAAATTATTTATTCTTCGAATTTTTTATTGTCAAAAGAACTTTATAGAAATCTATGTCAATTGACTTCATCTAATTCATTAATATATGTGTATGTATATATATATATATATATATATATACGTACATACATACATACATACATATATATATATATATATATATATATATATATATATATAATATTCTAAAAAATCCTGCTCACAGTCCGTATCCGGTATATGGCGTTTACAAAACGACCACTGTAAGAATAACAATACTCTCATGCTTCCGTGGATGTAACATTATACACACAGAAACCACGCAGATTTAAACATATATACGAGTATGAAACGAACGGATGGAATGCGTGCACGACGAAGACCATGCAGAGTATCAATAAACAACACGAGTATCGTAAGATATCGAATCAATTTGTTGAAGCACGTGCAAACAAAAAAAGACCATAAAAACAATTGTATTTACCAAAATGATAAACTATTTACAACTAGGTAAAGCCAAGCGCGACTCTTTACGTTATGTTGACAGAAACTTTTTGTTTTTTTTTTTTCAAAAAAAAAACAATAGAGAAACATAGTCCGGTAAAATTCATGTTTTCGACATGACATGTCGTTATAACGAAATATCGTCGTTGCGTTAAATCTATAACCGAACGCAACCGAAGTATTTTAATGACTAACGGACACGTTACAACTATGAAACACACAAATATCGTATTTTATCCCCTGGAAAACATACAAAAAGCAAACATACACAAACGTCGGCCATGTTGATTTAACAAAAACGAACACAATATATACACATATACGCACACAGCTTGATGACACAAGTGGTATTTTATGTTTCTTCATAATTATGAACAACAAACACATTTTTGATGGAATAGACAGAAAAAAAACATAATTTTTAATGATTTTCGTTCATTATAAACGTTTTCCCCAATATAAACACAAATTCCTTTCAGCTGTTTCTTTTCCAAAATGAATTTGACTTATCTATGGCATGTATTTATATATATGTATGTATGTATATACATATATATATATATATATATATATATATATATATATATATATACATGAGTGTGTGAGGGGAATTTATGTATGTATGTATGTATGCATATATATATATATATATATATATATATATATATATATATATATATATATATATATATATATATATATATATTAAAAAATATGTTTTAACAATACGTACCCAACGTCGGGTAGTTCACCGATAATCCTATTGTAAACACAATGCAGAGTTGAAGTGTTCGCAACGCCATAAATATGTAATCATTTGGACACTTTTCTGTGTGTATTCGAGAATCAAAAGAATAAAAACGACACGAATGAGAACAGAATATGATCAGAGCACAACACACTTTATTCGCGATGTGACAAATTAAATATATATATATACATATATGTATTATATTAATATAGATAATTATGATTAATTAATTAATTAAAAAGAACCACACACATATACGCGAAAGCAGCACACACATCAACACACACTCGAAAATTATTATATTCTTTTTGTGGTGTTTACACACTGCGTGTATGTCAACCCACCGCACTTTTTAACTTAATTCTTCTTACTGCCACTACAACAACAGTGGGACTGCTGCAAACGGAAAACTAAACGGCACATATCCATGCCTGGCGGATTCATGGTGGTAGTGCCATTGAATATACAAGCGAAACATGGGTCGTAGGCTTGCGCAGACAGGTACGAGAAAATAAATCATTCCATGCTGTATGTTACTTGCTGCTTGCGTGCCTGTTTGCTTGCTTGGTTCGTTCGTTCGTCGCTTCTTCTACGCCGATTCAAGCATCTCTCCCCCGATCGCACAGGCATGACCTACCCAAATCTGGCCCCGCTCTTCATTACGGATTAGTTTGAGAAATGAATTAACACATGTTGTTAGGATCATTGACATTGAATAATAATTTTTGTAGGAAATTCGGCTTCAGAATACATGGAAATACTAAACTGTATGGAAGTAGCGATCGGTTATGCTTGTTTATATATACATGTATGTGTTGCTTCTAAGTATTGAAGATCACATGTCAATATACTATCTATCTAACTATATATATATATATATATATATATATATATATATATATATATATATATATATATATATATATATATATATATAACGATATATCATAATTATAGTCCAAAATGATTTCATCTTTTTCTTTATAAAATTAAAACTGCTAAAGCTACTATTATGTCTATATAATTCAAATCATATACGAATAGCTCATTGTTGTTCTTATGACAAATTTAACGTTATACCTAAAATTATCACGAATTTCATTGACCACAAATTATATATATATATATATATATATATATATATATATATATATATATATATATATATATATATATGTTCCCTTAAAAATTGTTAAGCAATCATAAAATTGTCATAAATTCGACAATTGTTCACATCTAATTTTTTTAGAAATAATGATTAACACTGAATACAAATATAAAATATAAACAAAACGCAGATATATATTTATTTTTTATCGATAACTCATAGATTTGTTTACTAAACAATTAATAAAAAAAAATAGTAAGACAAATTATTTCAATTCAAATTTCTGTAGTTTACAATAATTTTTCACTAATTATATTATTTAGTATTAAACTGTTTTTTTTTCATCTTTCTATTTTCTTTTATTTAAGGAGTATTACATATACAAAATAATTGCAAAGTAATAAATTGTATGGTATTGAAGTTAAAAGGTCTTCCCAGTTTTAAAAATATATATTTTATATATGTAATATTCGAAGTAAGTCATAACAATAATATATATATATATATATATATATATATATATATATATATATATATATATATATATATATATATCATTCATAATGTGTATACACTTATACAAGCCAGGCGAAAAAACAACTTTTGCATAAAAAGTAGACTTTTTATCTGAAAATTTTATTTTTACTAAAATAATACATTTTTAAGAGAAAAAATTAATATGGATGTTAATCGTAGTATACTTTAAAAATTCCTTTTAATAAATATTTTTCTGTATTTAATTGGGATATATATATATATATATATATATATATATATATATATCCAATTACAAATGACTTAACATTTTTGGATTTGGTTACTTACATTTTTGTTGAAATATTTTTTTATAAATACTAGGGAGGTTTGCCCCCTACTCACAAAGCTCGCCGACTGCCGAGAGGTAGGCCTTCGATTTCTGCTCGCTGGCGCTTGCTTTCCTCTAACAAACAATAGAAATTAGCAAATTATACCTACAAATAATCTGCGTAAAATGTGTAAAAAAATTTATTGGAAAAGTTTATAAAAATTAACAAAAAAATACAATGTTAAAATGTGTAACAATTTTTTTACTCCAAAGCTTCAGTGAATATAATATTTTGAATAAATTTCTTATCAGCTTTACACCGAAATCGTATACTCTTTTCGTTTTACACCATGAGAAAACTGCATATTTGTGACGGATGTCAACCAATAGACCACGCGATATCCATCAACCTATCATTGATGATCAAGAATGGAAATTGTTAACGTGCTATTTGTTGAGAAAGGGGTAAACGGCGGTACGAGGAGTTCACTCAAAAAAAATTTGTTTATGGAAGTTTTACAATGGATTTATTTTTTATATATAAAAAGATAGTATATATATATATATATATATTATTTTAAAAATCTTAAATGATTACTAAAATTTTAAACAATTTATAACTATTGTATTGAAATATACATATAATATACCGCAAACTACGTTTTAATATCCATTATTATCAAATTAAGCTTCAACATTATCATACTTTTTAAATAAGCCGTATCATACAGAATTTCTGAATTAAAAAATATTGTTTCACGATTGATTACAGAACATGGTGATTTAGCGTTTAGTATTTTAAATAAATGGTTACATAAAATAACGAAAAAACCTGGTTTATCCTTCTTCAATAATTTTTATTTGCCGTTCAATAATCATAATAAAAATATATGCATATACATACATACATACATACATACATATATATATATATATATATATATATATATATATATATATATATATATATATATATAACAGATCAATCGTTTCTTCCCAACCGCTTTTTCATCATGTCATTTCTATGGTTACCTTAACAAAACAAAGACGTCTTAAAATAAATTGTATTCTATATAAAGCTAATAACATGTTTTAAAAACGGCCTACTAATGAAATTAGCATTGAATGTTTAATTTTCATATCTTTATAAACACAAAAATAAAATTTCATATAATTAAATGTTAATCTATTAATAAGACCATTATATTGATTTACACTTACAAATCTGTTGCTAATTTTTCGTGGGAGATGTAACTATGACTTATAAATGACAATATATATATATATATATATATATATATATATATATATATATATATATATATATATATATATATATATATGTATATGTATGTATGTTTGTACAGTGGACAAATATTTTGTATTTTAAAGTGATATTCTATAGTAAAACCAATATACATTTTTTACAATATACTTTGAATTTTAATAAGTGATAATAAATTTATTAGACACAAAATTAGTTTAATTAAAAGAAATGTAGTAAAAATGACTAAAGTATATACTTAATATTTTTATCGACATTTTTAGATAAATGATAGAGGTAAAAATCGTAATGAAAACAAATACCACGAATTTATGATTTTAATAATTTTCATTGAATAATTTGGTTTATAAATATGATGGAAAATATAGATGGAACATTACTCATTAAAAATATTTTTTTACATTTTATAATATTAAATGTAATATCTATCTAGCTATATATATATATATATATATATATATATATATATATATATATATATATATATATATATATATATATATATATTTAACTAAATTGCTGCACATACACACTGAATATATAAAATTTACAGTTGATAATACACAATTGTGATAAAAATGCATTTTACGTTGATTGTGTATTTTAGCACGCGATTTGTCCACAGACACTAAATAAAATAGTGCGCCAATCAGGCACTATTAAATTTTGTCTGAATCGCTTTTTCTCATTCATTGTCAAAACCAAAACAAACAGCTTGCCAGCAGACATAAATTTTAAACAATAATACACATTTTATTTGTATATATTGTCGGGTTATCATATAACATTATCTGATTTTTGTCCCTGACCACACTAATATATGACTGAATAAATATTTGCATGCTTTGACATTAAATTTATACATACATTTTCTGTTTTTCAATATATTGTATTGTTACACTTTAGATATGTGCTGATATTTAAATATTCACGCATTCAAAAAAGTACATATATACATAATTATATGTAAGTTTGTATAAAAATATAATATACCGTGCGTAAATGGAATAAATAAAAATAATATTAAAAGAGTATATAATATATATATTTTAATTTTAATATAATGCAAGATATTCTAATATTTTTTTTAATATCTTTTATTCTTTATCTTATCTGTTTTATAACTTTACTGTACAAAAATTAAATCTTTAATTATGTTAACTGCCAATGTTATAAATTCTGACATCTTTGCTAAACCTCTCATTAAGACATATGTTATATATACATTATAAAAATCTTCTATATATTCTGCTGTATTTGTTTACTACAAAAATATTTTTATGAAAATAGGAAATTTTATATTGAAGATAATTTAACTATTAAAAAAAATTAAGAACAACCTTTTTAACTGACTTAGGACAATATTTTCTTCGTAAGTGTGAATAAGAGATAAGTACATTAATAGAAAAATAAAAAAAGAATAACAAAATAATTAAAATTCGTTACCATGTGTTATTATTAGTAATGTTTTTATATCTTCAATCATTTTATCCTATTTTATTGTATTTTAAACAATAATCCATGAATAAATGTAAGGGAAAACAATAAAGTATTATATATATATATATATTTTTTTTTTATTTTCAGCATACTTAAAATACATACATATACATCTTTTTATTTGACTATGTATTCAAAATGTGTGAATATTTGTAGTATTTTTAAAGGATGCTTTGTTTTTATCAATAGATATTTCCTGACATGTAATTTCAAATATAGAACTCATATAACATAAAATATTTTTACTGTTATTTAGATATAAAATTTTAGTATAAACAAATCGCAAAATTATCTTGTATTTTTGTAACTGACAGCTGAGTACTAGAAACAATCATTTAAAATATTTCAGTAATATCAATACAAACAAATTAATCTTTATGTAAAATTAATCTTCAAACTTATTATAGCAAATATATTCTATTCTCAAATATAAACAAGCATCCTTTAATACACAAACTTATGAAAAGAATCAATGTTTGAAAATAAAATTATGCATAAAAAAATACAATTGGTCATTTACATCCAATTAAAATTAGAAAAGAGATATTCTATCTTCTTTTCTTATCTTTCTTCCTATCTTTTTGGCCTGAATGATTACTATCAGAACTTGAAGAACTAACACTTCGATTTCTTTTATCATTCCGTGAAGATCTTTCTTTAGAATGGCCCCGTTTTCTCGATTTCCTTGACGAACTGCTGCTACTGGAACTTGTAGAGCTTGAACTATGTGACCGACGTATTTTTGTTGAGCGTGAGATATGTTTTACATCTTTAAGTGCAGTTAACTTTTCAAGTAATTTCAATTTATCCTTTTCTTTTTCTAGTTTGAGTCTTTTTGCTCGTTCAAGCATTTCTGCTTCTTCACGTGCTTTACGCTGCTTTTCTGCTATAAGCTACAAGAGATTTTTATTAATAAATAATTACATTTAATATTATTTACTTATTATTGTACTTCATATGAAAATATAATTTTTTTTCCTCTGATGTTTTAATGAATAATAAATAAAATTGTAACTTTATTTCTTTAACATTGTTTTTTCTTTATAACTGATTAGTAAAGATTGTTCTAGATTGATATTAGAAATATTTTAATTTAAAATATTTAATTAGCATTTGTTCAACCTCGCTTACTTCGAGTTCTTTTTTTTCAACAGCAATTTTTTTTTGACGTTCCATTTCCAACATTTCAATCTCCATTTTTTTTTTTAGAATCAACAATTGTTCAGTACGTCTTTTAATCTTTTCTGCCTGACTTTCATCTAATTTAAGATGGGATTCTCTTTTACTGTCTGGTGTTTTAGATCTTGTTTCACCCTCACCTGAATCCTTACGAACTTTTTTTCTATCATCTGATTCTGATCTTCCTCTATTTTCTTTTGATCTCGACCGACGTCGATTTTCTTTTGATCTTGACCTACGTTCATTTCTTGATTTCGGTCTATTGTATCTTCCACGCTCATGTGAACGCCTACTCGGATTATAGTAATTTTTCCTATATCGATCAGGTCTTCTATATTTCATTTCTACTGATCGTCTATGATCATAATTTGAATATCTTCTCTGTGGTCTACTTTCACGTTCTGGTTTATGCCGATCAAATCTCTCACGAGAAATATGTTTTTCTGATAGATTTGAATGTTTTTCTGATATTTCTTTTTGTTGAATTGGTATCTTTTCTTCTTGACTCAACTGTATTAATCTAGTCTGAATTTCTTTTTCAATTAAAGGATTTTCTCCTTCTTGATACTTTCCCTGGAAATTAGTTTAGTTTTAAAACTGAATATATGTAAACCAACATATATACACTTCGATATTTATAGATTTTATACTAACCTTTAGCTGAAATTTCTTTTTTGTATATGATGCCATTTCCTCATTTGGGTTATCATCTTGTGTTTTAATTTGTACACCAAAAGCCATCGCCATTATCTCTGATTTTTTATTCGTCATGAGATTTTCTTCAATATTTTCATTTGGCTCTACACCAGCATTTGTATTATTTTCATTTAGACTTTTATTGTAATATGGAGGCGTATTATCAGGTGTGTTATTTTCCCTAGGACGATATGTCCCAGGTAATGGGTATTGTACAACGTCAAGTTGTTTATTTGGCCTGGTCTCTTCATGTTCATAATCTAATGCATTGTAGTCTATTTTTTCAGACTGTTTGTCACCATTTCTAATTAAACAGATTTTTTTTGAGTAAAAAAAATAAATAACAAAATTATATAATTACAACATATTTAAACAAAAAAGAAAAAAATTTTAATAAACCAAAAGCATCTAATTATAATTAATATTTGATACACTATCTACATCAAAAACAACTAAATTATTTCACTGAACAAAAATACAGAACTAAACAATACAGTTACACATTAAATATTATCAATGCTCATATATTTGTTTTTTCTTTTCAAAAGGACTTTTTACCATTAATATTTTTACCATAAATAAAACATATACATATATATATATATATATATATACATATATATATATACACTCAAACCTGTTTTTGTGCGGTAGATAGGGACCGCATAAAAGAAAACGCATAAAAAAAAATCGAACAAAACTTCACGAGTAGCTATAAAATATAGTTTTCGGAAGACAATTAAAAAAGAATTTTTTTATGCGGTGAATAGGGACCGCAGAAAAAAAGTCTCACGTTTAAAATAACTTAAAATCTTACGAAATAACTAGCAGTTCATCTGTGCAGCAGAGAACTTTATTATCCCATTGCGGTACAGGACAGATATGCGCGCCCTTATACCTGACTTGAACGGTACCGCAATTTACTTAAAAACTAACATTCAAATTACACTGCGTTATTTTACTAAAATTCAACAAAAATAATAAATTTATTGAAATTTTCATTTACCGCACAAAAAAAAATCGCATAAAAACAAGTGCACAAAAAAAAATCGCACAAAAAAACACCGCACAAAAACAGGTTTGAGTGTATATTTAATGAATACAGCTACTTTATTAACAATAAGTTATATGACTAATCATTAATATATGTTATAAATTAACATATGAAACAAAAATGCATTTTATACTGTATTAAATGATTTCTAGTGCACTAAAATACTCTAACAATGTAGTTTAATTTTAAAAGAAATTGAAATTTAACCTCTGTGTTTCCACTGACTTAGCAGATTCTTTTTCAGCATGTCTTCGCTTACGTTCTTCTTCCCGTTTAGATATTTCTTCTTCCCGTTGTTTACGCTCTTGTTCCTTTTTTTCAAATTCTGATAATTTTATAACACGATGTTGGGCTTGTTTCCAATGAAGTGGTGTTACACTACGTGACCTACTACGGCTTCTAGATGGAGTTCGATAGCGCTAAACAAAATATGAATATATCCAAACATGTAAAGAACGAAAGATGTTTAAGAATTCTATACTTAACCATTAGATTAAATTTGTAGCATATAAGAATGTAATTTACACTATCTTCATTATCTCTGTATTTACCAAACTTACCTCTTAACAACAAAAACCTGAATCTCATGAACATACTTAACAATTGTTTATAATCTTCACATTAAACAAATATTAATAATATAAAAATATAGAATAAAACCTATGTAACTTACAAATACACCACGACCTTTAATAATTCTTCCACTTTTTGTAAGAGGTGCTCTTCTACTTCCAAATCTACCTCTGTTATCCCAACCACCAAGATGTCGTCCATAACCACCATGCTGATTCCGTTCATCTCGTTTGTAATCTCTGTGATCTCGTTTATCACTTTCATCTAAGTATACATGACTGATGAATATTGACATTTATTTTCTCATTATAAATTTAATACAATATACAGAGTAGAACTCTTAATACAATAGTTATAATCTCATTGTTCTAGCCACTTAATACACTATCTTCACATTTATATATATATATAGTAATTGTCCAAAAAATAATTAAAATTATGTAAAAAAATTAACTACTGCGTATTACCTTTATTTTTCCTAATTCTTTCTTTCTTTTTATCATCAGAAGGTCCACCACGCATTAAAAATTTATTTGCTGGCACATCAGGTATTTCATCTGGATCAATTTTGGATACAGTTACTAAAGGATGCAATTCTTCTTTTACTTCACCATCTTCTTCTTCTTCTTCAGAAGATGCAGATTCCTTTTTTTTCTTCCTAAAAGAACATAGAATTTATTTTTGCATTATTTTCTTTAAATTTCAAATAAAACACACGCAAATATAATATTAAAAAAATAAAAAAAATATAATATTAAGATCAATGCAAATTTTTAACTAATACCAACTTTTTATCTTTTTTAGATTTCTTTTTGGATTTTTTATCTTCTTCAGACTTTTCATCTGATGATTCATCATCACTTGATACTTTCTTTTTATCTTTCTTTATCTTTTTAGCTACAAAGAATTTAATTATAAAATTAGAGATAAACAAACACACACACATGAAAAAGAATGCATACTCATTTATTTCAATAAATTACCTTTCAATAATCGAATTAGTTCTCCACATTTTGTAACACGTGCATCTTGTAGTGGTCTTGAATTTCTATCGACAGGTAAGGCCTCAATTTGACGTACAACTTCACTGCCCGAAACGACACGACCAAACACAACGTGAACACTAAAATTGTTTTTAAATAAATATGTTAATACATTTATATTTTGATTGATGCTTCGATATGTCACTTTAATTAAATCATACATATTCAAAAGTTATACTTACTTGTCGAGATGAGGTGCCGGCTGCGTTGTACTATAACAACAAAACATGACATGATATGATCAGCGGTGATCAGACAGAACAGTGGACGGTACGAGACTGCCCACACGCAACTGCACAAACGACAGTTAGTTGTAAGTGTCTGGAGAACGTTATGTCTCAACCTAAATAAAATGCGGTCGCCGCATTTATGCTTTCAAAGAAAAATGATCTAAAACTCATTAAGTTATGAGAGAATAATCTTTTATCATTTTAAATATTATAATTTTTAAAATGATATTCATGTAAACAGCTAATTTATTTTGTTAAAAATTTTAATAAACCAATACGACTTTGTAATTATTTTCTTTTAATATACTCTTAATACATTATTCTTCTTATAAACTTTATGTATAAAATTCTTGATTTGATCATTGGTTTGTAAATAAAAATATTAATACATATGCCTGTATATCCATAAATGCACACATGCAAATATGAAAATATGTATAAACGTTTACATACAATAAATATGTACATGTTTTTCAGTTTGATTTATTTACTTTATTTTTTCAATATTTCTTAAGTATTTTTTAAACAGACAACAAAGTGCTAATTTTCATTAGAAAACTTACATAAAAAATTGTGATCCATTGGTATTCTTTCCACGGTTTGCCATTGATAGTAAAAATGGCTCATTATGTTTCATATCAAATGATTCATCTAAAAAAAATCTTGCTGATTATTAAGTATTATACAGTCACATTCTAAATACCTTCAAAACATCCACCATATATGCTTTCACCACCAGTTCCATTTCCATTAGAAAAATCTCCACCTTGTATCATAAAGTCTTTAACGACTCGATGAAAAATTATTCCCTAAAAATGTTATTAATTACATATGTATATGCGAAGCAAATGGATATATTAGAAAATACTTTGTAATTAAGTTGTTTTCCTGTAGTAGCACCAATTCCTTTTTCCCCAGTACATAATGCACGAAAGTTTTCTGCTGTCTTTGGAGCTATATCATTGAACAGTTCAAATACTATTCTTCCAGAAGGAATACCTCCAATAGATATATCGAAGAAACATCTCTGACGGTCACTAACAGTTTTAACGTCTTCTTTTATTTCTTCTGACATCTAAAATGAACCATGTACTTCAAATTACTTATGCAAGAAATTGATAAATATGTAAATGTTGATTATCAGTTTCATATACATATGTGTACGTGTGTGTGTGTGTGTATATATATATATATATATATACAAAAAAAAAATATATATATATATAATTTGTGTGTATGTACATACATTTTTTAGGTGTATATATTTTTTAACTAGTGATACCTTTATTGTCTAACTCCTAAAGGGGTAGAATATACTTTAATTTAATGATTTTAAGATAAAAATATTTCCGTTTTAATGTGCTCTAAATTTATTCATACATTTATTTTCACATCGTATGGGTATAAACTGAACCACCATTAATGTCTACCTAGTCAACAACTTATTAATATTTGTACAGTCCTTCTCACAAAAGTTTTACTGACTTGCGTATTGATGGAGTTCATCTAAACATTATTGAAAAAGTTGATATATACAAAAATCTCGCTTCTGGTTGGTTAATTACTGCAATATAGTCGAATAAGCACAGATCACAAAATTCTCTGTTGAACTTTTTAGTTATGTACAACAACCACAAGTCATTTCCTGTACATCTATTTAAAAATAACCGCGATGTAGTCGTCATTACTTTCACTTTGTCAGCTAGAATTGTCATTCACAATATTTATAATTTATTATTAAAAATATGTTAATATGAGAGTAATAACGATTATAAGTTTACAAAAACAACTTAAATGCTTCGAATACTTATTAAAAATGATTGAATATGTTTAATATTTTTCTGGGAAGGTAATACTATAAATAATTTGAGGTTATATCTAAAAATTGTAAAATAATAAACTACTTAAAACAATGTAAACAGGCATTTTATATGTAATATATGCACATACATCCCTATAAATATATTCTTTAAGAATTTGAAATTAAGTAGTTCATTTAAATAAAATTCAAAAATGAATTGTTCAGACAAAATTATTAATATTAATTATTGTTAGTAAAAAAATATTAAAATTTTGAATTTCATTCCAATATATATTTGTATTCTGTTTTAAAAAGAACTATTTGCATATCAAATATAATTTTAATTAATGATTTAAAAAATATATTAAGATTATATTAGTTTTGTTTAAATTTATTGAAAGTATTTTAATGTCTACCAAAAATAAATAAAATAGATATCATTTATAAAATATATACTGTTTTAAAGTAAACTCGATTGTTAGTTAAATAAATTTAATATATTTTTATAACTAAAAATACTGTTTTTTGTCATTAGAATGTTTCGAGCAGCTGGAGTATGGGATCATGGTGATTCTGAAAATTCAGAAAATATAAATCAACCACAGACTGGTGATGAAACTACTATTGAAAATAAACCAGTATCAGTTATAGATGTAATATTTCTACATATCACTTTATTTTTTTTAAAAAAATATACCTTTTTTAATTTTTAAGGTCGATAATTCATTGACAGTGTTGGAAAGAATCAGTCGATTGTATGCAGAACAACTTATGAGTGATGTTTGTTTAGTAGTCGGAGGTACAGAGTATCCATGTCATCGACTGATTCTTTGTGCAACCAGTGATGTTTTCCAAGTAAATATTTTATCACAGTAAATAAAAAAGTGTTTCAACTTTAATATATTTAAATGTTATATTTCTGTAGGTTATGTTAATGAAACCAGAATGGACAGAATGTGGTGAAAGTAGAATAGTTCTTCAAGAATCACCGGAATGTATTGCTGTATTTGCAGCATTTCTTAAATACTTTTATACAGGAAAAATAGAAATTACTATTCCCCATGTTGTTGGGCTACTTGCTCTTGCAGATAAATATAATGTTAAAGTAAATAATTAATAATAGTAAAAATTAATAAAACTCCTTATAATTTTATTTTTTTAACAGAGTTTGGATAACATATGCATAATGTATATGAAAAACCATTTAGCTCAAGCTGCAGTTCAGAATCATCTTGTCTCATGGTTACAATATACAGCAGCAACTGGACATGATGATATTGCAAAAGTAATTTATATAAATGATTTTTATTGTTGTATACGTACTTATCTATGGTTTTACTTATATTTGAGTGTTCACCGTTAGGTTACTTACTGTTCCATCTTCAGGTAGCTCGACACTGCCTAAAAATAGTAAGAGCTGAAATCAGTTGAATTTAAATACAGAAACAATGATACAATGGTGAACACTCAAAAAGAACAATATAACAGTTGTAAAGGTATGAACACAAATAAGTATAACATAAACATTTTTATGTATTTGCATTAATGTATATTTTTGTATAATATATACATGTTTATTTAAGTAATTTTGGCAGATAATATATAATTATACATTGTTTTTAAAATTTAATGGCATTCATAAACTGAAAAATGGCTAATGAACAAAGTAATGTAGTAAAGTATCATCATATTCAAAAATAATACAAATATATGTTACAAAATAGAATAGAGGATGAATTACTATAGGTAATAAAATATATTAATTTGAGGGCACCATAAAAATTAATTTCATTATGAAAAAAACATATATATATATATATATTAATTTTTAGTATAAATATTTTATATTCAGGGTAAAAAAAATATAACTAAACATAAATTAAAACTAATTGACAGCAGAAACAAATGTAATTTATTTTTATAGGACTGCCACAATTTTATAAAATGGAATTTAGAAATGGTTGCAAAAATGACAGACTTTGACAATTTTGAACCTGATATGCTTATACATTTACTTCAGCAGAATGATATTGTAGTCCATGATGAATTAACTGTTTATAAGTAAGAAAGATGATAGACAACAAATCTTATTATGATTTGTGCTTACCATTTATTTTGCTTTAGATGTGTATACCAATGGTTACAAACACAAATGTCTCGTATTTTAGAAGAGAATGTATCTGTTGAGAATATTGAAAATCATATACAGCGACTTGTGTATCATGTAATGTCATATATACGTTTTCCAATGATGACTCCACGGCAATTAGCAGAACTATTAATGAATCCATTAACTACAAAATATAAAGAATTTTTTGTAGATCGATTTGCAATTGGTATGAGTTTTCATTCAGGACAACAAGATAGAGTACAAGAGACAATTCGCGTACTTGATGAAGGAAAATTATTATTTCAACCAAGATTGTATACAAGTGATTGTTGGAGTACTTTACTTATGGTTGAAAATTTTCATTCGTTACCAAGTTATCATACAAGTACATTTGTTTTTTCAAGCCATTCTACACTTGCAGAACATGGTGGTAAACATACAATTTTTAACAATATTTAAACTTTAACAAATTTAAGTATATTCTACATTTAGATAATAATATTTTAATATTTTAGGAGATCGATTGTGTGAATGGGTCGTTGATTTATTTCCAAAAGGTGTTTGGTTTCGTAAATGCTTATTGATTGTTTGGCAAGGTACTGTTGAAGTACCTGAACATATATTAAGAACTGTTCGTCTTGCAATAACCTGTAAAGAGCCACCTGCTCCTGTTTACACAACGGAACATGCAATTTTATTTCCAGATATGAGAGTAAAAGTATGTGTATATATTTATATATATATATATATATATATATGTATGTATGTAAATATATATATATATATATATATATATAATATTCAAAAATTATTTTAATTTTTAACTTGTGATTTATTTAATTTATAATTTCTTTAGGTGGGAATTCTTATCAGTGGTTGCCAAGGAGGTGTAGAACATATAATGACTGTAAAAGAAAAAGTACATCATTTTAATGTTCATGACAAAGTAATGAATATTGATGATCTAATCCCATTTGATGAACTTAATCCCTTAGCTGCAGAACAAAATAATGGAACAAATTCATCACACCTTGTTGGTCCACAAAGAGATATCTTAAAACTACACATAGTAATATTTCCAATTAGTGATGTTTGTTATAGAATATCAGGTATTCAATGACAAAAACTACTAAAAACTAAATGTAAACAATATTCAGTGGTATTCACATAAGCATATTAGTAACTGAAAGTTTAATAATCATATACTAGACTCAGAATTATCTTTTCATATTTTATTTTAATCACATATAACCTTTGTAAAATATTTCCCATTTTTTTAAATTATATGACAGAATCATTTTCATTTTTTGTTCATTATTTTTGTGTATTTAAATGAATAAAAATGTGAATATGACAATATTTCTACATAAAAAAGTAATTGAGTGTGTTTACTCTTTATCATGTAAGATATAGATCATATAATATACAGAATGTATAAAAGTGATGAACAGTCGAAGACATTTCATTTTGACCATATGAACACAGCGTAGGTAAATATATATTATTTTAAAATAAATATTTCCTTTAGTGCAAAAAAATTATTTATTTTACAAATGTAATGCAGAATGTATCAGTTGCACAATTGTTTGGATGTTAATAGTTAAGGATTCGACTGTTCAATATTTTTATAAATATAGAAATATAATTTTTTAATTAGACTATAATTATTTTTTTTAACTTATTAACGAATATACAACAAAATATATACAAATTAAATATTGAAATCTGCAAAAATAATTTTTTGTATATATATATATATATATATATATATATATATATATATTTATATATATATATATATGAATTTGTATTTGAGATAACAAATTTATATGTATTGATAGAATTTTTAATCTTTAATTATTATAAACATTTAAACATATTTCATTATCCTTTTATAAAAAATATGTATTGAAAATATTTTTAAAGTTAATTGAATTTTATGTAATTGAGAAAAAATATTTACTTTCTGAATAATATTTATGTATATCTATTTTATTTAGCGTTATATGGAAGATTTAAAATGATATTCATTATTTGTATTTCACTTGTCAAATTATTTTTACGATCAGAAATAACTAGCTTAGAAATATTTGAACTACTAGAGCCTTGTGAAGATTAAACATAAAATATGTACAATCATATGTTAAAGTATTATAAAATTGTTGAATAATACAATGTATAAACAAAAAGATAAAATTATTGTTACATAAATAAATGATAAACAGATTACACATAATGTAAGTTTATTTTTAAATCCTGGTTATTGTTTGGGTTTTTTATTTAATAAATTATTGTCCTGGTGGTCTGACCTTTTGAATTGCTTGTTCTTCACTCCTGATTTCTGCATGTATGTAATTAACAGGTTTATCAAAACAACACATGCCAAAACTAGTAGTGAAAACAAACCGTTAGCTGACCCTTGTAATATATATGTGTAAAAATTAATTCAGTGCCTTTAAATTGAATGAATAATCTCTAAAAATATTTTTTTGTTATTTTAAGATTTTGAAGTGCCAACTTTATCATTTAAAAACTATATATCTTGGCCAAGTAGTTGGCATAACCTCACAAAACAGTAATGAACACAATGGTATCCATAAAACAGCATATTAGGCATTATACACTTTTCATAAAAAGGTTAAAAAAATTATTGTATAAGTTACTGTAAAGACTTTTTCAGCTTTGGTGGAAGGCATTGTGACAAAAAATGCAAAAATACTAGCAGAGGTCCGAAAATGTATTAAGACTTCATCGATTCAAAGTTTCCATCTTTTTTTCAATAAAGGATTCGTTAGTTACCCGACAGATGGACCAAAATTATACAAAATATTGGAAAATATTTTGAAGATTGAAATGTATTCTATTTTTCCATGAATAAACATTCATTTTCTATGAAAAAAAAGGTATGAATTAATTTTGTACAGCTAATACATATAAGATGAATCAATATGAAATAAAAAGTTTTAGCACCAATATAATGTATTTAGGACCTTAATATACATATTAAAAATTACAAAATTGAATAATAATATGCTTATCTCCTAGTCACAATAAGATAATCACAAAAATATATGTATATAAAGATGAAAAGAAACATTATTATATAACAGTACCAGCACATAAGGAAGCGCTATATCATGTTGAGCATATTTTTTTTCTTAATATCTAATGGTAAACTTGTTTCTTGTTTGACTAAAGGAACTGTTGAATTGACTAAACATTTTCACAAATTTTTAGTTAAATTGACTTTTACAATAACACTTTTATACATCTTATCATAATTTAACTGATATGCATTTGAATTTTAGGTAAGAATTAACATTTATTCACTAAATTAATTAAAATTATAATGATTTATTCCAATATATTATAAATAAAAAAAATAATTAAATTATAAAATACAAGTTTACCAATTATAATTAACAATATGATTTATGACTAAAATAAGGATATCTTGAATATATAATCACTAGTGTTTTATGGCTGCACTTACCATGCAAAATTAACAATATACATTATATAGAATATATTAATAACAAAGCTGTAAAAATATAGTTAAAAGACAATTTTCTTAACATTGTGCAATTTTTGTTCTAACTACAATTACAAACATATATGTGTGTAGATATGTATGTATATACATCTAGATGCACACATTTAGAATGAAAATGTAAAACGTATTTTCCTAATTTAATTAATGCTCTATTCAAAAATAAGAAGTAATATTTTTTTACAAACATCACTGAAACAAAAAATGTTAAAACTTACAACCAATTACTATTAATTACAAAATATTTTATAGTACTCTGCTCATGTTATAATAATGAAATGAAATAAAAATTACTGTTTAAGTTAACAATTTAAGAATGTGTATGTACGTGTGTGAGTGTATATATATATAAATATATATATATATATATTCTTACATAATAAAAATAAAGAAATAATTAATAATAAACATAAGTTTATATATTTTTTGAATTTCCAATTAATTATAACTAATAACTACTTCACAGGCACCGATTCACAGAGGGAAAAGCATATAAAAATGCATAATACATATTTAATGTTTCTATTATTATTTCTGTAAAGAATTATTTTTTTTATTTTATTCACATATTTTTCAAAAATAGTTAAATACAAATTATATAGCTTTAGTCTTATAAATTCATTATATTTACTTCTTGTAAGTCAATATAAAAAGTCTTTCAAAAGTTCAATTTAAGACTAGCAAAGTACTTAAATATGAAAATAATTAAAATGAATATAATTAATGGAATTTGTTAATCACTTCTTCATTACTAATATAACAAAAAATTAAGTACATTTTTTCAGATATTTAGCAAATTAAGTAATCACAACTTAACATTGTAATTAATAACATAATAGTGAATAGTCAAAAATATTTAGTACGTGTTTAACATTTGAAATCCTGGATATCTTTTCATTATTTATTAACAAATATCAAAGAATTAACGATTTTGGAAATACTTTCATTTCAACATAATCATCAATTATCTGAAATTAAAAACAACAAATTAGTTAAAATCACTTAGATATATTATAGTTACTAAATTTAAATAAAAATAAGTAAAAAAAATTATGAGGTTATTTCATACTAAAAAAAAACTAAAAATTAAATAATGTACTAAGTGCATTAATATTTTCATCGAAATGTGTTTTTATATTACTTACTTCTCTAAGCAAATTTTTTGTAGGCTTAGGAATACTCAAAGTAAAGCCTGTGTTTAAAATTGCTTGACCATTAAGATTCAAATGACGATCATATAAATTTTCTAGACTCATATATGGTGACAATGGTGTATTCTCAATATTATCTTTTCTACATGCCTCTGCCCAAGGAAGTAAATGCTTATCATTGGCTTCATTTACTATGTTACCAATATCAGCCTATAAAAAATAAGCATATCTCTGAAAATTAAAAAATCAAGTTATTGTTTGAATTTGTGAAATTTGATATACCTTTGCAAAAGTTGACATAACAGAGCCTAAATAATCAAATTCAATATTAAAAATATCAGCAAGAATTTCTGTAACTGATCCCTGTGTACTCTCAGCAGAATCAACTATATTATAAACTTTTCCTAAAGTATCTTCTCGACCACAAACATGAATTATCGCTCTACAAACATCAATAACATGTACAGTATTCAATTTCAAATTAGCAGTCCACAACATTTTCATTGTTTCATTGAGTTGTTTATAAATAGCAGCAAAAAGAATACGTGGTGCTAAAACGGTAATATTAAAAAAAAAGCAAAATTATTCATCAGAATAAAAAAAAACATATCATATAAAATTTTAAAGTACTAATATAAGTTTAATTACTTATTCCATTCCTATCCCCAATTCCATATACTCTCGGTAATCTTAAAATTGTGTACCGTAGGCCAGGTATTGTTTTAATTTCATTTTCAACACGAATTTTCCATTTTGCTTCAAATGTCCACGGTTCAATTGGTCCATCCTCTTTATGTGGAATCTTCAACGAAAAAACTCGTGAATAATTTATGATTTTCATAAATTTATACATTTTAATATAATTAACTAACCTTTTCTGATGAATACATATTTCCTGATGATAATTCAATATAATGCTTAACATTTTGTTGTGCAGCCTGTGTTGCACAATTAATACTTAGTTTTAAAATACCTTCTTGATACACAGGGTCAGTCTGACCAGCTTTTGTTTCAGAAGCACAATTTACAACAAAATCCCATCCACCAGGAGAAAATACAGTTTCACATGATGATAAATTTATAAGATTTGCACTCTTAAATTCTACAATTGGATCTGAGAAAACTTTTTCGTGCTTCAAATTGAGCCATGCTACTTGTGGAGGTACCTTATCGACAATTCTTATAGTACTTGCTAAATTATTTGTGACTAAATGTTCTACAAGATTTCTACCAATGAACCCACAACCTGGAATTTAAAATGTTTTTTTATTTGGTTTTTCCATTCTTACTTATTTTTATTACATTTTATATAAAAATTATTATATACTGTACTTAAAGCTACACTTAACCTTAAATTCTTAGTTTAATTATAATTAATATTTTTTTTAAAAAATTGATATTCATAACAAAAACTTACCTCCCAGTATCAAATAGCTTGGTTTTTGTTCATTAATGTTGCTTTCATTCGCCATATTATAGAATTTAAATATAAAAAACTAGTATTCGCCCCGGCTTTTACTAACATAAAAAATAAGATTATTATTGTATATCTTATGAGTCATTGAAAATAAATAAAGATTATTTGTTCATGCATGAATCACAATTAATATGTTAGTAAGGAGTAATATAAATATCATGTGTACAAAAAGACACTGAATTAAAACCACACGATATCATATATTCTGGATACTAATCAGCGGAAATGTGTATAAAATAATTATAGAATGTAGTTATTAAGTAACAAAAATAAATATATATATGTGTCCTAAATTATTATTACTTATATATGTTTTTAATAACATAAGTATCTCAATATTGGAACTGATCTGTACTCTATATTAATTAATTTCCGTTCATATTTTGTCGCGAATTCAATAATAAATATATATAAAATTTATACATAATTATATAATGATATTAAAAGTTAATCTGTCAATATGACCATTATATTAATTTACATTCATACATATATTTTGAATATTAATACATTTTCGCGGGAGATGTAACTGTACAGTCATAAATGGCAATGTATATATATATATATATATATATATATATATATATATATATATATATATATATATATATATATATATTAATATTGATAAATAATTTTATTAAATCTGGAATAACTAGTCAAGATATATATGTAAATAATATTTATATATAATTCAAACATGATAATATTTGTAAAAACAATTAAATTGTCAGTATAATTATACGGTAATTCAATAAGTCATCATTTCTTTATTAATTCATAATAACATTTTTATTCTATAAAGACAATGAAAAAGCAATTCCACAAATAATGTTTTATCTTTGTTTACTAATTAACAATTATATACATTTGTATTGTTTTGTAGAATTATATATATATATATATATATATATATATATATATATATATATATATATATATATATATATATATATAAATAATAAAACAATAAAATAATCAATATATAATAATAAATAATAATTCTGTAAAAATATTGTGCATTATAAATTGACATTAGATATTAGACAATCAAATATTATATAATTATATTCATATGGAATATATAAACACTACAAAATACTGAAAAAATATAAAGCCAAAAATATGCTTTTAATTTAAAAAAATGGATTTTTTTGTATTTCTTTTAAAATTGTCAGAATAGATTATTAAAATCCATTATGTGTTACTTGAATAACATAAGAATTTATTTTTATAATAAATTAATTAATGTACTATTCTTAATTTTATTAATAGCATCAAAATTTTACTTGTTAATACATTTAACAGAACATTTTAATGTTTAATTATGAATAACTTGTGAACTTTTAGTAAACATTATTACTGAACGTTGTCCTACCATTTCAAAAATAATATAATTTAGTTCGTTTATATATATATATATATATATATATATATATATATATATATATATATATATATATATATATATATATATATATACATATGGCTAAGAAATTGGAATGATATCAAATATATTTTTAAAGAATTATGTTTTGTTATAATGTTTTCTGAACATATGGTATCAACATTTATATCCATTAAAAAGTGTAATGTGTGTGTGTGTATAAGTAACTTTAGTATTTTATATATAACTTAGCAACAGTCTACTTGTATTTACAATTTAACATTCGTTAAGCACCCATTATTTTTAATCTAACATCGCCCCGTTTCACATTTCATTCGATCGTTAGTCAATGTCATCTACTTTTTACTTTTCTTCAATTTATTTATTTATTTTTAATATTGGCATTAAAAAAATATTCCTACCAGACTTTATACATGTACACAGTATAATTCACACATACTGATAAGCATTAAACGTGTGTGTATAAATTTATACATATTTACATATATATACATACATACATACATATATATATATATATATATATATATATATATATATATATATATACATATATATATTTATATATATATACATGTATATACATATATATATAGACACAATGTAAATAATTATAATTTAGAATATAACGGTCAATTTAATACTTTATTATTGATTGAATAAATTCAAATTTAAATTGTGTAAATAAACAGGAATTGCATTTAAGTAACGTTATAATTTATCCTGCTCATCTCCATATATTTATTCACTGCATGTGTGTTTATCAGTTACGGTTCATTAAACTTTCAACAGTGTCTTTTTTTGTTGTCATTTGTCGTTACACTCAATAAGCTGTATTATTTTTATACGGACATTTAGAGTACCTTCTTGTTTGTTTATTTGTACAATTTATGATTTGTGCCAAAATCTTTTCTTTCAAAGAATTAAACCATACGAATTCTACACATGTGAATTATCACGTTTCACATTGTACGTGACTTTCTTCATATAGTAGTAAAGAAGTTCTTGTACACAAAATACATATAATTACTATCAAGTTTAAACACATTGTTGACATGACGTTATGAAGTGATTAATTTACATATGAAAATTTTGTATTCTGAGCTAAAATGAAACCTTAGTTTATATTATTTTATTTAAATAAAAAATGAATTTTAGTATTTGTTTCTAGCACATTTATCTCAATTTTTTACACATTTTCCTTTGAATATAGAATACACTTTTATTAACAGTACGAGTCCTGAGTTATTTTAATTTATATTTATTTTTAGATATCTGATATTTTTTCAAAGTAGAGAAAACTTTATAAAAATAGTTTTAATAATAAGTCGCAATACTCATAGATTTTAATTTATATTAAAGTTTATCACTGTTGTATATTATTTTTATAAGTAGTTATTTTTTCAAATATTTAAATATTAACAAACATATTATCTAAATATGTAAATTAACTGCATAAAACAAGTACAATGCATGCTTATTTAGTTATTTCTGTGATTTTTTTTAAAAAAAAATTATGTACTCTGGTTAACTCTATGTTTGGTCATTACTGTTTTATTTGACAGTACTTTAAAAATTTAAAAGAGAATACACAATCAAAATTTCATCTTCAACTGAATCTATCACTTTTAAAGTAAACTTTTCTTTAGTATTTTATCAATGTTCTATTTGTGCGTTGATAAAAGTTTCAAATGAATTTGAATAAAGTTCAGTTTTTTCTATATATTATTTGTCACGTTACTCTTTATAACCGATTGATAACATTTGATATATATATATATATATATATATATATATATATATATATATATATATATATATATATATATATATCTTTAAAAAACGATATTATCTTATATGTTTATGATCATATTTTTGTTGATATTCATCGGTGCTTACAATAAAGATCAACAATATTTTTATCGTTCAAGGAATATTACTAATTATTTAATCGAGTTTAGAATAATCATAATTTAATCTTCCATAGATAGCTGAAGTATTTTTCGTGTTTTTTGTTTATTATTAATCTTTTTTTATTTTCTATTACCTGGGAGAATGTAAACGTACGATTTCAGTAAAAAAAATTTTTTTTTCATATACTGTTAACTGTATTATATACTGCGACGTAAGTGGCAGTAAAACTTGATTGGTAGTATTGTAAAATTGTCAAACTACGTCTGAGTTTTATAGTGGTGGGAGGTTACAGAGAATATTATATTAATTGGGTGCATGGATGTGTTGTTAAAAATAGATTATTGTGTATTAGTGGTGTTCTGTAATCCTACCGGTTGAATTCAAATTAAATTCATATCAGAATCAGTTACTGTCAAGTAGCACTTGGAAACGTTGTTCGCATTATTTTGCATCCTATGATATAATCGTGTCGCAATTAAAATGTCTGTGCTATTTAATTTTATGAGACCACACGTACAGTGTGTTAACAGTAGATCTATACAACAAATGCGAAACATTTCACGGAATGTTGTAAGATTCGAAAAAACCGTCGCAGGATCCGAACAAGGAGCCGCTGCTGCTGCTGCTGAGACTGCAAACATATCTCATCATACTCATAAACCTAATAGATTAGAAAAGAGATTTTTGGTTTGGTCTGGAAGGTACAGAAGAATTGCTGATGTTCCAGACCTTGTGTCGTAAGTCATTTTCACGTTATATTTTTCATTAGAATTTATTCAAGTTTTTTTTAATGTGAATTCTGTAAGAATTCTTAGTTATATTTACAAATTTTATTTTAATAATGTAAAAACTATATAAAATTGTTATCCAATGTACGTACAACTATTTATTTTTTACAGTTAAACCCATAACATGATTTATTAATAAATTTTATGAATATTTTTACGAAGATCCTTGATTTTTTCCCATGTCTGTTTATGAATCTGTAATATGTTTAACATGTAAACATTCACTCTAATTCATATACATGTTTTTGTAATCACCACAAATTTCCGTGTCCGTTATTCAAATTTCCAGCCTTACTTTTATAAGTACTATAAAGGGAGATAACTTATCTTTTAAATGGAGGAATGTGCCTAAAAATGTTATATTTAAAAGTATATTTCATCTCAAAACGTATCAATGATATGCATTTATAATTTTTTGTATAAACAAAACCAAAATCCATTTCCAGATTGTACTCATTTATTTGAATAAAGTACTTTTAACTTAGTTCTAATAACTTTAGTGCTTCCTTTGTATATTCTGTATTTGTTATAAACACAAAATATTCAGGAATGTCATTTATTGTAGAATAATTTATAGGTAACATAAACAAGAACTATCTTTGCAAACCGTTTAAGAAATTGTTGAAAACCGTATCGAAAAATACATGCATCATTTATAGAAAAATCATGTCTTTTATTTTTTGAATATATGCCAGAAACAGATTTCGATTGTGTACATTGATGTATGTATTGTATATTTTTTAAAATACTTTTTTACTCTGAAAAGATTTAAATTTAAACATACAAACAAGCATCAAAATAGTTCAGAATGCATCATTTCGTTGTAGGTACATGTGTAAATCAAATATTTTTTCAACGCCACACATTAAGCAAGAATTAGTGTAAACGAACTGGAAGCGTATTTGTAAACACATGTCTGAGTATATAGAAATAAACATAAAAACTACTGGAGGCGTTTAGTAATTTTTCACGATATCAAGGTTGGGTAATTTGTACATATATATATATATATATATATATATATATATATATATATATATATATATATATATATAAATAAGGTAAAAGTATAGTAAAATGGAATTAAACAAGGAAAAAATATTCTTGAAATGTGTTAAAAGAATTAATTATAATTATAACATCCGAATCTGCATACGTGATAAAACGAATACTATTTTACCTTGACATAAATAACAAACGATTGTATTGTAAAGAAATGTTTTCCGATAGGTGTATATACTTTTTAAATGTAACTGATAACTAACTGAATTTACATAGAAAGACGTTATGTACATTGCAGTCCTTACTAAATTTAATTTATTTGGGAATATGTTTTTTATGTTTACATAGAAGACAACAGTCATACTTATTTTTGATATTCGTGCTTATCAATAAAAAACAACACATTTTGATATGGAATAATCATGAAACATTCGAACAAACTATTTTGTTGTTTACAAGCACTTTTAACTATATTATAAACGAAAATAATATTAATATTCGGAAGAAATGGAAAAAATGCACAATGATAATAATTTAATTCACATGCGTTTTAGAATTTGTCTGTAGATAATTTATAATTTGAATACTGGTTTCAACAATATAAAACATACTAAAAGCTATCATAAATTATTTATGACGTAGAGTACATTAAGCAACAATACATTTATTTAAAGATTTGTTATTAGAAGATTGTCGGCTAAAATTAATGCGAGCAAAAATAATGTGTGACACATTGAAGAATTTTTTTTTAATTTCGTTCCAGTTTCGTAAGAATAAAAACTGGACTTGCGTGTTCGAAATTATTTTCTTTTATTCAAGTAATTTCTGTCTACACAGACAGTAAATGTACAATTTTCAATATATCCGAATCAATGATGTGACAAAAAGGGATTCTAGCATATGCGAGTGGTTGTCATTGTTACATGCTATAATTTAATTGTAAATATTTAAATTTAGAAAACTATTTAAAATATAAATTCAAAACTATAAACTAGATAAATATCTACATCGTTTGAATACATAACATTTTATATGTTACAGTTGAACAGTTTTAAAAAATTATGTATATATACATACAATTATTTAAAATCTTTGCTACAAAACAGAACCAAGTATCCTCTACTCCCAAATTCTTTGATATTTTTCTTGATAAATTGATTACAGTTTATAAAAAAATTTAGCTGTATCTGTTTGCACAAGTTTAGCACGTATCACGTTCTAAATTGATTTTTTTCTATTGATAGATTGCGTAATAACTATTTATATTTTCCAGACATGTTGCCACAGATAATTTGTAAGTCGAAATTAAAACGCCGTTGTCATCCAACTTCATTAAATTAACATGTTCGAGGACCGTATGTAAAAATACGTGTCTGTAATAAAAACAAGCATCCTGTGTTTTGTAATATAATTCAATTCATATCCATATTATTGAAGAAAAAAACGTGTGATGATAGTTAAATATTATAGCCAAAATAATAATAATACGTTGAATAATTTTATTAGGACAAAAGAATGTATATGCACTTATATATATATATAAATTCATGCATATTCTTTTATTTTAATAACATTGTTCGATGCATTGTTGTTATTTTTGCAATAATATCTAATTATCAATACACGTTTTTTTTCTTACCGAATATGCATTTTAATAACCTGTCTAAATACCATTTACATTGACGATTTTGAACAAAACCTATATTTTAAGTAGATGTATATTAGTTACAAACACAGGACAGTCAAAGATTTGCTTAACCGATTAAAAAAGAACATTAATATAAAGAAAATTACACACACACACATATATTTATATATATATATATATATATATATATATATATATATAAATGTTCTTTTTTAATCGGTATAAGTAAATATTGGACTGTATTTGTAACTAATATAATCGTCAATGTAAAAAGTAGACAGATTATTAAAGTGCATATTCAGTAAGTATAAAAAAAAATCTTTATTTGTAAAAAGAAGCAGGTTCATGTAAATTTCACAGTGATGCGTTTGAACATAAAATTGGTGAAATTTTCTACATTACTTTTTCCTCGCAAAAGAAATGAACGAATCGTGAAAATAAATGAATTCTTTTTGTTTAAATATTAGAAAAGTAGGTCAATTTTTGTATTCATATCTTTTTGTAAACCTGTTGAGTAATAAAGTGCACTCAAACAGGTCATGGTGAATGACTTCTAACGAGTCCAAAGTGAAAGTTACTCAATTCGACATATCAATAAGTCATTTTTTATTATAATGTAAATACACACACACACACATATATATATATATATATATGTGTGTGTGTGTATTTACTTTATTAAAATTAAATCTTGCAACTAAACACGTGCACATTGAGTGTATTGTCTGGAAGGTAAAATATGTTATTATTCATTCAATGCGTGTTAACATTTTGTTCTTATATTAGAATTTTTGTTCGTTTATTCTTCGTATATTTTTGTAAATTGAAAACATCAGTGTTCCTAGAACATACGTATATTTTATAAATACTTGTTTGATTACTGACGCTTCTATTTTTATACTATCGGATTACCTTTCTTTATTTGTTGGCATTTTATATGTTGTCACATCTATTTTTCTACATAGTTTTGTTAGTAAATATTGCTTAATGATTACTGAAAACAACATAAGCGTTGTACGTGTATATTTATACGTTTTAAATACTGTATTCATTTTTTTTATAGTTCAAAGTTTAAAAAATGAATTGATTATAGAATTATAACTATTTTTTGTAATTTTCAAGTGATCACGTTAATTAAACATTTATTCATCAAGTTTAACTGCTATAATATGTTAATACTATGAGTATACTTCCGTATTTACAAATATAAAATATATGCAATTCAGCGCTTTAAATTCAATGAACTTTAAAAAATGTGATATTGTTTACTTCACCGTTTAATTGATGACGGAAAAAAGAATTATTAGTTAATATTTTTTGAACAGAAAATAAATCGAGCATCATTATAGAATATTGTTAGATCTTTTTAATTATTATATATACACTGCACCCACATTGACAAATTTTGATACAAACTTACAAATTTTTGTCAAATACAAATACTATGGAAAAAAATTGATATAGATCCAACTTTTAATTTAATGACTGTTTAATACATTTTATATATATATATATATATATATATATATATATATATATATATATATAAATTGGTACATAAATAATATATGAACTCACCAATTATATCTTATATATTCAATTAACTGAGGGTAAAAAAATATATTTAGTTGTATAAAACATCCGGTTGTTATTGTTCGTTCCTAATAGATAACAAAAATAAGCTATTATGTTCAAAAAAAAACATACGTTTGTCTCAAGGTTAAAATGCTTACAATAAGTATAAACATGCATTGACCTTGCTCTTGGAATCAGCAACTCTTTCATCGATGCCAGATATTTTTTCCGCTGCATAATGCATATATAAAAAATAAATTTTATATATATATATATATAAAATTTATTTTTTTTATGGAAACTGGAAGACAACAAAAATAAAACATCACCTACGAACAATTTTATTGTATGTCAGTTAGGCTCATCGTAAACAAAATGAATTGGGATAAATATTTTTAACTTGTACACTTTGGTTATTTAAAAAAATGAGTAGAAAAACATTTTTTTATGTTTTTGATGAAGCGATTTTCATTCATACCTTTTACTTGAAGGAATGTTATAACTGACAAACTGTTTTGTTTAAGTACAACAAAATAAAAACGATATTTGTGATTAAAAAATTATGTTATGTGAACAATTTTGGAAATATGCTATTTTTTGCAAAAAAAAAATTTATAAAATAATCATAATAATAAATATAACTTTTCCTTGCAGTCATGAAGCAGTTGAAAAAGCACGTAATAAGGCTAGAATCCGTATTGCTAACTACATGATGGTAGCTACAGCATTTGCCTGTTTGCTTGTTGTAATCAGTGGAAAACGAGCTGCTGATCGAGGAGAAACTGTTCAAAAACAGAATTTAGACTGGCACAGGAAAATTAATGAAGAAGCCACGAAAGCTAAAGAAGCCATCAAATAAATAACTGCTGGAAAAATGTTTTATATTTTTAGGTGGTAATATCACGTTATTCCTGTAAGTGAGTGATATTTTAATAATCGAATTAAAATATAAATTTTGTACTCAAATGGAGTGTTCTACTAACTATTGAATATAATTGTTTAGAATAAAATATGTAATTACTCGTACAGTTTTTGTTGAATGGAAATTGTATAAAATTTTTTAAATAAATATTTTTCATACTGTGGGATCCTTTTTTTAATATATTTTATTAAGATTAATCATGAAAGCAGTTATTAGACAGGAAATTTATTAGCTAAGTGAAATGAGTAATAAACACTAGTCAACTATATTACATATAAAGTAAAAATCAAAAAAGTATACCATTTATTAACTGTGAGCAGGTTTACTAACCATAACTAGTAATCTCTCAGATGTATAGTGAGTAAGGCTTACTCCATTTAATAACTGCTTAAGACAAACAGAACATGCTCATTCATTTAAACATTTAGGTAATTGACCTACTATCATCATGGAAATTTGATGTTTGAGTATATGTATGTATAGTATTAAATTTGTTAATTGGTACTTAGAACAATCAAATTATATTTCCATAACAAAAATAAACTGATATAGTTTTGTAAAAATGCATTTATTAACATATTTTTAACAATATAGTTTTAAAAAGTTCTATATTAATGCAAATTTTAGTCTTCGTCAGAACAATTTTCAACACTACTATTTCATTCACACATTTTTATTCATACAACTAAATAGTTCTCATTAAATGCACTGGTACGTTGATCATGACTGTTCAGGAAAATAAAATGATCGACACCTTTCTTGAAAAACTTTGGATGAGCGTTGTTTTACTATTTCTTCGACATTTAATTCAACTTGTAGCAATCGTAACTAAATTTTCAAATTTTAAAGCTTATTAGTATTGCCAGTTTTTAATAAGAATTTAATGTAGTTTCATTTTACCTTTGTTTGTTCATTCCGTAAATTTTTCATTAAATCTACATCATCTTGATCTGCTTCCCGTTTTTCTTTCAATTGTTTAACTTTATCTGCTGACAACGTAATACAATGTTTTATAACATTTTCACGGCTAATATGGCCTTCTTGTAATTGACCATATAAATCTTTACATTTTGAAGTCGCATCCATTTGGCCTCGAAAGGATTCAGTTGGTATTGTAGTATTTAAAGTATATATTATTTTATCGTCAATTTCTCGCATTTTTTTCAAGGCATCCTATTTTCAAAATGATATATGTAATGCTATAATTTAAGGTTATGTTAACAGATTATATTAAAAAATATATATTTTATACCTGAAACTGTAAAAAATCTGTACATTGTATTATAGATGAGGACATATTTTTACTATTAAGTTTATTTCATCAGTTTCACAATTTATAAATTCTAACCTATATCACGTTTTGTACAAAGCAGCACAGAGGTTGGCTATATTTGTAGATATAAACGTGATTTACAATTAAATGGTTCTGAAAATGGATAAATATATATTTTTTTTAAAACTATGAACTTCAAGAAAACAATATTAAGGACAGTCTTTTATCTATGATTAAGGATATAATAAACGAAATAATGTAAATATATTTGATAATTGACAACATGCAGTCTTTATCTTTCATCCAGATTATAGATAAAGACTGTGATTCAGATATTGTATTCATATGTATATACAGTTGTTATTATTATTGATTGCTATTTATTAATTATAATTTTCCTGAATGTTGAATAACTTCAAATTGTATTGTAATTAATAGCTAAAACAAGTATTTAGTATGGTAATAGTATAGACATATAGAATATTTATGTATTTAGAATTAACAAAAAGTCTTGATTTTCATATAAAAAAATATGCGAATTTTAAATTCTGTTATGTTGAACAATACAGTGGATTAATTCAATAAAATAGTAAAATTCCATTAATAACAATAAAAAAAAATCAAAATTAGATTAAAACATACTGATACAAACATTTGGTTCAAATCTTTTATATACATACATCACAAACACACACACATATATATATATATATATATATATATATATATATATATATATACCATAAATTACATGGTATATACATAATGTTTTAATTTATTAGCTAAATTAATATGTTTTATTAAAATTTTCTGATATATTAAAAAAATCTATTATATATTATGTTCATAAGCATATCAGGATTCTTTTTGATAGATGGAGATAGCAGTATTGAAATTGTCATTCCCATAATTCCTTTGAAAGTGAGGCCTTGAAGAGTTAATGGTGGAAAAAGTGTGAATTCCACCAAATTTTACCTTTAAATTATATTTCTATAGAATTACTTTAAAGTAAGTGTAATTTTATTAAATTAATTGATAGTATACGATTGTAATTATCGAGGCGAAACTAAATTATTTGTATTGTACTGATTTAGAAAGGTTTAAACGTTCAATTAAAAGACCGTCGTTATCTTTATGAAATGTCATCTGGTCAATAATGCATGAGTTCATATTTGTCTTATGTATTTTACTAATGGAAATATGTTTATAAAACTGTAATAGTTTTTAAATCTATAAAATTAATTTGTTAGATTTGCGGTCATATATAAAGTAAGCAATTAAATGTGATCTAAATAAAAACTCGTGATGCCATTTGATGACTAATTCATCTTGACGTATTTAGCATGTGTTTTAATTTGGTAGTATAAAATTATATTTTCTAGATGTCAGAGTCAACGCACAGACATCGTTATAAAAATGTGGGACTTGATTCACAAGAATTACGTAGACGACGCGAAGAAGAAGGTGTTCAAATAAGAAAGCAGAAACGTGAACAGCAATTGTCAAAAAGGAGAAATGTGAATATTTCACTACCTCCTGAAGATGGAGAAAGCTTGCAAGATTCTGATATTATGGCACAGAATACACCTGGTATTACACAATCGATGGTCCAAGCACTATATAGTGATAAAGTTGATGATCAGTTACAAGCGACACAGAAATTTAGGAAGTTGTTGAGTAGAGAACCAAATCCACCAATTGATGAAGTTATTCAAACTGGTATAGTACCAAGATTTGTTGATTTTTTGAAGAATACATCCAACTGCACTTTACAAGTAAGTTTTTAATATTTAATTTATTATTTTTGAGGTTATGTAAACAGTGTCCTAGAATAGACCATATTTTCAAGGATTGTTTTTTACATGTGTGTACAGCTTAAAAATAAGAATTATGTGAAAAGTTTTTGAATTTAATTCAATAATGATTTTCCTTGTTATACAGATGTGATATCCTTTTAGAGATAATATGGTAGCATATATAAAACTGTGATGTATTTTTTATTTTAGTTTGAAGCTGCATGGGCATTAACAAATATTGCATCTGGTACATCACTGCAAACTCGAATGGTTATTGATGCAGGTGCAGTTCCAATTTTTATTGGCTTATTGAGTAGTGACTATGAAGATGTGCAAGAACAAGCTGTATGGGCTTTAGGAAATATTGCAGGAGATTCACCAGAATGCCGTGACCATGTTTTAGATAATGGAATTTTAGTGCCACTTCTTCAGTAAGTTTGTATTCTTTTATATAGATTGTAAATATATATATATGTATATGTATATGAATTCATTGAGTTTTTGTTGATATATCACTTGTTGAGTATAGATATATAGTAGACTATACATAAAGAACTTTTTGTTTAACAGACTATTGAGCAAATCAACACGTTTAACAATGATTCGAAATGCTGTGTGGGCATTGTCAAATTTATGTAGAGGTAAGAATCCATCTCCAGAATTCTCTAAGGTCTCACCTGGTTTGCCGGTCTTAGCGAGACTTCTTTTTCATACTGACTCTGATGTACTTTCTGATACTTGTTGGGCACTTTCATACCTTTCGGATGGGCCTAATGATAAGATTCAAGCAGTCATAGATGCTGGCGTGTGTCGTAGATTAGTTGAGCTTCTAATTCATGAGAAACACAACGTTGTATCAGCTGCATTGCGTGCTGTAGGAAATATTGTAACAGGCGATGATCTGCAGACACAAGTGATATTAAACTGTAATGCATTGCCGAGTTTATTACATTTGCTTGGCTCAAGTAAAGATGCTGTACGAAAAGAAGCATGCTGGACTGTTTCAAATATTACAGCAGGGAACAGACAACAAATACAAGCAGTGATAGATGCAAATATTTTCCCTGTTCTGATCGATATACTCAGTAAAGCGGAATTTAAAACGAGAAAGGAAGCAGCTTGGGCAATAACAAATGCTACAAGTGGAGGTACAGCCGAACAAATACGTTATCTTGTTGAACAGGGTTGCATAGGGCCGCTATGTGATTTACTAACTGTTATGGATGTGAAAATTGTGCAGGTTGCATTGAATGGACTTGATAATATCTTGAGGTTAGGTGAACAAGATGCACAAGCACATTCAGGTTTAAATCCTTATGCTGTTCTTGTTGAAGAATGTTATGGTGAGTTGATATATAATAAATAAATATTAATTATTATTTGAACGAGAGTAATTTTTGTTAAATGTTATCTTTTTGGGATTTAAATAATAGCAGAAATTAAGTTTTTTTTTAATTTAGTGCTTAATTAGGTTCTAAAAGTTTAAGTTTGTAGAAAATTATTGTAATTGAAATTATTTCTGTTATTATTTATTATAGGCTTAGATAAAATAGAGTTTCTGCAGTCACATGAAAATATGGAAGTTTACCAAAAAGCTTTTGATATAATCGAACACTTTTTTGGAAGTGAAGAAGAAGAATCTCGTGTAGCACCATCAGTTGATCCTGAACAACAGCAGTACCAATTTAATGCGGACCAATCGGTACCTATGGGTGGGTTCCAGTTCTAGTGTATGTATCTATTGAAAATATGGAATATGTGTACCCAAAATAACAGACTATCACGAGTCTATGAAAGGACTATGTACATGCGAGGTCCTTGATTTTTTAATGAAAGTGATCGATTTATAATAGAGATACACAACTAGTCTAAACAAAAAAACATATTATAAAAAGTATTCGTTCATTTAAGGGGATCGAAAGGCGTTTAGTCAGTGTATTTTTCGAATTTTGATAATTTCTTTATATATTACTGATATCAACAAAGTGGATACAATACTTTTTAAAATGATCGAATATTATTACAATAAACAAATTGTTCCATAAATATATTAAAAAAACAAAAAAAAATCTATAATGAAAGAATATGCTTCATGTTTTTTACTCTGACTTTATCTCACCTTTTTGTTGTTACATTATTTCAGTGTTTCTTGATTTTTATTCACTAGATATTTTGTTCATATAAACAATATGAATGATTAAAAAGTATGTGTGATGTGTTAAAAAAATAAATTAACATTCAGTCTTTAAGACGTTTTCTTTACTTTAAATAATATCAAGGAACAATTGTATTAAGGAAGGAGTAAATGTATAAATTATATTTAAATATTTACGGTTTTTGTTTTCTTCTTTGAAAATCTTTTAATGGTAGTTGCCTAATTATGCTTAAAGTCAAATAAATTTAATATTTATAATTATCTTTTTCAAATAATAAACCAAAGTTTCATGAAAACAGTTATTGTAGACTTGAAAAATTATATTACTTTTTACATTTGTTGAACTAATTTAAATACAAATTTTGTGTATTATTTAAATAATAAAATTACTGTTTAATGTTTTTTATTTATATTTTTTTTTATCATTAAATGATAAAAATTCTATTGATAGTGTGTGTATGTATGTATATATATATATATATATATATATATATATATATATATATATATATATGTGTATATATATATATATATATATGTATATGATGTTATGTATATGTGGTGTCTCTGTGTGTAGTGTGTATGTGTACGTATGTACACACATATATGTATGTTAGCGATTAATAAAAACATTTATTTATGAACAAAGTTATTTGCAAAACATTTTTTTTGTATATGTACATTGTTTTATGTATGACAATATTTATATCTTGATAGTGTTTTTTTATATTACTTGAAAAGATGTCATCTAAAACACAACTACCATTAGAAAATTAATTCTTTTATATTATGGTTAGTGACACGCCTTATATTATGACTTGTATGATCACACAATTCTATTATTGCTATCATAATTAATTTAAAACAACAAGCTTGAACTTTTGCCGTTTCGTGCTTAAGAGATCTGATTACGTATTGAAATGTATGTATTTGTAATAATAAATGTATTTATTTAAACCAAAATTTAAGAAACCAGTTCGGATAGGTCTCTTCAGATACGATGATAAAAAGGCTGTTACATTGAATTTGTTTATCTCGCCAGAAAAAAATGATTAATAAACTTCATGATTTGCAAAATATTGTGTTTTTATTTTGGATTTGTGTTACCTGATAATCAAAATCAAAGTAGTATAATTATTTGAATCAGTAATTGAATGATTGTTAGATGTTGTGTCCTTAAACCCCAAATAAACAAAACAAGTAACAGATTGTACTTCTCTGATTGCTTGATTTTAAATTGTTGTTTATTTTGCCAGGTATTTAATTAAGTTCATTTAGGTTTCTAAATAAAGTGTAGTTAATATGCTACTTATTGGCTATTTAGTTACAAGTTACTTTTTAATTTTATTTTGTTTTCATTTATAAACAAGAAATTTATTGTATATAAATTTTATAAAAATATAGTTTTGTAGATATTTTGAACACTGATTATTATGGTCAGTGGATTAGAGATAGTTGTCTATAGTTTCAATATAAAAAAATCATTGTAAGTTTAAAAAAAAGTGTTTTTAATTCTTTTTTAATATCTGAATTCAAGACTAATAAATCCTAATGCCAGTCTGTTTCAATAATATTAAGGTGAGTTTATATATATATATATATATATATATATATAAAGATAATCAGATCAAAAAGATTTATCAAATAAGAATCAATAAGAATAGTTAAATAGATTTATATGTTTGGTATTAATTAATAAACAGAGAAAAACACATGAATTGCAAATGTACACCTGCATATTGTTTTTTTTTTAAAAAATAAAAACAGAAATGTGTAATTATAATATAGTAATTATTAACGATTTTTGATTCAATGTAGTGAATTTGAAAGCTGTGAAGAAATTATTCTCTACATGTTTATTTTTAACTTAACCTTAAAATTAATATAATATTTTAGTTTTAGTTACTGTATAATTATGATATTTTTGTTTTTATAGATATGACATTAGATTTTAATAAAATTGCAATTAAAAGTAATTTTAAGTATTTATTTTATTGTTTTCAGTTTAAAATTCAGAACTAACCTAACATTTTTCACTTAATAATAATTATTGTTTCCATTTCACGCAGTTTCTTTTAAAATGTTAATAAAGTAAACTATTACCAAAGAATTTAATGAAGTTCATAGTTTTATAAGTTAACCTAATTGACTCACTAAAAAAATCATCTCTAGCTTATTTGCATCTAGTTATTCAATAAAGTGTGATGAATTCTCTGAGAAGACAGGTATATGGATATAAAATATACTTTTATTTACAGTAACATTGCATAATATTTTGTTATAAAAATTAGGTTTTACTGGAATTTAAAAAACTACACAGAACAAGATTAAAAGTTTTCAACAGTGATGAAATGGCTTTGCGAGCTTCAAGGGAGTTGATTAATAAAGAATTTAAAAAAAATAAAGATGTAAAAGATTCAGCAAATATAACAGAGGTTTGTATTATTGTATAAGATAACAATATATATGTATTATGAAAAGAATTAATTTTTAGTTAATTAATACTTCAAAGGCTGTTGAGAAAGAATTACGATGTACTGTAATACAAGCGAAAGAAGTTGCCCCAGGAAAATTTGGTACACTAGAAAATCAAGTAAGTTAATATTAAGCAGTATACAAATTAATAATTGCTATTTATTTTAGAATTAAATATAACACCAGATACTATCAAGGTGGATAGTAAACCATATAAAGAATGCAGTTGATTTAATAATGTATTACTTTAGAGTAATGTAATAGTTGTAGTGATATAGTTATTTATTAAAAAATAAATGTTTATTAAAAATATTTAATTCTGAAAGTGTTTTTTTTTGTTTTATATTTTCAAAGAATATTCAATATTACAGAAGTCTTTTTTTAAAATAAATATTTTAATTTATTAACTCTTTTATTTTTATGTTTTACATGTTTAAATGTATTTGAGTTGACTAAGAAAGTGTTTTATTTTAAAAGATAATTGATAGGTTCATAAACAAAGTAAGTCTGTATTAACTGTATTCCAATCAGATTTCTTTCATTATTAATTAGTTAAATGATTATTTTATAATAGTATATTTAGTTATAATATAATTTTTGAACAATGGCTGAATTACTATTCACCACAGAATTTTTCACGTGCTACAAAAAATAAAAAAATCTGATCAAAAATGTTGAACTATCGATTATATTTTATTATTGTTTATGAACATTTTGATGGCAATAACGTTCTTAGAGCACCAAGGTAAAGAAAACTCTGATTTTTAATTTTTGTATAAATGTTTTCAGTATAATTGTACTTTTGTAAATTCCATATAGTTTTTAATAATGTTTAAGCTGGTTAAAGTTAAGGTTGTTTCGTTATCTCTTTCCACCACGATTTTCTTTTCAGTTCTTTCTCTCCGCTCCCTCCCCAGCACCCCTCGTTCTCCCTCCCTTCCTCGTTATCAGCACCCCTCTCACTCTGTATATATATATATATATATATATAAATAGTGTTTAGCCACAAAAAACTAAAAGGTTGCAAAAAATAATCTACTGCATGTTATATAGGCATATTAACACACACACACACACAATATATATACATATATATAACGATTACATTGCTATATATTTGATAATAATTATATACACATAATAACTTTTAAAAATTATGTTTATTGTTTCGCTTAGTTTCATGTACAGGTTTATAATTGAGAAGTGGTCGAGCGCAGCGAGCAGGAGGCGAAGCCCCCTAGTATGCATATACATCAAATATCATTGAACATTTTTACTTATAAAGAGTTATTTTGTACTTGAGTGAAAATGAATTTAATCACAGTACCAGAAACTATACTGGTAAAGTATAAAATATTTTTTCGCGCATATAGACCCTTCCTTGAAGTATTATTATTTGTTTTAATTTATGATAGATTTGTAACGTAAATTATGTATTTAATATATCTCGGAAAATACGCTCGAAGTTTTAAGCAGAAAATAATGTTTTGTAGATAAAAGTTATTAGTAGCCCATTAGCAATATATAAGAAAAACTACATATTTTTTAATTATTTTACTTTGCAAAGTAATAAACGGAGCGAAAATTTCACGAAAAAAATAAATATCGATAAATTGTTCATATTATTATTATTAATGATGACCATCATGCCGCATTAATATATGAACTTGATATTAAATAATCAATATGTCGTAAACCAAATGGCCCTTGTATACTTTTATTAAGATTAGATTGGAAAATAATTTTGAATTTATTCATTCTATAGTAAACGATGTAAAGTTGTTCTTTCATAAGTTTCTACGAATTATGATAAGTGAACAGATGCAATTTTCATTATACGGTTAGATCAATCTTATTTATAAGCATGCGATTCTTATAACAGATCTCAAGGGAAATTTACATTTGATGAGATATTATTACATAAAAAGTATATATTTTTATATGAAAACTTATATAAAAATATTATTAATAAAAATTAATCTTCAATATAATCTTTTTTAAATATCGAGTACGTAATTTATTGATTATAATAAAATGCCTCTGTTTTCTGAATGTTGATAATTATGTGTGGTAAAAACAAATTATTACTGATTATCTTTTTAGATCAGATAGAAGGATTCGTTTCGGAAAATTAGACTGATTCGCTGCTAAACTATTTATAAAAACTTATATGAAAAATGATTCTTTTTACTTCAGTTGATAGAGCAATAACTATTAATTTAAAACGTAATTTTAAATGAAAACTTTCGATTGACACCGTAGTTACATTTCATATACATATATTTTTGATCGATTATTTGATTTAATATTTTCGGACTGTAGAAGACAATATTCGTGCATCAGTCTAAAATCAATGAAAATTTAAAAGCACTGTTGAAAAGTACAATGGAAAAAAAACTAAATCTGTCGTCGTGTATTCCTGTGAGAATAGTATTTAAGTTGATTGTAAAACGAAGACAACAGAAAGCAGGTGTATGAACATCGAAAGGAAAATTTAAAAATAAGGCAATGCCCTTAAATGAATAAAGAAAAAAAAATGTCTTATTCACTGATAGCGATTTGGTTATTGAATATTAAATTTTATTTTTTTACCGAATTGTATTTTAATAATAAAATATATTACAACACAGTTTCAAATTGATTGCAGAAAAAGAATGGTGATAATGACTTTTTATATATTTTAGCAGTTTTATTTTTTTTTAAAAAAAACGATTATATTTATGCAGTGATAAATATCTATTGTTTTTTTTATATTATTTTGTTTAACTTATTATCAACTAGTTACAGTCTTTAAACAATTTTAAACGTTTTAATTCTTCATTATGAAAAATAATAAATCGAATTCGTAAGAAACTGTACTCTTTTTTGCATTTAAAAAAATAATATTTTGACTTAATATTACAGATCAACACGACATTATTCACTGTTGTTATTGTTGGATCGTACGAATTAAAATAAACATATATTTTCATTTTAAAAGCATTATGGTATCTTTAAGTTATCCCTAATTGTATCTGTTTTCAAGAAAACACTCATTTTAAGTTAATTGTAAACATGTTTAACATTTAACTGAATAAGTATCGAATAGTTATCATGATATATTCATTGATTTCTGACCACGCGTATCGATTCAATAGTTCAAGGGTGTTGCGGTTATTTGGAAAAAAACGATATTTGCGATAAAGTATTCCAAGACTTACAGATTGCATGCTACGTAAACGAAATCACAGTGAATTAGTTAAAAAAAAATTGTATTTTTATACACCTAAGTGATGTTTTTTTTTCAAAAAAAAAAACTTGTATATCTTTCAAAGAATTTTTTTAATCCCGTGATTAATATTTATGTTTGAAATAATAAAATTTATATTACTTGGACTTTTGTACATAATTATTTATTTATTTAACTGATACAATATCTAATTCGACTTGCTTTATGAGCAACATAAGTATCTTAAAAAGTATCTGACAATATAAACATTGAATGAAGATAATTTGAAGGCGAAGAGGCATTAGTGATTTCAATGATTACAGTTGTGTATATGTCAGAAGAAATGCAAAATAATTAATCGTGCGTAATAAAAGTCTTAAGGTTAAAGTGTACATTCAAGTTTTAATGATGGCGATTTTAATCTATCAGAATAATCAGATATGGGTTCGCGAGAAATAGCTGATTAGCGCACACGTCAATTTTCACAGATAAATTCATTTCTATCACGAGAGATTCAGTTCAAATTTCACAAGAAATATTATCGAGCCAGTTTTTAAACTTTCGAGAGCTGTGAGTTTTTTTTTAAAAAATAATTATCAACTTGTTAATGTTGTGCGATCGAAAATAAATTAAACACATGTTCCAGTAATTAATAGTTTAATACGATATGTGAATAAAACAGTATTTAAAATAAGTCGAGTGGTACAATACTGGATGTGTTTTGTATTTATTCGTTTTAAAGAAAACGAATGAAAGTTCATTTCAACCGAAAATTTTATTTTCCCTTCAGCAAATCGTAAATATTTCGATAATGCAGAATCGATTTATTATATTATCTTTAAAAAAAAATTAATAGTTATAGTTAACAGATTTTTAAGAGTTTATAATACGTGTCTTATTAAAAAAAAATTTATATTAATTTTTTTATTCTTTAAAGAGTTCAGTTATAGGGTTTTATTATAACCGAAGTTTTATAAAGATATACACATGAAAATCAAAACAAGACTGTCTCTTTTTACTTGAACTAATGGAATAGTAGTAGGTTTTTTGAAAATTAATTCGTCTATTATTTTATACTTTATTAAAGAATTTAAACAAAAAATATGGATTTGATGTTTATTTTTTGATTGTAAAAAAGGAGTATTACACTTATATATTTTTTCTTGTATAAGAAAAAATAAGTCCTTTACATGAACCAACATACACTTACTTCAATATTAATTAAATAAAGCATTCTAGAAACATATAAAACGTTTAATATTCTTAGATTTGATATTTAGAAATTTAAAATTGAAAAAAATGTTCTTGTAATTGTAACATTCCATCAGTAACTCTCCCAATACTCAAACGGTTATTCTGAGTACACTCTTCTCTAACTGTCTGGTAGTGAAAACTATTTTTCTGTTTTATACACGTTTAGTGTTTTGCTAAAAAGTATCATTAATAGGAAAAAAATATATTCAGGATTTGTTTATGAATTTATATTATTGTTTATAAAAGTAAAAAAATCATTCATTTACTTTTAGTATTATCATGTGTTTGTTTATTTGAATAATTATAAATCAGAAAATTATTTAAGAATTATCACTTTTAATTAGATACATACTATAGTGTGTATAAATATTGTTTCGTGTGTGTGTACATTATCAGCAAGCAACGAGTATTTATAACATTTACTAAATGTTATTGATTCCTTTGTATCTTTAATTAAAAGTTAATATATCTTGTCTGTCCTAATTAATTGACATTGTATTTTAATTATATACATATACATATATATATATATATATATATATATATATATATATATATTAATATTATGTATATTCCAATGATATTATTACAATATAATCTATATCAGAATAATACATGAAGAACATTTGCTCCTATGTTTGATATTTTAGAAATGACTCAAGTTCAATAAAGTATAAAAGTGATATTTAAAAAAATGAATAATTATAATAACAAAGTATTATCGATAGTTAGTTTATAACACAAGATAGTATAATATAGTTCTATTTCATTGATTTACACTTGTATTATTTTGTAAAATATGTTTACTTTATACTGTTTTCTGTAATAATGATAACTAGCAAACAGATCGTTTAAAAGTTGTCCAATAATGATCATTATTTTGCATTAATCATTATATATATATATATATATATATATATATATATTCCATTTTTCCTATTATAGATTAAACATGGAGTGCGAGTTCATGTCTTTGGTAGAACTTGTGATATTGTTTTTAACAATGGCATTGTTTACTTCGCCATATTGGCCAAACAAATATAATCCCGTGAGGTTTTATGCACGCTATGCTGTGTACTACTTGTGTTATTATATGTTTTCGTTTATAATACTGCCAATTTGTATATTACGTCCAAAAAATCCGTCGAATAATAAGTAAGTGTTACAGCTTTGTTTGTATTCACGTTTTTCTATTATTTCAAATTATCATATTTTCTTATTAATATTTTTGTCGAGATTAAAAGTATAAATTATTGTAATATTGTACAACTCTTGTAAGATTTTTGTTTGAAGTTAGTGTTAAAGAAAAAAGTTGAATGTATCTTGTAAGTTTATTTTTATTACATGATTTTATCTCAGTTAAAAAAACAGCTATTTCAGTAATTATATGCTATTAAATTAGTTTTTGGTTCTCAAATAAATCCACCAATGTACTATATTCTATTAATTGTTTAAAATCACAAATCTTCAAAGAAAAGATTCGAAAAAGGCGGTCTCTGTAAACAGATATCAGCAATTTAATCATTTAAAGAGACATTCTGACATATATTCGAATTTGTATAAACGCGATTGTTTATTAGAAGAAATTTTGTTTTCTAATAAAAAAGTATTTAATAACATTCGAATTTGATTAATATCGAATCCAAGGAGAAGTGAACCCTGTGTTTGCACCGAGAGATGTGATGTATATTTCTTAAATTGTTCTCTTCATTACCTCCAGGTTGAACTAGTTCTCGTTTTGATTCTGTTGTAAAGTAATAAGTAAACAAAGCAAAATTTCAATTACAAGACAAATCTCTGATTTTTGTTTCATACGAACGCCATAAAGTATAATAAAAAATGAAATATCCTTTATGAAGTACTGGGACTCTGTAACGATGCTTCCAGTTCTAGCCAAATTTTTTATCAATGCAAATTTTTATGCGTATACTCACGCTTATATATATATATATATATATATATATATATATATATATATATATATACAAATTTTATTATAATTATTAAGAAAATGATTTATTTTATATTCAAATTAAACGGCGTTATTTTTATTCTTATTTTAAATGATTTGCAGAATTTATGCATTTTTAAGTAAGTTCCCTTCTTGGATTTTAAATTTAAATTGGGAAATAGAAAATAAAGAAATTATCGAAAAAGACGAAGGATTAGTAGTTGTAGCTAATCATCAATCATCGTTCGATATTTTAGGTAAAATTGCTAATTCCATTTGTATTTTTGATATATGTGTGATTTTATCAAGTCTTGTTTTAGTTAAACATATTTACCTTAATGATTATTCGTGATTATTATTTATTTATTTAGGTATGTTCGCAATTTCATATTCGTTAGGAAAATTCGCTACGATAGCTAAAAAAGAGTTGATGTATGTGTTTCCATTTGGATTAATTACATATTTATGTGGACATGTGTTTATCGATAGAAAAAATAAAGAATCGGCCGTCAAACAATTAAAGATAACCGAAAAATTAATGAATGAACATAAGGTTTGTTATTAAAAATGAAAATGTCTATGATAAAATTGAATACATTGTTATAATCAAAATTTACTTAAAATATTTTATTATAAAGATAATACAATCTCGTTTTAATTTGTCAACGGATTTGTTCTGTAACCTTCGATAATAAATTGAAATGAATCCGACTTATTTAGAAATAAGAATATAAACTGTATAACTTATAGATTCCGTTCACTTATTCTTAATTTTTTTACAGATAAAAGTATTCGTATTTCCAGAAGGTACTCGTAACAAAACGAAAGAGCCTATGCTCGAATTCAAGAAAGGCGCATTTGTCATGGCGATCAATGCACAGGTTCCTGTTGTACCTATCGTTTATTCGCCGTATTATTTTATCAACCGCGAGAAAAAATTTTTCGACTCGAAGGGTACTGTCATAATTACAGTGTTAGATCCGATATCTACAAAAGGAATGACACTGAGCGATGTTCCGAAATTGATGAAGCTGACTCGCGATAAAATGATCAGACAATATGAGAATTCGAAAAAAGACGTTTCTGAATGTCTAGCAGATGATTATCCGTTTGATAAATGAATGTGTGCGACAAACATACAATCGAGTCTAAAAATATAATAATTGATGTTTTTATACTGTTCGGGATAATTTTTTGTTTTAGCGTTCGCGCCTTTTCGGAGTTTACGCTGCTGTTCTCATTTTAAAATACAGAAAAAAATCAGATATAATGTTTTTTAGTGCCATCGTAAATCTTAATTTATTACTGTTGCGTGATGCGATTCAAAGTGTAAATTGTTACAGTCTATTTTTATTTTATTAGTTGTCAAATTGTTATGTTTCTATGGTAATAACATTTGGTTGTTTGTTTATAGCAACGACAACAAAAAGTTAGTCTGTTATTTGTCATGTATTAACACATTCGCGTTCACTAATAAATCAGACAATTCGTGTTCAAGAAGACAGTTCCTTTTTCATTTAATTCCATAACCATTATCCTGATTCACCCCTTTGACAATTACTAAATATTTATATAAAATTATGCAAATATTTGTAAGTGTAATCAACTGGCGTACATTTCGATAACATTTAATGTAATTTTGAATTGTTGATTTTTTTTATTTTATGATACGAGTGTATGTATACAACGGTCTTACATACATACATATATATATATATATATATATATATATATATATATATATATATATATATATATACTAAGGGGTTTCGCCTGCTGCTCGCTGCACTCACCAACCTCCGGGCTCACTGCACTCACCCACTTCTCAATTATAAGCAAGCATGTCATGTAACCGAATGGAACAATAAATATATTTGGGTATCAAGAAGCCACGTCTCAAATAAATAAACTGGATTTATATATATATATATATATATATATATATATATATATATAGAGAGAGAGAGAGAGAGAGAGAGAGAGATAGCCAGTGTGTGTATGTATGTATGGGAATTAATTATTACTACATATTTACTTAGAACCTGTTTAAATATATTTTAATTTATCTCATCTAATTATATGAAGGGAGTATTGCTTTAACTGAAAATCAATGTAACCATATAAAAAAAATAAATAAATATGCTTGTATGAAATTGTATTGTTCGAAATATTTTGTTTTAAATCATGCACAACGATTTAATACCGCAAGTGTTTAATAACATTGTTGAATAACATAATATGATACTTTTATATAACTGCTCCCTGGTGAAAGTTTACCTGAAAATAGGAAACCCTCTTATAAAAAACATAATCAAGGAGGATATCAATTACTCACACGAACAATACAAATGAATAACAGGAGTTACGTAAAATATTTTCACTTAAACAAAATGTACATCAGCCTGTACAATATATACATGTTTGTTGACCATTAAGTCAAACTGCCTGTCACGCATCTAAATCCACGAGTTGCGCAGGTATTATCTCGTATATTGTATTTAATATGAAACGAAGAAAGTATAAGCGTCGCGACGCAGATTCCAACAGTTGTGCACTGGCGTCGTGTCGGTGTACACGTTGAAACGGGGATAGAAGTACGGTCTAGTTCGTATTTACGTGGTCGACGAACGTACTCTGTAACGAAAAAACGGAACAGGAAGCGTGCGTTTCATGACGAACTCCATTTCGAATACGAATTGTATTTGAAAGTATCATAACACAACTTCTTAAAACTTTGAAAGAAATAAATATCGTTGATTCTCTATAAACAAGTTTATTTTCAAGAAGCGACATCGTTTAAAGAAACAGTGGTATTAAATTAAATTAAAGCAACATTTAATATCATACACATTTTTTATATCTCTATATTTGTATGTCACATTATAGTTTTAGACAGAGACAATTTATAAACATAACTGTCTGAAATACACGTATATCAATCATTAAAATTTGCAATAATATCCTAAAGTGGAGCACGTATTAATTCTAAAAAACATATATTAAACAAATAATTATTATAAAAAAAATCTTATAGGTTTATGTATAGTTTCCTATTGATATGTCATTAAAAACAAAAAATAATAATATCCATTTAAGTGTCTATTGTTAATAAATAAACATTATTTTCACTTATTTATTATAATATTTCAATTGTTCAATTAAATAGAGAAATATTCAAGTAAATGTATTTATAAATGATCTAAACATGAATCTAAACATTTTTTTATTGATATTTATTCATAATATTGTAGTAGATAGGAGTCTGTTAATAATTCATGCATACAATATAACTGAATGCATCGATTGTGTTACTGCAGCAAACTCGGAAACAATTCAAAACTCGTCTGTTGAGTCTGATACGAATTTAAATATTTTTAACACCACTAACGTGAAACATTTAATCGAATCAGATAATGTATTGGTAAATAATACAAATTCAACTTCTAAACAAAAATATAAAAAGTATGAGACAAACTTGAAATCGTATAATTTAACATCTCCAGTATTGATGCTAAATAATGATATTAATAATATTACATCGACGATTAACGAACAAGGAGTCGGATTAAATAATAGTAATTTTCGAAAACAACGATTTAAGATAACAGATGAGATACTAGTTATTAATGACATTATACAACAAAATAATAAAACAGAATATTCAAATAGTGAGCATACCTCCTCTAATAGCAATATGATGATTGGAAAAAAATCGGAATACAAACAAAAAAATATATTAAATATGAAAATGGTACAAGCCAATGGATTGAATGTGACAACAGCGTCTCGTAATAAATATACAAATGTAGATAGAACATTTCGAGTGTCCTCTAAAAGGTTACAAAGTACACAAGAGCAATTATATACAACAGATTTAATTCCAAATTTAAATAGTCCGATTAAAAACAACTGTGCTGATGGTAATATCTCTCTGGTAAATTATTACAACATCAGTAGGATGAGTAAAACTGTTGAACCGGTACGGACATTAAACAGCAATCACCCTATTCGAAACAGAGATCGTTTAAATGAAAGAGAGTTGATTTCAAATACTGTAATCAAGTTGGAATCAAAGACAAAATCGAATAAAACGGTTTCAAATGTTAATAAAGTCAAGAGTACAACTCCACATGATCAAGTGTCTACAGTGATTAACTCTGCAAGAGGAAAAAATCTATTTTTGACTAGTTATTTTAAACATTATGCAGTAAACATATTGAAAAATCAAATTTTTCGTAGAAGAAATCAATTTTTAATATTTTTTACTCGAACTCCCGGAATGAAAAACGATAAAGCGGTAAGAAATGTTCGCACACGTCTGAATTGTAAAAAAGAATCTATTAATAAAATTAAAAATAATTTACTGTATCAGATTTTTGTTGTTAACTGTATTTCAGATGATAGTAATTTCGAAATGAGTAAACATAATAAATTAAATAATAAAAAGTATTTTTCATATACTAACAGTTCATTTCTTCATACGAACGAAAACAACATTGATTTATACAGAAAACAAAATATTGTCAATAATAATTTTTGTATAAACATAAATGTTAGAAGAGATATTAATAATAAAGAAATACAATCATGCCGAAATAAATTGAATAATTGTTCAGTTATTGAAATACTATTGTTTTTAAATGGTTCTCATTCAAATGTTACAAAAGATAAACAGGCAGATCAGAATCGCATCGAATGTCAAATGAATGAGTGTTTTTTAATCAAATATATAAAATCAAATAATTCAGATAGTAATAATAATGTACTTTTTAACATAGATAAAATTATAATTGAAATCGAACCGAATTTAGATCAGAAATGTACACTTTGCAATGTAATTAAATTATCATTAAACGCAACGATTGTCTTAAATGCAGATATGTGTATAGATTTAAGCGCAGTGAAACTAAACGCGACAAAATCGGATTCAAACAGATATGTAAAAAATAACAGTGATTGTGTGAACATCATTTTATGTTTAAACGACACAAAACGTATCGCAAATTCTTCAAATCCGCTGCAAATAAATCGCATTCGTGTCGCTTATGATGATAATAAATTAAATGCGGACGATTTTGTTCAATTTGATTTATTTTTAAATACTTTGAAAATTATTTCCAGCAATTTCTGCGAAATATTAAATAAAACAATACATTTAAATGAAAACGCAATAAATCTAAAATGTACTGAGATGAAACAGGATGACGAATATGAATTAAATTTAAATAATAAGACAATACTTTTACATATTTCAAAAATATATTTTGAAAATACAACAGACTTTATTCTGAATATTAGTATATACCGTTTGTTGCCTGATAGTCTGCAGAAAATAAACGTAAACAGATTAATATTCGAAAATCTGTACAATGCAAATATATTTGTGTGCTGTAGAGTCGTGAACAGGATAGAAGATAAGATTAATGGAGAGTTTACTCATAAAAATAAATCTAATTTAGATAAAGGTTTGAAAGATGATATTCATATTTCGAATCAGCTTGAACACGTTGAAAATGTTACTGTTAACAGGATGGGATCAGGTATTATGGAGGAGGTGTTAATTAAAGATTTTGTTCATAGTAATATTTCAAAAACAAATAAAACTGCAGACGGTGAGAACATATCACTATTTAATTATAAAAATAAATCAAATAATGGAAGACGTTATAAAAATAAGTATATAAACAGAACTGTACCTGTTCTCGATTACATTTCTGACGGAACAAACAATTCAGAAATATACAAAAATGATCGGACAGAGGGGGAAGAGATTTTAAAAAATGTAATTAGCAATTTAACACAATCTCACGATGAAAATGTTAACCGTGTCGAAATTGACAAACATTTATTGCTATCGTTACTAAAATTATTTTCTAAAGGTCAGATAACATCGCTTAAAACGAATAATTTACTGAAAATGAATCAAAGCAATATAGTGTTTATGATTAACGAAAGGAAGAAACCATCTTTAAAAGTTGGCAACTTAATTTCCGATACCGTCGACAATAGAATGTCTCGATTAAACGAGAACCAAGTAACTGGAAAATCAATAAAATCCGCTGATAATTCGACGATCGTCAATTTTCTCGACGATAGAACATCGTCAAAGGAAAATTCATCAAAATATACAGAGCATCCATTACTTTCCAGAGCTGATTATGGATTTCGTTCGACGATTGACGATTCGATTACCGTAGAAAGTGTGAGAATTTTCGCAGATTCCATGTATAAAAAAAATTACACGCAACTACTGAATGCGTTTAAGAAAATGTATCCAGTCGATTCTTGGACGGAGAATGGCTGGTTTCAAGATGATTATATGAAACTGATTAATCCCTATTGGTTGACATTTCCACCAACGGCCGATTATGTGCATTACCTAATGGCTGCATTTTATGTCTGTGTTATGATTGCTGGAATATTCGGCAATGCATTAGTGATTTTCATGTTTATCAAGTAAGTTCAATTTATGCATTTAATGTACCTTCATTAGATTCATTAATTTTATTTCACACTTAGTGTATATCATAATAGTGACAATTTATTAACATGTGTTGTTCAATACATTGTTTTACTGTGTTTTTTATAACTGTTTAAATAACTAGATGGGTTTAATGAGAAAATTTAATTCACCCCTGTTTAGGATATATATATATATATATATATATATATATATATATATATATATATATATATATATATACATATTAGTAGATGTCCAAATAAAATAAATTAATGAAATTCATCAAGTTGAAATTATGAACAAGTAATATTAAGAGAAATATTTCTTTCTAACGTTTTTAACGAAATTCTCGAAATATTATTTCAAAAATGTACAGTACAATAAAATAATATTCTATGATATCTAAATACAACTTATCCACCATTTTGTTAGAAAAATATTGTCTTTAACGCTTAATAAAATCACGTCGATGTATTAAAGTAAGTTATCTGAAACAAATAATGCAATTTTAGATTATTTTTCTTTCATTAAAAGCATAAATAACGTCTTCCAGAAGACGTTAAGAGCACAAGAAAACTTTTAGTTTAATAAAAAATTCTCTCTACAAGTTCAATAATTTTTAGCGACATTCGTTTAATATTCTCGTAACTTTATGCGATATGAAGTTATGAAGTTACCTAGATAAAAAAAGTGATAGTTTCTTTTTTATATCAAACCTTAACAGAAAAATAAATACTCAGTATAAATATAAGTATCTTTTACTTGAGTAATGTTATACACATGTACTGAATGTGATCATTACTGTAATTTTCTGCTAAGTTGTCTCCACGTTTTTATTGAGTAACTTGATGTTATAAAAGCGCTGGAAAGTAATTGGTTTGTTCATTTTTTGGATTAGATTTAATGTCGCACAGACGGTAATAAAAAAGTTCGTGGAATGTGTTTTCTGGTCTTGAACTTAAAAGTCAGTCAGTAATATCTTAATTAAGTGATTAGTTTTAATTTGTCACGAATTAGATTTTTTAAAGAATGATAAATTTTTAATGAAAATAAATATTTTACATATTATTAACATGTTCTGGAACTGGGAATGGATTCTTTACCAGATATCCAATAGTGATCTTTTTATGTGTATTTTAGAATAGCTTCTGTACATACAAATTATCCATGAAAGTGCTAATATATGAAAAAATAATATGATTATTAAATAATAATAATATAAACAATAAATGTCGCAGTTTTATATTCAATGATTTAAACTTAGTTTATATTTAATTTAAAGAATCTATTTTTCATGCAAATCTCTCTCTCTTTCTCTCTCTCTCTCTATATATATATAGTTTATGATTATTATTATAAAAAAAACTGTTTGCATAATAAATATCAGTAAAAATACTCAAAACTGATAATTATGAATATTCATGTACATTTTTTTTAAAAACAATAGAGAATACAATTTCATTATATAAACGTTTATCGTTTACAATAATATACTTGTAATTGTTTAAAATAATAAATACAAAAAATATTTTACACAAACAATCATTGTAATATTTATACATATTACAGTGTTATATGGCAATAAACCAAAAACTAATTATGTACATTTTTGTTGATGTTTAAAAAATAAACAATAGCATAATTGAAATTTAATGAAAAATTCAAGCACACAGTGCTTCCACATTATTTATTTTCCTGGTTACGGATTAATAATAAAGCAACTGAAATCCGATTTGTTATTTATTCAAAAGGATTGGTGTGAAAAATTTGCTGTTTTGAAAAAAATATCTTTTGTGTGTTGCAATCAAAATCGAATGGGAAACATATGTCGCTTTAGAGACTTCTGCGTGGTTTTTTTTCCATATGTGTATAAATATTTATAAAAAGCGCTGGCTTTTGTATTGGAATGTATTGTGAACGTTATACTTTTGTTCATAATATCGAATTTTAATGAAAATAATCATTTCGTCGCAAATAATCATTTTAATAATGTTTAATGTGATTAAAGTAAATCATTGCCTCTTTTATTCATTACATACAGAAAATATGTACTTTAGATTTCATATTTGTATTCTAATTATTTTTCATTTTTTTTATTATATATAGTTTAATAAAAAAATGTATATTTAGACTTAATTCATTTTTATATTTGTCGATTTGCTTAGATGCATATAAGAAAATAAATATGTTTCAAAATGTATCTACATCTATCTACCTATTTATATATATATATATATATATATATATATATATATATATATATATATAATTCACTCACTGTATTATTGCATTTTCTTATTATGATACTCATTACTTCATTAAATCAGACACATGTGCTGATGTTTCTTTATTTCTTATTATATATTTTCAATGAATAGCAATAATGTATATTTATTTTATATTACATTCTTTGTATTCATTAGCACATACATATATGCATATATATATATATATATATATATATATATATATATATATATATGTATATGTATATGTATATGTATATATATATATATATATATATAAATATATATATATATATATATATATATATATGTATATATATATATATATGTATATATATATATATATATATATATATATATATATATATATATATAATTCACTCACTGTATTATTGCATTTTCTTATTATGATACTCATTATTTCGTTAAATCAGACACATGTGCTGATGTTTCTTTATTTCTTATTGTAGATTTTCAATGAATAGCAATAATGTATACTTATTTCATATTACATTCTTTTGATTCATTAACACATACATACATATATATATATATATATATATATATATATATATATATATATATACGTATGTATGTATGTATGTAAAGAATGTACAACTATCCTTACAGATGCCGGTCTTTACGTACACCAGCTAATACGTTAGTGATTAATTTAGCATTAAGCGATTTTATAATGTTAACAGAAGCTCCCATCTTTATTTACAACAGTATTTATTTAGGACCGGCGTTAGGATATTTCGGTAAGTATTACAAAATATTATATTGGTGTAAACAGCACATACATAAACGAATATAATAAGTAAACATATACATAAACACACACACACAAATGTATGTATATATATATATATATATATATATATATATATATATATATATATATTTATATATCATATCAACTTATTTATGCATAAAAGATGTTTGGATTTTAAGAAACATAGAGAGGGATATGCTTTGTAAAGCATACTTGAAAGTTAGTGAAAAATGTACCTAATGAAAATAAAATTAATATAAAATATGTTTCAAGAAAATTCAAATATTTATTTTAGAAAAAAATAAAAAAGTTATTGAAACTCATCACATTTCAATAGACAGATTTGTTGAAATAGATTTAATATGTAGTTTCTATACGAACGCTTGTAAATGTTTACCGATTATTGATTTCGTGGAAATTATTGTTTGTGCTATTTCTTAAGAAAATTAATTTGTGCTAATACAAATCACAGTTTATTTGTCGAATGTTCGATTTTGTGCTACATTAAATGAATAACACTCGTTTCATTTACGAGTTTGTTCATTAATCAAATTTTAATAAGGCTTTTAAAAATTCAGTGAATTAGAGAAATCGTACTGAACTATTTAAAATATAATTGACTAATTTACAAACAGCGGATGTGTTTGGTTTTATATCTTTTTTTTTGCAGATACAAATAAATCATTTATTTTTATGTCGATTATTTTTTCAGCGTGTAAATTATACGGCTTCATCGGTGGCCTCACCGGCACAGTCTCCATTATGACACTTGCAGCCATTTCGATAGATCGTTATTATGTGATCGTTTATCCTTTGGAACCTATAAGACGAACTACGAATGCACGAGCAAAGATTTGTGTTGTTATTTGTTGGATTTACGGAGCTGTATTTTCTTCGCTGCCTTTATTCGACATTGGAATCGGTCATTACATTCCAGAAGGGCTATTAACAAGCTGTAGTTTCGATTATCTCTCGCCTGAACCACGGGTAAAAACATTTATTCTTATATATTTCTTCGCTGCATGGGTATTGCCATTTATTATTATAGTATATTGTTATGCAAATATTCTAAAAGCAGTCATAGAAACGCAAAAGCTTGGGCGAGATCCGAATAAAACAGGTAGTATATCATCGAGGCATTGCAAGGATCAAGAGAAACATAGAACTGAAGTAAAACTCGCAGGAGTTGTTGTTATAGTGATTTTGATATGGTTCGTTGCATGGACACCGTATGCAATCGTTTCTTTATTAGGGATCAGCGGTCAGCATCGAATGATAACACCGATGTCGTCAATGTTGCCGGCAATATTTTGCAAAGTTGCTAGTTGTATAGATCCATTCGTGTACGCAGTAACACATCCTCGATTCAGGACCGAATTGCGTACGCTCTCTCGGAGCTTTCGACATCAGCGACGCGACACGGAACGCCAGTGGATAAGTAATCCAGCACAGCCGTCGCAGAAAAGCGTCCAGGCGAACGAGAAACGCGAAATTGCCATTTCAAGCGAGAACGATGTAGAAGAAGTTATGATTATGGTTGACTTTCCACCGGCGTCTGTAAAGAATTCGCCGCTGAAACGTGGTATCGGTCTGTCGACTGTTTCGCCGATAATTGGATCGCATCTAAAGAATGAAGCTGTTGATGTTTGTTTATCTGATAAAGATGCGTTCAAACCACCATCTTGGTTCGTCGAACCAAAATTCGAAGATAAACCTTCAAATTTTAAGAGAATCTCGAAAAAAATGAGAGTCGGTTCTTTGAAAAAAGATCCAGAAAGTAACTGAATTGTAAGATTTTCGATTTTGTGTCCAGTTTTTCATTTCAGTTATGAGAAATTTAATATATATATATGTTCCAAAAAGTAACTAATATTTGTTTAGATTTTTAAATAGAAATTCCGCCAAGCAAATTCTATTTGATTTCAGTAACTTCTACTAATATTTTTTGAATATACATTAATATTTTTTGTCGTTATTCAGTGCAAACAAACAATATAACATTTCCTTTTTCATTAATAATTTAAAATAACAATATGTCTGAATTTCAATCACATTCATAACTGTAACAGGTGATAAAATATTTAATGATGATACTTATCTTCAAATATAATATATAAAAAGGACCAAGTAGATAGTAAGTAGATAAAAAAATATTTCTATCTTAAATAAGCCGTACTATAAATGGAAATATACTTTTTATATGACGCAATATTCATGTTTATTAATTACTATAGTAGAAATAGTCGTAAGTAAATTAACAATATTGTGATTAAATATGATTCATCATGGATGTTCTATTTTAGAATTCGTCTCAACGCGATTCAACGATCTCCATGTAAAATCGCATTTTTTTTACAACACATGTTTAATTCCACTTAGGAGATAAACCTTTCTTTTAGAAAAACAAGTAAAAATATTAAATTTCTAAACCTAACAGACATTAAAACATAACTTTATGCAGATTATTAGTGTTTTAGATTAGTTTTAGAGATTAATTAATAATAGAATTTAACATAACATACATTTGTATTATTATAATTTTTTGCCTATTATTCTTTGTGTATATATATATATATATATATATATATATATGTAGAATATAACGTTTATATATAAATTACATAAATATAAATTGTAGTTCTTATTAATTTTAATGTATTTTTATTCAAGTATTTAGTGTATTGTCAAAAATTGATAAACTGTTAATCATTTCTTTTAGAGAATACGAAGAAAAAGTATAGATTAATAAACAAAACTAAATAATAAGAATTCATAACATTACATTTTTAGTTTTGATTTATAAAACGCAGATTATTTCAGCAAACGTTTTTTTATCACTATTGTTATATTAAAATCAATTCGAACATTTTTAATTTTTATTTAACACAAGACATCCTTTTAAATTATTATTAACACCTGCCAATCATTATATGTTCTAAACAATATATCTGAATAATTGGTATTTAGAGTTTTAGATATAATTGATATTTAAAGTTTATCTGATATGTAAATTACTTATTTAGAAAAAAAAGTTTTATGCTAAAATAGTTTACAAAATAAACTTTTCTGATAAAAAAATATCATATGATTCATCGATATTATATATTTAGTAATATGTTCATTATAATGGCGATATTATTTATTTGTTATGATTTCATCCTTCATGGTAATGCTTATTCGATAATAATTAGGAAACATCAGCAGGAACGATATTTTATTATATATGATAATATATTTTCATACGTGAATGTATGTCTGTACCAACATTGGTAGTTTAATATAATAAATACATTTTTTTTGCTAAAGTGTTATATTTATTTATTTGTACGTTATATATAATCAGTAGCGCACATAGGAGTTTCGTAAAAAAGTGTTTTAGCTATCTGAAACCCAGAGAAGTATTTTCTTTAACTATTGATGACTGCATTTATATAATTGATAATATTTTCTTATTTCGGGTTATTTGATCGAAACTTTGAAACGTTTTGGTTTCGTTTCTGTTTCATTTTGGTGATACTTTTAATTTGGTCACATTATGAATTGCAAATACGTTAATCTGTCATTCTTCATGATGGTATCTGACATTTTTCATGGTAATTAAAAAATTAATTAAATGATAATTATTATAATACGATATTATTAAAGATATTATAATTATAGTAAAGTAACTTGGGGGAGCTGAGATACTTTTAGTACATGGAGGTTAAAAGACGTTTTTGTGTCCTGATTTAATTTAATAAAATGTTTTATGCGAGATATGAATTAAATTCTTGATTAAAAATTCGTGAATAAGTATAAGATATAAAAATGTATGTATGAAAATTATTCATTGATGAATAATTTTGAACTTTACATGTGTATTTGTGGTAAGCAGTAATTTTTACAAATGTGTGTATGTTGTGCACTTATAAACAACAATATTTGAAAGTAATTGTTATTTGCCATAAAATTTATATAAAATAGCAAAAGAACCTCCGAAGAATTGGGAGGGGGTTGCCGTTCATTGTCGTCCAACTTCGTGTTTACAGTGAAATATACAAACAATGAGAATGTGTGTAGTAAGTTTGGAACTAGTGCGAGTTGTTAAAATAAGGCTTTATTGTTTTTGAAAGCAGTTTTAATTATAAATGTATTATTTTCAAATAAAATGGCACCAATACTTTCGTCAGAGATCGCGCGTCTTGTATTAGGTGAGTAAAATTTATTGTCTATTTGAAGCGTCATTTTCATTACGGCGGGAATTCATAAAATTCATAATATCGAAAAGAACGTGAAGTATTAAAAAAAGTGTAGTTTAATTGCGGGATTCTACATTTAGAGTTAGATCTGTTTTGATTATTTTTTTTAAAGAAACTGGATTTTTATTAGTTTTTTCTTTAGGTTATCTTGAAGAATCCAAGTGTGAGCAAAGTTACAAAAGTTTTTTGGAATCTAATAATGATTTGAAGGAATGTTTATACCTCTACCGTTCTGGGAAACAAGTCCCTACAGAATTTATGGGCAAAACATTAATAGATATTTTAGAAGAATATGTCAATATTCATTCATTAGGTAAGTAATGTACAGGTTGATATCTTCTTGTTTACATTTTGATACGTTTTAGTTCAACATCATATAAAAAAATTAAAATCCGATGAACAAAAGGATAGGTGTTTACCTGCTGTACTACCCATCACGGCTAGTTTGTTCGATCAAATACGTGTTTTAATCGATGCGTCGTCGACGAGTCAGACAATGTTACTTAGTATTACTTTACCAGCAAATAGTAATAATTCTCATAGTAATAAAACAAAAGTAAGGAGTGGATCAAAATCTGAAAGAAACCCAAATAAACACAAACATTCAGCATTGTTAGGTGAATTAGAGGATAGAAATAAGAAAGGTAATGTTGAAGTAATAGAGTTCTCAACTTATTTTGTTTCAATATGATGTCGTTTCTTTATTTTATAGGACATTCGCCAGATAAGTGTGGATTGTCTGTCGATGATAGTGATGTGGATGTGACTACTCCGGTTAAACATAAAAGTAGTGTAGGATTATTTCGTAGCAGTTCGAAAGATGATGATGAAATTAATGAAAGTGTCAGAGTTGAGGTTAGTTTAAGTTTAATTTAATTTGTGTAATTCATGTTTATTTATGTAGAAATTTAAAAAAGTGTATATAAAACAAATCACGAAATTATATGTTATCTGTATATATTTCATATTTTTTATTTTAGATGATCGCAAAAGCAATACTAGACAAACCAGAATTACAAGAAAAAATTGCTGAAAACATAAATCTTATAAGGAATACACCAAATGAAATAGCTCCTGTACCTACATCAGTTCCTACATCAAAAGTAACTGAAGAAATATCAGACTATGGAATTTTGAATCCAGCAAATATTTTAGACAATGAACTTGATATCATCAAAACCATTGTAGAAAAAACCGAGAGAGATCCTGTTTTTGAAAAATTCTTAGATGAAATAGTAGGTAAGCTGAAGAATACTTCTGGTTTTATAGAATATATTGAATGAAAACAACAGAAAAGATGTGTTCTTATTATAATTGTTCATTTTTAGGGCCAGTAGCAGAAATAACTTCTGATGAAAATGTTCATAACTCATGTAGTATGACATCCACACCACAAAGATCTCGTTCGATTCCGAGAGCACAGTAAGTGAATGTTATTGTATTTGTAATTAAAATTTAGATAAACAAAATTTACATTTCTTTAATAAAAGACAGTATTTTTATAAGTTATGGAATCCTATATATTTTAAATAAAGTAACATTTGATTTGGACACATTTAGAATTGGAATAATATGTAATAACATTCTTTTTGCAAACATGCAAAATTTTCAATGCCCATTTCTTCTTTCAGGTTAAATAATAGAAGAAGATTTTTTAATGTACGTTCATTACCTGATGTTCGAAAAATTAATAGGAATAAAATTCCTTTGAGGGACCGCTTACGTAATGTTAAACAAAAAAATTTAGATAACATTCTTACAAAATCTGATGATAAACAGATGAATTTGAAATCGATTGATGATCATAATGCAGCAGCAATCCAGTCTATAATTAATGCAGGGAGCCATAAGACTAATGTGCATATTCCAGTCTCAGAAGATGAATGTGAGAACCAAATAAACCCTCCTCACGTTGCTGTGACAGAGCAGGACATGTTACCACAAGTTTTTGACTCTCACCAAGATATTCAAAAAGTATCAGAAAAAAGCAAATTCAGTGTTACAACAAATATTGAAAATGTGTTAGAAGTGCAGAATAAAGTATTTGAAGAAAAAACAACAAACAGTACATTAAATTCTTTGATCAATGATATATTTACACCTACACAGCAGGCAGCTCCTAGTACAACAAGTAATAATGGTGATGTTGTCCTTTTTGAAGGCTCTTTAGATAAATATTTGCAGAGTTCTCATATTTTACCATCAAGTTACTCGACGCAATCTACGACTATTGCTCCTCAGAAACAAATATCTTCAACTGGAATGATTTTGCAACAACCGACAAGTTTATTGGTACAGCAACCAACAGGAGGTTATTTTATGCTCAATCATAATATTGTTTCCACACAACATCCTTTGTTAATAAGTCAAGATCCAGCCGCAGCAAGTTCAGTGAATGCGGAAATTACTTCTCCATTTTATATTGTTCAGAATACATCAATGTTAAATTATCCAAGTTCAAATGTTCTTAATTTTACGGTACAACAGCCAAAAATAGAAATATCTGTTCCAAAGCCACAGTCTCTGACTAAACCTCAATCAGAAATAGTTACAAAATCTCAAGAAATGAAAACCTCATCTATAACCCCTCAAGAAATTATGGAAATGCCAATGATTATGTGTACTGAGCAAGAAACAGTAGCTGATCAGGAAAAAACTTTAGAAAAGCCGCAAGATCTTCCATTGTTAAATGAGAAAGCAGATAAGTCGTTAAATATCGAAACAACTCAAAAAAATAAAAATGTTAATTTTAAAAGAAAGCTGTCGAGAAAAACCTTTCGAAAGTTTTCCAAGTCCTTTAGTCAAAAAAGAAATTTACAGTTGAACAAAGCATTAAATTCTACAAATGAAAAATCCAAATGTAAATCAAAAACTTCAGATATCACTCCAGAAAAACTAGAAAGTTTTTTATCAAAAAATGAATTAAATCTTAATGTATGTGATACAGCATCAGTAAAGGCTGATACTAGTATTCTGAAAAAATCAAGTAATTCACTTGATAATGAAGTACAAACTGCTGATCATTCGATAGATTCAAATAATCAAAGTAAATCACAAACAAAAAGGCGAATAGTTCCAGTACTTATTAGTAGTCAAACAGAATCTATAAATCGAGTTTTTCAAGAATGTCGTGAGCAGATTACTTTATATTCGACGAGTAATGTCGCAGAGACTGTTATTGTTGATAGTAATAAAAATAGGCTAAATTTATCTGAAAGTTCAGAAAAATGCAATAAGATTAAATCAAAGACTCCAGAATCATTAATTAGAAATACATCATCAGAGTTTTTTAAAGCACAATCCACACCAAAAAGTGGTGGAAGATCTCATGTAAGGGCTTTAAATTTCTCAACACCCCCAAAATCAATTGAATCTGTAAAGACTTCAGTTTCTAAAGATGTTCAGTGTCGAATGAGACTGTTTGATAAAGATTCTAAGGCATTAAAATATTTGAATGAATTCAGCAATAAAATGGGTGGTAATATTCCAATTGCAACTAGGAGTCCTATGCAGAAATTAAAAGCAGATTGGGACAGAGTGCAAGGTGTTGGATTGATTTTTGGGATGGACAATAACCCAGTTGTAAAAAAGAATAATTTAGAAATGAAATCAGGAAGAAAACGAAGTTTTTCAGAATCAGATTTAATTATATCTCCTAGTAAAAACCAAGTAAAACCAAATTGTATAAATGAAAAGAATGATATTCATAAGGAGTTTAGTGATGATCAAAAAAATTCAAAAAAGTCTTCATGGGATGCTGATTTAAGAGCATTAGTTACATCGAGTCCTCCAAAAAAGAAAATGAAACGTGTCGTTCAGAAAAAAGAATTAGTGGATAATAATTCCAGTACTGAGTTGAAAAAATCTAAAAAAGGAAAACAGAATGTGTTAAATAGTTCTGATGAAGTTGAAGTGTCTCCTCCTGTAACACGAAGAATTACAAGAAGCTGTACATCTCCAAGAAAGAATATTCATGCATCTAAAGAGAATTCAAAGACGGTTCCTGAAATAGTGAAGAAGAAAGTAACTAAGAAAGTTGTAATAAAACCACGATCTAAAAACAAACGCGCGAGTCCAGAAATTGATTCAAAGTCAGTTGAGACTAATAAATGTGACTCTGTAAAAAAAGATTTGAAATCAGTATTTAAAATTGAAGAAATGGAAAAACTTATATGTACAGTTGATGAAGAATATATTAGAAATAAAAATAAACCTAGGAGGTTTAGAAAGAAGTGTAACCTATCAAGTTATACAGATGTCAGTGAAAATATTGCACCAGTAGTGGTATTTGACAAGTCTCAAATGAAGATAGAACTTTCAACTAACGGCACTAAATGTGTATCAAAGGAGGATACTGAAAATCAATGTGCTACTCGAAGTTTACCTGAGATTTTAAATAAAGAACTTACACCTATAAATATAGTAGATAAATCTCAATCTTCTCTTGATAAAACAGAACATCATTTTGAAAAACCTCAATACAATCCTGAAAAATCAAACCATAATTTTGAAATGCCACAACACAATGTTAAAATTATTTCTGATACAAATATAACTCCAGATCTAACTAAACAGTTAACAAGTTTTCCAATTACATCAGTACATAATTTGATTCCATTATTTGAAACGCCAGTTAAAGAAGATTTTAGTGGAATTCCGATAACACCGCGTTTTTTGAGTCCTTTTTCAACAATTGATACACCGATAACAAAATTACTTAAAGAACAATCGAATATAATGAATGAATCGGTAGTTCCGACGCCGATATTTCCACCGATGACGCCAAATGTGATATTGACACCAAAGTTACCAGATTCCGGAAGTCCTTCGGGGTATTTTAATCGTGGAACTGACTATTCAACGTGTAGTTCTTCATATTATCAGCCCTCCGAGAGTGACCAGAATGCATTAGAACATATGATTATTACAGAATGTGCAAAATATGAAAGAAATGAAACTAGAGAATTAAATAAGTCTGGAGAAGTTACAGAACCCAGTAGTGTAAAAGAAGTTATAAATAATAATGATGTGAAAACTAGTAGGGAAATAAATAAGGAAATTTGTGATGTTAAAGAAACAGGTAATGTTAAAGAAATGTCAAAGAAACCAGATAGTGTTGATATGAAAAACAGTGATAAAGTAAAAGAATCAAATGATGAGATAAAATCTACAAGTGCTAAGAAAAAAAGTGAAACAGAGAGCACAAATGCTATTAAAGATGTACATGAGAACAAGGAAGTAATTGACAATGAACAAAGACATAATAATGTAGACATTTGTGAAATTAAGAAAACAGGTGTTAATGATATAAGTAATATTAAAGAAATTAATAGCAGTGAAGGAATGAATGATGTTAAAAGAACAAGTAATAATAAGGGTATAAAGGATATTAAGAAATCAAGTAATGTTAAAAGTGTGGGTAAGATAAAAGAAGCAGTAAGAGCTAAAGAAATGAATAAGACGAAAGGAAAACAGAGAGTTGAAGAAGTGAGTAATGTTAAAGAAACAAGCAATATTGAAAAGTCAGTATGCATTAAACAATTAAATAATGATAATGAGAGTTTAGTTAAGGAAACAAATGATACTGAAGACGTGAATAAAGCAAATAAAATAAATGAGAACGTTGATAAAGAAACAGAAGTTATTCCTTATACATTGCTTGAGATATCTTTACCTGAAAGAAAGTTTTCAAAAGTGTTGGATAAAACAAAGTATGAATCGACTAGTCATTTTGAAGACGACAATGCTAGAGATACAGATGGAAATGAAAGTGAAATAGGCAGTTGTGTGTTGAAAATTTCAGGAAATCTACTTAAAGAATTAACACCTGTTGTAAATGATAGTACTGAAATTAATTCTGAAGCAAATGTTTCAAATAAATCAAAAAAATCATTTAATGATGATACCTCAGATTCAAGCTCTACTTCGTCTAGTTCTTCATCTGCCTCATGTAGTTCAGATTCAAGTACTACTATTAGTGATTCGAGTTTTTCATTAACTGAAGGTAATGATACTGTTATTCAAAGAACCAAAAGCTGTACTGAAGAAACAAATGTATCGAGATATTCATTACGAGATCGTATAAATTCAAAACTAACTAAAGAGAATCCTAATGAAGTGATAAAATGTGACAACGTGTCTATTGAAGATAATAAATTTAAAAATGTTGATTCGAGTAGTCAAAATAAGGGATTGACAACAGTTCATAAGAATTCTCCTAAATTAAGTTCTGAACATGAAGTTAATGATAAACAAGAAAATAAAAATTCAAAAGTTGAAGAGGAAATTCCACAGAATATCACTTCTAGTCTTAATTCAATGAATGTCCAGGCAAGTTCTCGAGATATTGAAGCAGATCAGAAATTGTATAATGAGTTAAAAGAAAAAAGGCAGCGAATAATTGAAAAATTACAAGCTTATACTACATCAGGAAAGGAAAGGAAGAAAATGGAAAAAAGGGTTCCAAAGAAAGTAGAGAAATGTAAACAAACACGAAAATTCGTACCACGTAATAGGCAAGGAAAATTGTCACCAGTGAAAATAAATAAACAAAAAAAAATTGAATCAAAAATTACTCCTGCATGTCAAGTTTTGCCTGAAAGTACATGGGAAATAGTTAATAATGAAGATGATAGTTTGTCAAAAAATCGCGAATGTACTGTGACAGGATTAAAATTTCCCCAAGTTCTACCCGATTCAAAAGTTGAAAAAGAAGTTTTATTTGATAGTAAGGATACATCGAGTGCAAAAGTTAAACACGTACCAGTTGTCAAAAAAATTATTCGTAATAATAAGTCAGTGTCCAATGAAACTCAGCAAGAATCTGATTCAGAAAGTACAATAGCACTTGTTACACATTTAAAAGAAAGAGGAATATTACTTGTTCCCAATAAAAAAAAAGCTACAAAGACTCGTTCGACACTAGCAAAAACTAAAGATGAATTTGAACAATTAAATAAAACAGAAACAATTCGAATTAAAACAAAAAAACCTCTGAAGAGTTTACATTCTTCACATGAATCAAATAAGAATGAAAATATAAAAAAACTTGATGTAAAGTATATAAAAAAAAGTGAAATGGCCAGTTCATGCAAGCATACATCAGAGAATGAAAAAACTGAAGATTCGAATGAAAATACTAACACTTTAAATGGATGTGACATTGTTGGTTCAAAGTTAAAATCTAATTCTCGGAGGAGATCTAAAAATGAAATTATGTCAAAATTTCAAAAAGATAGTTTTTCAAATAAAGATAAAGTAAAAAATGATGATGGAATGGGACATAAACAAAAAGTTGATGAAATGGAAAATGAATCAAAAATTGATAATGAAAATTTAAAAAAAAAATCTAATAAAACATTAGACACAGATATAAAGTTGTCTACATGTAGTTACCAGCTGAATAAAAATAAATTAGATAATTCAAATAATGGTACATCAGACACTTTTCAAAAGAGTTCATTGAAAGATAAAAAAATAGTAGAACCTGTAAAGACTAACATACCAAAAAAAGTTACCAATTGGTATGATAATTTAAGCTGTTGTGATACATCTGATTATATAAGTATTGTTCGTGATGATTCACAAATAAAATCAAAAAAGGTAAATACTAATTCAACAACGGATTTATCTGTATTTGTGATTGAACTAGATTTATTTAATCGAGAATTTGTTCGAGTGTCAGCATCCCCGTTAATACATTTGTTTACTACGATACCTAAGCGAGATAATAGAGTCAAACCTATAAAAATTATAAGGAGGAGACATATTTTAAAAAAATCCGATGAAAGTTTGAAAACTATTGAAAAAATTAAAGATAATTATCACATTGATTTACCAACAAAAATTAGAAGTATACAAGAGTCTAGTGAGCAAATATCAAGTTTGCAAAATGTTGAACTATCAGAAAAACAAAAAGTAGTGGAGAGTGTATTAGAAAAAGTGCCGAGTTTTGAAATACATTCATTGGTTACAGATTCACAAGTTACTTTAGAAAACAAGGTAAAAAAGCAGTCACCTTTAGATATTTTATGTGCTGAACTATCGGACGATACAAATGATACAAGTTTTGACAGTTTTGTTAATGAACCAATAAGTGTTCCATTATCATCTGCATCTGTGTATCCAGAAAGTGTACAGGATTCCGACATGAATTGTTCGCCAAAAGATAGACGTGATGAAATAAAATTAAAAGAATGTACTGATATAAGGTGTTATGAAAGTAAAAGTTTTTTTGAATTAGAAAAATCTTATGAGGGTAGAGCAGTTGGTAATTGTAATAAAGAAACATTTGACAAGTGTTATAAATCAAAATATTCGTTTCAAAAATATGATAAAGAAAAACGTTCTAAAAGCAAGTCACCCAGTTCAAGTCATGCTGCTAAAATTAAATTAGATAAAAAACAAACTGATGTAGAATTAATAGAAAAGTCACCCAGTTCAAGTCATACTGCTAAAATTAAATTAGATAAAAAACAAACTGATGTAGAATTAATAGGAAAGTCACCCAGTTCAAAAATTGGTGATATTGTTAGTAAATTAAATGAATCATTGGAAGAAGGAGAATGTAGTGGAGATGATGATGATGCTCTGATGACATATGCATTAGTTGGAGAAGATGCAGTTAATTTAACCAGGTAAGTTTTTTTATTTACTTTTCAATGCTATAATTAGTAGAAGTTAGATATATGTGCACAGTTAGTAACAAAAGTAAATAAAGTTCAAATTATTTATGTGCTTACTTGTAGATTGTTATTTTAACATTCAAGAAGTACTATATAATTTTTTTTATCATTTGTATTTTTTTAAAATGATTTTTAAAAACATGTATCAAACAGTACATATAAAAAAATATTTACTTTTTTGTACATTAAATATATGTGATGTACTTTTATAATACAAATTAATTATTAAATTTTTATTACAAATAATAATTTGTACTAGAAAAATTAATTATTAATTAAAAATTAAAATTAATAATTAAAATGCAATAATTAATTTGTACTTTTTATTTTTATATTAAAATCCAATAGACGTCTAAAGTAGAGAACTATGCCTATATTAAACTTAAACATTTATCTTTTTTAGCAAACCAATGCCTTTGAAGAAACGTAAGCTTTCAGAAAATCAAGAAATGAATGTTATTAAACGTTCAAAACCAAACGATCCTCAAAGTTTATTAAAAAAATTAGATCTTGATTCATTTTTAAGGCAAGTTCATGGGCCCGATGAATAAAACTTTATTTGTGCAATTATATAGTTATGTACATATACAAACACAGGCGTGTCTATAAAAGGCATTTCTTCAGATTTTTATGTAAAATCATTCATTTACCATGTGAATACTATAAGTGTATATGAATGTATGTATATATATATAAATATGTCAGTCTATTAAACATTAGTTTTTTTTAAGATTGTTATGTAAAATGTATTATAAAATAGTGTTAGGTTTTTCATTATATATTAATATTTTATATGTGTAAATATATGTATATATCTTAATTAAATTATTTTCTTTGAGAAGTTTAAATATAATACTAAATTATTTGTTTAAACGTTGTTCTTTTTTTTTGAAAAAAATATTTTGAAAATATTAATACACATAGAAGTTTATATGTATGTACATAATAATTGTTTTTTTTTGTGGTATTGCAGAATTATTTGTTAGTTGTTAAAAATATTTAACATACAAATTTAGTAGGTATTTGACATTTGTTTAATATCAAGTATATGTTTTAATACAAGCTAAATGAATAGAAATGTAAGAAAAATGCAAGTTTATAGTGTGATTTTTAAAAATAAGTTATGCATCTTTTTTTGAAATTATTAATTTTTTAATTGATTTATCGATGTGTGTTTATGTCTACATAATAAATAGTTTTGAAGTTTTTTTTTTAAAAATTGAAAACGTAAATATGTAAATATAAACTGTTGCATAATGGTTATGCACATAGAAATATTTATTTTTAATATATTTGTACATATGTCTGTATTAATTTTTATAATAAATTTTTTAAATAATTGATCTGTAATTAATGCTTTCAAATCATAGTTCTCATTTGGTGTCATGTGATAATGAAAAGTATAGAACTATATTGCAATATTCATGCTGTTAAATAAAAATGATACAAAATCAATGTTTTAAAATATATAATTCAATAAATAAATAAATGTACAATAGTGTATAAGATAATAACACTGATACTTAAAATATATTTTTAAAGTATAACATATGAAATATAGGAAAAATAAAATCAAAAGCAGACCAACATTTCTTCAAACTTTCAAAGAAATGAATTCACTGTTGTATTTGGTTTTTCATCCAATTGACATCTTCATAAAAACGTGGATCACTCAGTCTGAGTGTTGATCTTTTATAAAAGTAATAGTATAAAACACCAGCTAAAATGTATTTTTTTTTTAGTACAAAGTAATAAGTATATGAAAATATATGTTTGTGTGAATTTGTACCTATGTATTAAATAAACTTACTAAATCTTTGTATAACAAAAACTACTGTTAAGCCAATGTTCCATTTATATTCTCTTATAGAATCCCAACGAATAATTAATGTACTAATATGTAAACCAATATTAAGAAAAAAATACACAATGCATACAACAATTGTCACACGGAATCTTTCATAAAGTAGTTCGACTAATCCGGCCTGAAATGTTACATTTAATAATTTCTGTAATGTATACTTTATCATATATATTTACCTTGAAAACGTATGTTGAGAAAAAGGTAAGGAACAAAACAAGAAGTGATATAATAATACAAACATCTTGAACTCTGAAAGTTAAAATTATGTATTTTTATTTTATATTCTGACATTTATACTCACATAAATGCTGTTAGAAGCCAAACATTAGGTAATTTTACAATAATAAGTACTGTATTTATGACAATGTCTAAAACTAATAAACATATTGCTGTAAATAATGTAAAACCATATCTTTCAACAGTTAACTTCATTTTTACTTATTTATATCTTTATCAATATCGTTTTTAAAGTCGACATGTCTGTTTTCCATAATATTGACAGAATGAAAACAATGAAGAAAATGTCGTATCCATGGCAACGGAAATGAATACGACGCCGCTTTATTGAATGTCAAGCGTTGAAATTTTATACGTTCATTTTATTAATGTTAGTCTATTTCAGCTTGTAGTTAAAATATGTTATCATTTAATTATATCATTTAAATGTTGTGCGAGTGCAATTCTATTCATATAAGTGTTATCTTTTTTTTGTCAAACGAATGACATTTAAAATTCTGTCTCATTTGTTTATTTTAAATGGTCATGTAAAGTTCTGTCTTAAAATTTTACAAACAAAAAATATTGTTAAACTTGCCTTTACTAGTCAAAAGTGTGATATATCTATTCTAAATATATTAGTTTGTAAGTGACTTTAAATAATCGATTTATTTATTTATAACCTAAAACTTATTTAATTACATAAAAGAAAATGTTCGGAAGAATATTTTCGTATTTATATTGGTACATTCGTCCAATAATTAAATGGTTTTTACGTAAAACGACTGGATTGTGTGAACTTCAACGTATTTGTTATGGAGAAATTTCCGGTGCACCGAGAGTTGCTGCTGTTGAATCATCATTAAGGTGTTCAAGAAGTCCAGACATAATAGATTTACTTGAATATCTCGACGATGCTAGTTATAAGAGAAAATTTAGTGGAAATAGTGAAAAAGAAGTGTTACAACAAGCAATATATACTGTCATAAGAGTTAAGCGTATCAATGTATTGGTGCATAAAAGGTTTCCAATTTTGTTCGGTAAATGTGTAGAACAAATATGGGGTTATCGACAGTTGTTTGAAGAAGTTGAAAAATTGAGAACAACACCTTATGATTGTGATAATGAAGAGCATGAAATGAAATTGTATCAATTGTGGAATGTATTAAAGCCTGATGAAAAACTTGAGTCTCGTATATGTAAACAATGGCAAGATATTGGATTTCAGGGTGATGATCCAAAAACGGATTTTCGAGGAATGGGAATGTTAGGTTTAGAAAACCTATTATATTTTGCAAAAGAATATCCAGGCCCTGCTGAACATGTTCTTTCACATTCTCATCATCCATTATATGGTTATGCATTTGCAATTGTAGGCATAAATTTAACTAGTATGACATATCATTTAATGAAGGACAATGCTGCAAAAACTCATATTTATAATATATCGAGACGTGTACCAACGATGAAACTGTTTCATCAACTTTATTGTTATCTCTTTTATGAATTTGATAAATATTGGATTGAATCAAAACCAAGAAATATGATGGATTTTTCACGAATACAGGAAGAGTTCGAGTCAAATGTGAGAGCTGCATTAGCAAATTCAACTACAGTTTTTAAAATGAATATTTCTGTTGATAATATTTGAATTATTGCAATAGATTTAAAATGTTACTGTATGTACATAAGTAAATTTCAACATTCGTGTATGTGGATAGTGATTTATATTATTTATAATGTACAAAAATTATATGATAATGAAACTACGTTTTATAATAAGATTAAAATGTAATATGCCTCCAGTGTTGTAATAACACAAAGTTACAAATAGTAAATGTATAATCAAATCATTCATCATAATCAGAGTGCATGTGTAAGGATATCTTTTAGTTTGAATTAATTTCCTTATGAAATTAATATTTTGTTAAGAGCAATTGAATTTTGTTAAATTAATTAAATTTAGTACATTATTTAAACTTTTCAATAATATATTGCTATAATTAATTTATTCAAGACGAAAAGAAATATATAACCATGTGTAAAGTATAGCATTTTTACTTTAAAATATTAATTTTATTATTATTTTATCAGCAGAATTTAAATTTTATTTACATAAAGAAAATTATTCCAATTATAAGTATTAAAATATTGTTAATTTCAAAACATTAAGTTTACCTTTTTGTTAGTATAATGATGTAATCAATATAAAATATACTTTACTATAAATACATTTTTTTATTTTCTGAGATGTTGAAAATTATTGTACTTCAGTCAAGTTCATGATTTATTAATAGTATTATTCTTATATTCAATAAATATATGTTAAAATACTATAATATAATTCATTTATGAGATAATTGCTGTAAATGATGCAAAACTAAGTATTAATTCTAGTTGAATCGAAGAGAAGTAAAAGTTAATATCATTTATTTTAAAGGTTGAATATTAAATGTTTTAGTAATAGTAATTCATATTACATGTATGTGTTCAATGACTTTCGTATTAATCCATGATATAAACTAATGTAGAAATAAGTATCAAATTAAAATATAAAATAATGAAAAAAATAAGAACATTTTTTTAAAAATGCAATTAATAAAAATGTTAAGGTGAATAAGTTGTGTTAAAAAAAATATTTATTATGCAAATTAAATATTGCAACTGCTTTTATTTATTTTTTATTTAATTTGTGAATTAGTTTTAATAATTTGCAGAATATAATTGTTTTTGTTCCATTTATTTTTAAGAATATGAAATTCATTCCTTATTAAATTGTGCATTTAATAAATTGTGCTTTACAATTTTAATCTGACTTTATTGATAATGAAATGTTGTTAAATTTATAATTCAATTTATAATATTCAGACTGATTGTTAAGGAATATCAATATTTTGTAATTAAATTTATGTAAATATTTTGTTAGTACTTTCATATTGATAAAAGGTATTTGTTTTGTACATTGATACAAAATAAATAAGAAAATATTATTAATATAATGAATATTTTTACATGGCATGGATAATTTATGTAATTAATTACAGCATTTATACTTGTATTATTATTATTTAGTGTATTGTGCATTTTATTATTTATTAAATATTTTTTCTTACTGCATATTAAGTGTAAATAAACTTCTATATTGTATTAAGTACTGTCATATATATATATATATATATATATATGTGTGTATATACATGTAGATAGAATTGTATGTGCCTATTATTTGTTCTTGTAAGAACTTTCAGCTTTTATTTCATGGAATCTTATTTTTTTGGTTTTGTTGATGTAATTTTTATTGCAATTACTCTTATCAATTTAATGAAAATCAGTATTCAAACCATCTGTGCAAAGAACATTTCTATTTTAGAACTAAAGTAGAATTAGTGGAATTTAATAATTTGGAAGTACTTGTTATTGGTAAGCAATTAAAATAAATGTGAATTATTTTTTAATCACTGGTGTTTGAAGTTGTTTGAAAATAATTAAATATATTTTTAAGATATATTTTTCATGAGAATATTGTGAAAATTTTTTTGAACATTTTTTTACTAGTTTTTACTTAAACTACATAAAAAAAATATGTTTTTCCTATAAATGTAATTGGTATTTCAAGAGTTAAATATTTTGATGTTTACAAAATGAAAAACTGTTTCAAAGAAATACATATTTTTAGGAAAACAAACAGTATTTTATGACATGTAAATGAAACAACATGTAAGTTTATAGTTTTTATTTTTTATAAAAGTTTTGCTGCTGTTTTAAACTTAAAATGTATATTAAATTTTTACAAACAGAATTATCAAGAATGTGAGAAAAAATCTATTACTTTTTATGAATGTATAAAGACATTTAAATGCATCAATTTGTAACTTAAGAATTAACAGATTAGTTATTTTGTTTTTTTCTGTTCAGGTTTCTTTGCTCGCAAGCGTGTAATAAGTACAGCTAAAACTACACCAATTCCAAATGTAATTGAGCCAAGCTTCCATAGCCATTGGTTTTCTCTTAAATAATCAGCCACTGCGATTGTTAAATCATCACTAAAAATTTGATTATAAAAATGATTAATATGGAGATTTGTAAATCATGTATTTAATTTTGTTTATTAGATTTTAACTTACAATGGGCTGTTTGGTATAGGCACTGGTTCACCTCTTGCATTTTTATACCACTCTTGTGCAAATGAAACAAAGGAGGCTACATCATATTTGTGAATAGTATACCGATACAGTTTTCCTTGCCGAAATCTAAATATGAATAAACATTAGATTCGAAGCATATTGTTTTTTTTTTACATATAAAACTTACAATATAAATGTTGGAACTTCCTGAATTCCAAATCTTCGACCCGTCACAGCACCTACTCCACTTTTATTTATTCTAGCAACATTCATTCGTGTTTTTAACTTCGCTCCAACAGTTTCCCATCTTGCCTGAAGTCTTTGGCAATCAACACAATCTGTTGTATAACTGAAAATGAGTTATTTAATTATATAATTTTTGAATCTTCAGCTAATTTACGAGAATCTAGTATATATTTGGGAGTATGTATGTGTAAACATATATATATATATACATACTTACAACATAATAAACCAGTCACCAGTAGTGGCTCCACTAGAAGCTTGTGTTAGATGTTCAAATGTATCATCGGACAGTTCTTTCACAATTGGTTCTTTATTATCAGTGATCATATGAAATATATGTTCATCATTGACAGGACCTGATAAAAATGAATACAATTATTATGTGTTTCACATGCAAACTTATTTTCATTACCATCATATAAAAGTGGTATTCCATGTCGGAAGAAAACAAGTGCAGGTTCTTTTGTTGGACTATATAATCGTACCATAGGACTGTTTACAGCTTTTATAACCCATGCATTCAATGAATCTACTAAATCTTCTCGTAAATGTATCAATTCGTTTTCTAAATTGTCACATTGCTCACAATCTTTTTTTGCTATAAACATCAATTACAATAATCAAGATTATTACATTTTAAGCATTAAATGATAATAATAATCACTCATAAATATGATATAAAATTGTGTTAGATACTTACTGAAAAGAACTACAACTTGTTTTTCAGTTTTTATTACATTCAACAGCTCATCATCTGTAACAATCTCTAACCTTGCATTTGTTAAACCAATGAAAATGAAACATATTATAATACTAACTATAGAATACATTTTAAATAAAATAGTTGTGTAGGTATAATTATTAAAAATTTAAGAATTACGCAATAATTCTTATTTGATATATTTACATTGGTCTGGAATTGTGGGAGGGTGACGTGTAACTTAAAATGTTGGTGTTGTCATCAAGATATTAGACTTCATTTTTAAGGTCTTCGTTTTGACCTTATCCACGATTAAAAAGACCTGATAATTTTGGTTAATCATTGTCTCTATATTGCTGTCTGTATAAATGGATATATTTGTAAAAGGTGTTCATTTTTCATTAACGAAAAAATAATTTTCGAATATTTCTATTCTTCAACTGATACCATCACGTTGTTAGGCAAATGTAAACAAGTTGTTATTTCTTTCTAGAATCGGTTGAGATAATTGATATAGAATGAGAAAGATATATTTTATCTGTAATTTTATAGAGATGTTGATTTTTTAAGAAGGTCCGCAAATTAAACAAAAGATCAAGAAATTGTTTAGTTCTAATCATATCTGAATATAATACACAATAATTTTTCACTGGTACTGATTATTTTAAAGGTTTATGTTTACTTACCATTTTGTTAAATTACAATTGATCAAATTTAATTGAATTATGACAAAAATTAATAAGGGCAATGCTCACAAATTAGGATTATTCATATTTTTGCCAGTGCTTAAAACTTGTGCGCGAGAATTAGCTCATTTAGTTAATTATTCAATTATTTAATGGTCGAATGTTATTCATAATAGATGAATGACATCGGTTCAAGCACCGGTTTAATTCAGTAAGTTAAAATTTAACATTTTATTTTCGATTATAAATGATATAATTTGAATTTTTATCTGAATAAAAAATATAATTAAATAAGAGAAAAATATATACTATATATAATATAAATATTTACAACACAAGTTTAATAAATAAAATATAATTAATACGTACAAAATTTATGTCATGTTTTAAAATATTTCTCTCTTCAATCGACAACACTTTTTTATTATTTTTTTTCAAGGAAAAATCTTTTTTTTTATAACTTAGAAAAAGTGTTCGACTTTAATTATGTTTTCTTGCCAGTATGTCCCTCTTATTTATTTATATGTTATGAATACAAAGAGTTAATTTAAGGCATTTACTTCTTTAACGACAAAATGAGATAATTCAAAATTCAATACAAATAAATTTTATTGAACAGGATGCATAATTGAGGAGTACACTGTGTTTAAATATGTTTTCTTTAGAATGTATTTTTTATATTTATTAAATGTAGGTTTAAGATAAATTAAAACGATGCATTTTGTTGATTCTAAAAGTCACGCAGATTAATACTTAGCTCATAAAAAAGTCAGAATTATTTAAATTAATATGAAAATATATTATAACAAACGAGATGTTTTCATATTCTTGTAATAACAATAAGCGGTGAAAATGTGCTATTGATTATATTTTTATTGAAGAGGATAATCCATATACTAGTAATTAAACAACAAATTTTGAAAAGATATATATATATATATATATATATATATATATATATATATATATATATATATATATATATATATAGCTTTTCATTAAATAAAACATAAAATTGTCTACTTAGCTGAAAATTTGCATACTAAGGTATACATAAATTATATATACTCTCTCTCTCTCTATATATATATATATAAATATAATGTGTATATAAGATGTACCTTTTTTTATAATAAATGTCATTTTCAATAAAGCCAACTCTGTCTTAGTGTCGCAAAGCGAAAACACTTTATCACATGCAATAAACTTCGTTCTGACCCTGCCTCATAAATCTTTGTTAGAAACAATTCCTGAAAATATGGTTTCATGTTCATGAAACATTTTTAGTCTTGATGTTTCAGTTTAGTAGAAAATTTTTAGTTCTTAATATTTTGCATAATATTAACTCTTCTTTTCCTGATATTATATTTGTTTATATATATATATATATATATATATATATAATATTAGGAAATTGAGAGTTAATATTATGCAAAATATTTAGAATTAGAAATTTTCCACCAAATTGAATTATATATTTTTCTGATATATATATATATATATATATATATATATATATATATATATATATATATATATATATAGATAGATAGACAGATATAACACGACACTAGATAATAAACCATTAAGTAAAGTAATAGACAAAATTTATCTTCTTTATTCTTTTGCAGGTAGATCATTCTTTGACATATATACATGTTGTTTTAATGAAGAAAATAATTTGTAGAATAGAAAAATAATTGTGCCACACAAAACTAATTTTATAATTAAAAAAAAAGAGAATTATTTTATCAACGACGCTTGTATTGTTTTTGAAAGTGCAGTTCAACAATTTAAAGTTAAATATTTTATGGATTTTGACGGGGAGATTAGTTATGTATATATTACAAAATATTAAAAAAAATATTTTTTTATTAATGTTGTTATCCTCAGAAAAAATTCTCACATGGGTGCTTAATGTATGGTTAGATGAATTATTCCAAGCAGAGAAATTTGCCAGTATAAGATATACAAGTGTGATTTGGAGTGTCAATAGTTGAACTTTTATGAGTTTACAATAAATAGTAATATATATATGTGTTCGAAAGGAATCCTTATTGAAGATTTTCTTGAATTTCTGCACGCACTTATGTGCGTGTCTGCATATAGTCCTTTTGGAATCATTTGCGAAGGAATAAGGGATGTAATTTTTTATCTTCACTGTTAGTACACAGTGTGTGTGTGTGTGTGTATGTTCGTCAACAATGTTTTATCTGGCGTACGTTCAGACCTTAAGTATTTTTTGGATTGGGTGAGAGGTCAGTTTTCTATTTGTGTGTGCACATAAGTACATTTCCTTTGTCGAGCTTGTAGTAATATCTACCTGACAATTGTTATGCCAGCATCAAGCCACTTCTTTTTTATTTACGTCGTCGTGAACTTCGTCATTGTTGTATATTCGTCTATTTCATACTTCTTTTGTATAGTGGGTCACGTAGTCTAGTCCTGACCGTGAACATCTTATGACGTTCTATAACGTATCAGTTTGTATATATTATATATATATATATATATATATATATATATATATATATATATATATAACCATAATTCTTACTCTTTATATACCCTATTTTATTTATATACTGAAAGCATTTTTTTTATTTTATTACCACTGTCATTCGTCAATAAACATAAGTATTTATGTTGTATGGATTTTATTATTTTACTTTAAAAAATAATCGTCACTTCAAGTACAATTTATACAGGTGCAAAATTGATTGATTAATTAGATAATTGATGCGTGAATGCCCTTTATTATTTTAAATTATAATTGAAAATTAAAAATATATTCAATATGTTTCCATCTGATTAATTGCTAATTTAATGTATGCGATTATATTCATACACACATTACATACATACATACATAGACATATATATATATATATATATATATATATATGTATATATGTACATATATATATATATATATATATATATATATATATATATATATATATATATATATATATGAGTATTTGTTCTGTATGGTTGTATATAACTATATTTTATATGTACGGTGAAATAGGAGACAGAAATGACTTCTACAAACAGGAAGTAGAATTGCTACGAATATCGTTGTTGATAAGAACAGAATACACCACTAAAAGCATGAATGAATTTACATTTAAATGCTCTCATAGTTGGACGCTTCTTGTGCGGATCTATTCCGTGGAAATTTCCTCACATCCACTGAAAACGAGTCATCTAACACGCATCAGCAACTCTATATGCGTGCATTCACGCACGAACACACGCACACACGCACGTGCACTCTTTTAGTATATATATATATATATATATATATATATATATATATATATATATATATATATGTATACATTTGCAGTGATATACTTAATTGGACCTGCAAAACATGTAGATATCTTATTATGTAGGCCTAGTGAATATTTAGTAATTCGGGCACAATTTTATATTTTTTAGATTGACTAATTATAAAATATCAAAGCTGAAAAGAAATTTTTTTCAGTATTTTTTCAAATTAGAATATAGAATATATTTTAAATTAATTTATTTATTTATTTTATTTTTTTAAATACTTTGATAAATTACTCATATAGTAATCTGTATTATTTTTAATGCGTAGACCATTCAAGTTACTGCTTGCATTATTTTAAGAAAAAAAATGGTTTAAAAGGAAGGACGTTTTGAAATGTTATCAATTGTAAAATACTTTCATTGAAAATAGTAATTATTTTTCGATAGATAAGTGAACATACCGTCCTTATTTTATATAAAACAAACTTGTAATAATATTTATGATTTATTTGTATTGTCTGAAGCGAGTAACGGAAGTAATTTATCGATTTTAGTACAATATGGTTACAATAGTTTGATTTGTTGATTGTACGGTTAATACCGAAATAAACAGACTTTCAAACAAATGTGATACATAAATGTATACAATTTTATTTAAAAAACATGTTAATTTCAAACATTGCTCTGTATTGCTTTTCCATTCATGTGAAAATGTGTATACATTAAAAATATATACAAAGAGAAGAAACTATATATATATATATATATATATATATATATATATATATATATATGTAAAAAAGTGAAATAAGTACAGTTTATTTTAATTTTGTCAAAAATAATTAATTACACACATATTTCGGGAATGGGACGTTTTTATTACGATTTATGGTGCAGTTTGATTATTAAAATAAATTGTCGTTGCGATGTCATCTCCTGCCTGCAGCTATTAAACTATGGAGAGAACAAATCAAATTAAAGCTGTGTGAAAGCTCTATACACATCGAATTATCGAACAGATAAACTACGGTTATCCTGTTTTGTCTTTTAAGTGTAACATATTATTTCAAATAATTCAAACATCACAACTTTTTATATAATGTTAACCTGTTTTAATATTAAAAGTAATTTTTTAATATTATTATTAATAAATAACACAATATCAGAGAAAATAGACATATTTTTTTACTTAATGAATTTATTTACTTATCTGTACCTAAATAGTAATTTAGTATTATCTGCGAGTTTTATATATATATATATATATATATATATATATATATATATATGTATATATGTATGTATGTATGTATGTATGTATATTTAATAAACAAAATATGATGTGTGTAAATCAAAAAATATATAAACTTGTCATAAATAACTAGAATGTAACATAGTGGCAGCTATATAAAAATGATTATATGAGAATCTTAATAGGGGTTTCTGTTCAGCTTGCGTACAAAAGAGAATCTTTTCACACTTGTGTATATAATACGAGTACATATGTATCCGTGTGCAAAATGTGATAATATATAAGATGGTTATTTCGCATTTTCTTGGCGGCGCTTTAGCGAACGCGAAAACGACAGGATGTTATAAGCCAGTAATGATCGTCAAACATCGTTTTCTTTATACGTACAATATGATGCAAGTAGACGAAATAACCGTGTATTATGCGAAAATATATAAATAATGCTTGGCGCGAAATATCGTTACTTCGTCTTTTCGTTATTTATATCCAGTCATTTTTTTCCTTCCATTCAGACTGTTTTGTATAACAATTTCACCTGAAGAGATTTTATATATATATATATATATATATATATATATATATATATATATATATATATATATATATATATATATATAGACAGATGATTATCCCGTGTGGATGTATTTTTTTTTTTAAAAAGTAATGTATACAAAATGGCTATTTAAATTGAAAGAAAGTATCTGTTGGTTTCGGTCGTTACGATTTCCCAAAAATCTCCGGTTGGAATTTCGTGGAATAAATCTAAAACTGAACCACTCATTCCTAGTCTACGCAGGGCTATCGAGTTTATTCCTGATGTCTCTTCATTATCGCATACTTCTGGTTCATTATCACAATCTTACCACTGCCAGTCATCTGCGTTTTGTTATGATAAAGAAATATCAATTGAAATATTGCCAGTTTTTTCACTCTCAGAACTAACTAGTCGTTTTACACGTTTTCGAGATCTCCTCACAAATTTAATTATTTTTTACACTTTCAATCACTTAAGAACATATTTTCTTCTGCATCAACTTCGAATTTTTGTTTTTTTCGTCCGAATTTCTTTTCAGGTAAATATCTCGCAAAAATAAAAACTAATTCACCACTGATACAGTTTCGAAAATGATAACTACACGATATGTATCCAATAGCTGACACACAAAACATGTGTTCTTGATTTATATAAAGATTGCACGAGTCTGACTCGTGATTGACTGATAAAATGTTTCTTGCAGTTCACGAGTCAGACTTGTGATTCATGCACAAGGGGTTGATTTGAATATCTTCTTAGGATGACGTACGTAGTTTTGTAATTTTTCAATAGAACCCAGGCTTTTTATTATTTTCGAAATAAAAGCATATATATATATATATATATATATATATATATACAGTGGAACGTTATAGCTTCACGGGACACAGGAA
>CM068323.1:12781415-12803915 GCA_034766995.1 Acanthacorydalis orientalis | reverse complement strand
TACGTTTTGACAAATAATCGTTTCGAAATCAGTGTTCCGCGACATCATGTGACACCACTTCAATCCTTACATAGCGCACGGAAAATATATATTCATATGCTGTGGAATGCAAAAATTTTCCCCACTCTTTTATGACATGTGAACCGTAATAACACATATATGTAGCTCTTCAGTATGTTATGCTATATATCTATCTATCCCGGAACACATTTTGTTTATTATACATATACATATATATATATATATATATATATATATATATATATATATATATATACGAGTATATATTTACAATGAACAATATTTTTCAAACAAATGTTATACTGTTAACAAAATTTTAATTTGAATAACACTTTTCAGCCAGTAATTCAATATCGTTTTAATATTACAATATAATAATGTAATATTCCCTTTTGCTTTGAATATTTTTAAAATTTCCTTATTAAAGAATTTAACTTAAAATTATAAAAGTTGATATTTTAGAACGACAGGTTTTATGAGTATTTCGAACTTATCTTTCTTTGTATCGGTTGTTAAGGATATGTTTATAATCGGTCGATTGATTGTCGGAAACTCTGTATTTCAAAGAAATCGTCGAGAATGCGACAAACGGTGTTGTTCTAAAAGTATCCGACCATAGATAAAGATAAACAGTGTATGAGTGAACATCGTGAATGAATGAAGACAGTTCTCTGTGTGTGTGTGTGTGAATAAAGCATTGAACAATCAAAAAACCAGTTATTTTTCATCCTGTATTCCCGTGGTACATACATTCAAGAAAAGGACATCTTTGGATTGGACCTTCAGTCCATAAGGTTTGGTGTCAGGGAAGAGAAATAATTCGTCCCCGACATCTGAATTTAAAACATTGGTAAAGTACTCTCTTTTATTAACCTAAAATGTAGCAAGAAGTTAGTCATTTTTTGAAAAGAATTGAAAGAGTTGAATCATTTTCTCTACAACTTCTTTCGATTTATCATTATAATACAAATTGAAATATATTATTATTTTTTTAGAGTGCATTTATAATGTATAAATATTACTACAATGTGTTTTACAATATTAATGTTTGATGTAAAAGGAAGTCATTTTCTGAAACATCTCATCATGAACGAATTCATCTGTTTTTTTTTTTTTTTTTTTTTTGAGTGATAAAAAGTGATAAAATTATCAAACGTATTGGACCAATAATGCATTGTTGATTGTAAAATCGATTGTATGAGAGGACAAAAGTAAACTGTCAAATGCTTTCTATATAATCAAGTATTAAACGATACCAATTAACATAAACATGTGTTCCATTCGATATTCACGCTGAAATTATTTAACTTGATTAATTCACAAATTAATTTTTCATATCGAATTAAATTCAAATTTATTCAATTGGAATTATGACGTTTTATGAAAGCTACTTTCGTGGAAAATATCGAATTATTGAATTGGGGACTCTGACTGTACATTGCTGATTGGTAATGAAAACATAATACATTTTTTCAGTGTTGGATATTAATTTGTTAAATAACGGATATTTCGTTATTCTTTTTTGTTCACAGAAAGTTGAATGAACTGAAACAAATTTATTTATATGTTTATTAATGTATTATAATAAAAAGAAAACACTTTTATTGTTTAAAGGAAAATTCTAGTGAACTTTTTAGAAAAAAATATATTATGAATGTGTAGAAATTTTACTTGTAACAATTAGAAAGGTTAATTACTTTAAAAAGATGATGTGTTAAAGACAACGATTTATTATAAATTAATCGTTGTTTTCTCTATTTCTTATTCTAAACATTTCTTTATATAAAAACTTTAAATATATTCGTTTCATTATTCATTGATTGTATATTCCTGTAAAAACATGTTCAGGTTTTTCGAGAAGAATACATTTCAGTCTGTGTATAAACACTCTTTTTCTATACACCCTGTACATATAGACGTTGTCAGCCGTATCATGTTCATTTATATGCACAGTGATTTTATTACGACCAGCCTTACACATTTCATCTGTGCGTTCGTTTCATTCCCCGTACGCTTTCTATCAAACCGTTCTTGAACCCGCAACGTCTTCGCAAATCTTCGAATGCCGCATAAGAACCGCGAAAACTGAAACGAAAAATTACACTCGTCCGTCATATGAAAGATATGTTGACGTTAATGGTATCTTTAAAAATAACATGTAACGCGTTCAACGCTCGTAGAGATTCGAACGGATGCTGCAGTGTTTATTATGATGTGTATTCTGTTAACAGATCGAAGAGCTGTTAAAAAAAAACGCACATTTCTATATAAAAACGTGATATATTCAGTATAGAATGACAGTCGAATGTATTTTTTTTCCTTACTGTGTATTGTGAAACGTAAATGGAATGTGATTTATGATTTTATTGTGTTCATTTGACGGAGTTGCTTGTTGAATATTCATTTATTAATGTTTTTATTGCACTCATTGAGTCGATTTTTGCATGAGAAACCGTTTTTTTCTTGTTGATCACTTGAAAGTTGTTTTAACAAAATTAAAACATTGTTATTCGTTTAACTACAACTTTAATGCTATCATTTATATATTCAGTTTAAGAAATAATATTTGTTTATAAAATATAATTTTTAATATTTTTCAAATATATTGTATTGGCCAAAAAGTAATTGCGGTTTTTTCTATCTAAATGAAACGCGAATTTTTTATTGGAAACAAAAACATTATTAAACAATATATTTATCATATTCTTTATTGAGATACACATACTTTGTTAATCTCGTATACATGTCACATTCCATACTACTTTTACATGTCAGCAATAAAATTTAAACGTGATAGACACAAAATCTAGCTATTCTACTACATTTTAATTATAATTCATTTATTACACTTTACTGTATCTGGATGTTTGTTTATTTCTTATATTCTATTCTTAAACTATATTTTAAATTCCAGTCTTTTGAAGCAATGCTTTAAAAAAATTTACTAAATTTGTCACGCACTGATTTCATAAATACAGTGATCTGATTGATGTTGATAAGTAAGCTTTCTCTTAATAGTTCCAGTCCTTTACAATCTTTTAGTATACGAATATTGTTTATGCTCTCATGCCAATTATTTTCTTTCCACACTTATTTCTTTCAAAGTGTCACCCCCACCTACCTAACCTAAATTTTACAATTATTCTTCTTTCTGACCTTCTTGATTAAACAATATATTGTCTATGTTGTTCGATTACCTTTTGCAATCTTTCAGACAACTTCATGATTCCGCGCTCAAAAAAGCTCTTATCTTTTTCGACAAAAAAAGTTTCAGGAACGATTCGATATCCTCATCAGCAGTGAAGGTTTTATCATTAAACGCGTTTTGGTAGCCTGATGATGGTAGTCTGATGATGCCAGGTCTAGCGAATATGGAACACATCCCATCCAAGCTGCAACAATTTTTAACGAGTGACCAAACTTGTATGTGATCTAGCATTATCATAGCGAAACACAACACCTTTGCGATTCAACAGTTTTGGACGCTTCTGTTTGATGGGATCATGTAATTTATCCAGCTGATTAATGGTTTGGTTCCTTGGAAGCAGCTCAAAATACACAATGCCTTTGAAATTCCACCAGACCGACACCATAATCTTCCTTTGGTGAATATCTTCTTTTGAAGTGCTTTGAGCAGGCTAATCATGCTTGTTCCATGATCTTTTTCGGTCGACGTCGTTGTAGACGATCCATTTTTCATCGCCTGCTATCGTACGTTTCAAAAATTTATCGTTTTTTCATGTTTCAATAGAGAATCGCAGATGCCAATGCGCTCAGTGATATGAATTTCTTTGAGCTCGTGTAGTATCCAAATATCGAACTTACTAACGTATTTAAGTTATTTCAAATGGTTTTCAACGCTCGATTTCGATATGTTAAGATTTTCAGCAATCTTTCGTGTCGTTAAACGCTGATTGGATTCGATAAATGCTTTTATTTTGTCACCATCAACTTCGGTTGGTCTTCCCGAGCATGGTGGATCTTTGACAACATAATATCCAGACCTAAATTTAGCAAACCAATCCTGAAATTGCCGTAGTTTCAAGGCGTCTTCACCGCACACATCACATAAGTTTTCATGAGCTTGCACAGCGTTTTTTCCTTATCGGAAGTGATATGACGAAAATGTTCCTTTTGATTTTCCATTTTCAAATCGATGCTGTTATATATTATGCGTTAGCTGTTGAGTTACATAATGAATTTGCTGTTTAGAATGAAGTCAGTTATATTTCAAGACATGTATGTCTATCGATTAGAAAAAAAATAAATACTTTTCGGCCAATCCAATAGTTTGATTTGAGTAATTGTCGAAACACTTTTTAAATTGCAGAAAAAAAAACGTGAAAGTACTTTTATAACATTATATTATTTTTAATGTGAAAGAAAGTAAATGAAAATATAAACAGTGGTGCGTTTTCAGTAAGTAAACGACATCTAAGTAATTAACGATCGGAATAATTATCCGATATAGAACATATAAATACTTAACTGAAACAAATCATTCCCATGTTAAATTTGTAGGCGGTTTCCAGCAATTACCTTATATCACCATGTACACTGTAACAGTGCCGCCGGTTCGATGTCTTGTGATTTTATCAAAACGAATGGATGACACGTGGAGACTAATTCACGATAATGCGCGCGCGTGACACGTGCTCGATGCGCTAATGATGCCGCAGTACTCTTGTTCGTTCTCTTCCCCGTGAACGCGTTACCTTATGTCCACGCTCGTGCGTGCTTCCACCGAACACATCCACCTACCTGTCTACCTATCAACTCAACTCGCTAACAACCGTTATACAACACCAATGATGATGGCATCGTACACATCTGCTTACATTGCCAATACCACCAATTCGACAGGGTTGATCAATCTGTTCCAATTGTTTGTCCAGTTTTATGTATTCAAAAGTGAATCCATATCAGTCGTCGCGTTTTAATAACGCATTAACAAATCTTTAACAATTTAAACAAATCTCTGAAAATTGTATGCATTATCTTTGCTTCGCACGGTTTTTATGTGATTTAATTCCAATATTTTCTCAGCTCTTTCATGAAAGTAGTTTTTTTTTTAAAAAAAATATAAACTATTTATAAAAGATCTGTATTTTATATGAACAATATAAATATCTACTAAAATTCGATACTTTTGGAAATTATTACTAAAATAATTCTGAGTAAACTGACAAATTAATAAGCATTAATTAAGCTATAATGTGAATATTTTCAGGTCCATTAAGGAACATTTTCGATTCACTGGGGGCAAATGTACTTATAATTCATATTATGTGCATATAAAATATTAAAAGAACATTATATATATATATATATGTAAGAAAATTAAATATTTCAATTCTTGTAAGAAAATTAAATATTTCAATTCTTGTAAGAAAATTAAATATTTCAATTCTCTACTTAAAAAATATTCGTGAAGTAAAACAGATTTATATTTTTTTAGTTATCCAAAACATGTAGATTTTATTTAATTTCTAAATAACGATTTTTAGATTTTATTTATAAGTTTTTTTATAATCTGTTTTTTTTTGAATCTTTATTTTTAAAATTTGAACAAATTATTAATTACATACTGTTTTAAGAATTTATTTTAATAGTTGGTTTAAAAATTTCAATATTTTCTGTTGTCTTCCTTTTTGTAATATTCATGTATATATTTTTTTACAATAATCATATGTAGGTGCTTTATTAGATTTGTAAAGGAAAACAGATTTTTACATTTCTCGGTCTGTATTGACGAAATGTACTTTTTGTCTTTTGAATAAAGGTCACTTGTGTATAAACTTGTTCTTCGAACGATCTCAAGTTCATGAATATGAGGTACATGAGAGAAATATAAACCATATGTAAGTTTGTTCTAGTATTCTCTTGTTAGTGAGTGTGTCTACCTTCAGATTTGTATTTTATTTTCGTTTGGGACAGTGAAACATTTTAGTACCATTCCGCTGGGAGATAGATATGTCCTTTTACGTACCCTATTGTAAATTCAGGTCTGAATACTTTTACACATATTCTTTTTTCTATTATTGAATTTTATCGTCGACTTTTCCACTCTACAGTTTTTTTTTACACAACTCATGATGAAATGTATTTTTAATTTTCATATTATAAATTATTTACATACAGTTGTCATGTGTTTACTTGTGAGGTAATTCATTTTAGATAGTTAATATTCTATTGAGAGTTTTTTTTTCGATATCTTCTTTATAAAATAAAAAAAACAATCGCTCTTACTAATTAAAAGCAAATAATCAAATCCATTTATTTAGAATGAATCGGAGAGGTGTTGCCGAAACACAATTTGATTCGGCGCTGAATTGAATGTACACATTTGTACCGCTGTATGTGTGCAGGATAACCAACCCTGTTTTATCGAAAAGTACCTCTCTCATCTGCTCGTGCCACACTTCTGTAAACGAGCGTGCGAATGGCGCACGCACATTAGCTGTTACGGTAAGTGGTCCTGTGCCATAGAATCATGTTTTCCTCGTCGAAAATAAATGAATATTGGTGTGTGTGTGTGCGTGTGGGCGGAAATGTGCCCGTGTGTGTTTGTGTATATGACACTAGACATGCGTGCAAGTACCAATTTAGAATTTTTCTCTCATCGGACTCGAAAGTCGATCCACAATAATGTCAGCACGGAGCGTTGATATGTACATGTTCAGCGTGCCAATATGGCCGTTGACGAATATCTGATTTTGATTTTCAGCAACGGTGACTGTACAGCTTTATGTCCTCTTCGTTTCGTCAATTCGTACAAGTTCTACCTTGTCGAGATCGTGTAATCACATTATGCACAACGAATCATTCGCAAGTGCTAATTGGTGGAGAACTCTTTCCCAACATTTTATTTTATGTGCGAACGTATCGAATATTTTACGATTTGTTATTTTGGGATAGGGGTTTAGTTGAATTGTGAAAGTGGGTAGTTTTCATGAACTACATTTTTTGATACGTTTAAACGATGCGGTTACTGTGTGACGTTTATATTCTTCTTCTTACAACGAGGCGTGTTACATTGGAAATATTAATAAAACAATGTAAGTACCGGTAACTAGTAAGATTATGTTATGTATCCATCCTGTTACTAATGTACTTTATACTTGTCTTGTGTTCTTTAATGTTAATCATTTACGAACTGAATTTGTACATATGTACTATGACTAATCGAATGTTTAGATTTGTTGTAATCATGTGCATTTACTTTATGAATATATGACTGAATTGTACAAATGAACTATGTATAACCGCATGTATCTCCGGAAACTAATATTTATTGTTCCCATCAAAACAACGTCATCACACAAAAAATCATCTTCATAAATGATATAAATAATGTATTCGGAGGTTGTATTGAAACCCGCTGTCTTTTTTGTGTTTTTTGAGCATTTGTTTCAATAACAAAATGCCTGAATACATTGATCAAAGTATTTACCCTCGGAAGCTATGGCTTTCCCACTTTTCTGGCAGGAGTTAAGTTCCGCGACGAAAGAACGGTCTGTCTTTTGAGCCAATCCATTCAGTAATCCAATTTTCAACGTATGGAAATGCGTATCTTCTAAAGCGTGTCGCATTGATTGGAACAGATGTTAATCGTTCGGAGCGAGGTCTGGTGTGGGAGAACTTCCCGTTCGAGATCCATCAGCGTTTGTTTCACAGCTATAGGAACACGGGACCGAGCGTTATCACTGAGAAGAATCACTTTTCGGCGATTTGATACAATTGATGGTCGTTTTTGCATCAAATTATCATCCAAACGCTCCACTTGTGGTCGATAACGTTCGGTGGTGATTATTTCCTTCGGTTTCAACAGCTCATAATACACGATACACTCGATATCCCACCAAATAGAGAGCATTGCTTCGTGACCGCGGATGTTTCGCTTCGGTGTCGACGTTGACGGTTGGCCAGGATCAACGGGTTGTCGAAATAGGTCCATCTTTCATCGCCTGTCACGATACGCCACAAGAAAATCTTCTTTTTATGTCTTGCAAGCAAAGAAATCGAGATGTTTCAATTATCAGGAATGATATTTTCGATCAATTCATGTGGCAGCCATCATCCTTCCTTTCTGGACCTTTCCCATGGCTTCTAAACGTCATGAAATGGTTGGTTTATCGATTTTGAACTGTTGAGTGAATTTATTGAGTGTTCGAGCATGGTTTATTCTTCCAGTAGAGCTTGCAATTGTTCATCTTCGAACTTTTTCGATTGACATGGCCGTTGTTTGTCGTGAACGTCACAATGACCACTTTTGAATCGTCGGAACCAATCCCTGCATACTGTTTCCGATGGAGCAGATTCACCATAAGTTTTCGCAAGAAATCGATGAGCTTTAGCTGTACTTTTTTTCAAATCGTAGTAGTGTAGAAGTACACATCGGAAAAACAAGTTATCGGGTTCCATTTTAATTCGGTTATGGAAAAGAACTTGTGTAAACAAAGGATCGCGTCTGATGACTGAATTTTAATGGGAAATGTTTACACTTCAAAATGACATAAGATACATCTATCACTGGTCACAGCATACGCACCTAGAGCCAACTGCACGTGAACAGCGGCTTTCAATGCAACCTCCTATTAGTTTAAATCGCTAGAGCAGTCAAGTAGTAGAAGCCGTTAGCTGTAGATTCACTATCGATCGATAAACTGTAACAGTAGACGAATATCTGTGTGCATGATTTCAAACCTGCAGCCCGTGTCATCCTCACATGACAATTACTTGAATGAGTAGCGACTGTGCAAAAGATCGATTCGTAAAACTTGTATGTGCTGATAAATGGAAGATCGCCAGAAATTAAATAAATTACGGAACGTAATTGTGAAATTCGCCCGACGTGTCAACTGACAAACTCAATTAATTTCTTCATCCGGCGCGCCAGCCAGTTCACACGAAGTTATGGAAGTCGTGGGACCCCGTGCGTGCGCGGTGCACAATGAACGCTCGGGCGCGCGCGTAATCAAAAACTTTATTTATCATTCGATTATCATTTGATCCTGCACGTTTCGTTCAGTAAACCGAATCGAACTTTAACCGTTCGCACTGTCGTCGTCGCCTGCATCCACTTCCACCCTCGTTCGATTCAATTACCGAAACGCGACGTACGCCGGAACGTGTGAATCGGGCGGAGCGCGCTCGCAACGTATCCGTAATTACGTTCTCGAATTATTGTTCTCGTTTTAACTGTTATTATTGAGACGTCATGTCTAATTTCGTTCTGTGTTCATTCGCTTAATGTCGTTTCGATTAAACGTTTACTTAGTGCGCGTATAATTAAATACTTCGGTACGGGTGTTAACTGGAATACATTACGTGGTGTATTTCAAACATATCAAGATCAGTGTATTAGATTTATGGTTCTTAACAGAGTTAATTTCGATGTTCAACTCTACATTTCCAATAGAGATATGCCGCCATTTTATTTATTGGGCTTGTTCGACGTCACTGGTAAATTTCGACTTTCGTTCTCGAATCACAGTCCTATTCTCAGAATACACAATTCGAATCACGTTCATTCAAGTTTTGATAACAACTAATTGATTAATATATTCAATTCATTTCTGTTTTTTTTTGCAATTAATTTTTTTCCCCGCCCATCAAACCACAAAAGTTTTCTCTGCGCATTGGCGTTCTGAAGATAATAGCATCGACATCCGAACGTGGATAATCGAAAATTATTAATAAAAATGTATTAAACATCTTTAATCAAACAAAAATGTTTTATGGCTTAGAGGGCGAGGAAAGAATTCATTAGTAGAAGTGAAGTTTACTACAGTGTCAGAACTGTATTGTGATACTTTGTTTTCTTAAAAACGAAGTATGTTTAGAAAAAAGTACTCTCATTATTACAGCTCTAGTGCAAAACATTACGTTGGTGTAAAAATAATTGCGGTTCTTACGTATCGTGTATAAGAACGCATATATCAGTTCAAAGTTATATTCATTAATCAGAATAGAGAATAATTGGCCTGTAGACATTTCTCCCAGCGGGAAACGAGTTTGTTTATTCCTACAAGATAGATTCCTGGAATGAACTGCTTGATCTTCGAAAACCTTCTCTCGTAGGAAATTACTAGAATGTGTTTAAAAAAATGATAATCTGTTGGAGACAGGTCCGGAGAATCGGGTGGGTGAGTTAAGGTTTCATTTAACCGAGTCCATTTCATTTTTTTAAAGTCATTGGCGATTATCATGAAGAAGAATCGGTCCTCTTCGATAATGCTGGCCGTAAACGATGCAACTTCTCGTGCATTTTTCAATTTCCTGATAATATTTTTCTGCTGTTATTGTTTCGCCAGGATTTAATAAGTTGTAGTGGATGATGTCACTTGCCGGCCACCAAACAGTGACCATAATCTTTTTTTCATGAAGCTTCGGTTTAGGAGACACTTTTGATGCTTCTCCACAGTCTAGCCACTGTGATGAACGTTTCCGATTGTTGTAGAATTCACTTTTTTATCACATGCGACAATGCGATCCAGAAAGGGATCATTTTTGTTACACAAAGGAAGCGAAGAGCAGACTACGTATCGTAGAATTGCTTGATGTACGTTTAGTTCATGCGGCATCCATTTATCCAGCTTTTTTGTTTCTTTAATTAAGCTCAAATTTAGAACAACTGCTGCATGATCAACATCGAGTTCTTCTGCCACTTGAATGACGTCCACGGCCCTTCTCACCATCAAGACTTTCATTTCCATTACCACATTTTTGAAACCAGTGTTGAGCTGTGCGTTCACTAATTGACTCTTCGCCAAAAACAAATTTGATATTTCGAGCAGTTTCTTTTCCTTTAAATCCCATTTTGAACTTATGCAAGGTCGCACGAATTCGCTTTTTTCCATTTATAATTTGAGAGGTTATACCCAAAAAAACTAAAGAACGAAAACAATAGACATAAGCTAAAATCAGTAGTGCTAATTTCATTCTTTACAATGATATATCGTATGACCAAATCAAAAGATAATGGTAACTAGAAAAATCGACGCCAAACTTAAAATGATGAAAAACTGCAATTATTTTTGCACCAACATATGTATATATATATATATATATATATAAACAATAAAATAGAGATCTAAGAAATGCTCCTTGAATTATTTTGTTTTATGTTATAACTATTTTTCTCCGCATTTATGCTTAATTCTGTGTTTTGTTCCTAACAGATTACCGATTTTCGACAGACATTTAAAGAAATGAATTCAATTAAAAGTTCAACCAAGTGTCTACCTTCGATTAGTTACATTGTTGATATTATACAGAACCCTGTTCTTATTCTCTATTGAGTGACACTGATCGTCCTCGCACAACAATTGTGTGAAAATGATGTGGCGAAACTTGTCCCGTAAGGATGTTTTCTTATTATATTCGTTCGCTTGTGTGTGTAGATATATTTTTTTAAAGTCGACAACATATATATACACAGGCGCATTGCTCGCATCTGTAAAGTTTTATTCAGTTTTATCTCCTTTCGCCATAACGAGGTTTGCTTCTTTACACACTGCTTTTTTTTTCTTTCGAGTCTTTTTGTCGCGTATGTCTGTCTTTATTCCGGCGACCTAATTCGTCGAGATGAAAAATATTTTAGTTCATTTGACGTTTTCGTTTACTTCCGAGAATATACGTACATACTAATTATTTAAATTGGGTTTTGTACAAGTTTGTTTTTGTATTTTCTAGTTCAGTTTCAAGCTGTTTTTGTATATTTATACACTTAAATATATATATATATATATATATATATATATATATATATATATATATATATATATATATATATATATGTGTGTGTATGCATTTATGTGTGTTTTTTTCACCAGTATATGAATTTAAATTATTGTTGTTTCAAGTAGTCAAGTTTATATGAGACAATATTATGTAGAGGTAAAGAGCCGAAGTACAAAATTAATAAAAGGCAGTATAGAAAATTTTCTATTTTATTTTTCTTGTAACGTGTCTCTTCATATTACTCCTCAGATTGTACAATATACTGGTGCAGTGTTTCTCAACATTTTTTCGTCCGTGCCCCCTTCTAACCTTGTTCCTTTCCTGTGCCTCTCCTGTCCTACTGGTAGAAACTATTTAAATGTTTTGTTTGTAAACAGAACATGTTTTATTATTAATTTTTATCATTTATACAGATTACTATAATTAAATAAAAAATTGTACCTTAAGCATTTCACAATAAGCGTTTAATTGCCACTTCTCTGCTGACCATCGTTTTGGTTTTGAAGCAGCAGCTCGATAATTGACATTTCTTAGATGTAGTTTGATTATTTTTTTATATTTCAGTTTATTGATGGGGTAGATATTTATATAGTTTAAAAAGTATTTTCGACTTCCAATCAAAAGGTCTAATTTTTAGTATAAATAATTCTTTTAATATTAACCATTGCTTTTATCATTTTGATAATCTCTTTAATTATTATATTATTAGCATCAACTCTTTCTAAAAAAGCATATATATATACATATATATATATATATATATATATATATATATATATATATATTAAGCAATGTATCGATCATTGTTCAACAACAGTTTTTGCGTCGGAGGGAAACCTGTATAAATTATGTAAAAAAACCGAAAAAATATCACTTGTTCGTACGTAATTCTCGCCAGTAATCTTTAAAACACACTCCATGAGCTGAAAGCACGAAAATAAAAATGAGTGAAAACTTTTTCCTACTGAATTTATTCAAGCTGCGCCGTGAAATAAATATTTAATTAAGAGTAACAAAAGAGCTTCAATTACTAAAATTAATTCGTTGTTGACGTGATTAACAAATAAATAATACTCATACAATGAAGATCCTTATTACACACACACACACACACACATATATATATATATATGTGTGTGTGTGTAAAACTTTTTCAACTTGACATCATTTTCAGAATTATCCCTTCATTCACTGTATGAAAAAAGTTAATCAGTGCAAAAGACATCGGGGCCCGTCGCTTCGACCGTGTCTATTTCGTATTATTGTAAAAGTTTTTTTTCTCTTTACTTCTTTTTCATTTTTGTCATAGGAATCACGTAGGAAACATCTAATATAGACACGAAATCGAGATTAGTTTAAATAGGGATAGGGATACGAGGCCGGCGATAAGAAACGTTTGTTCCACAAATTGTGTAGTTTTAATGCGAGAAATTTAATCTAAACATATTGGTATTTTTCGCACCCTCATACGCACATATACTGTTTTTAATTAAATCTTCTTGTTTGGAAATAAGACACTGAAATTGTTTCAACGTTCGAGACATTTTAATCTAATAAATACAGAAAATCGTTTTCTGTAACTTCTTTTTCATGTAATTTAATTTAGTGTTAATTTTGCTGTACAAATCTTTTTTTTTTGAAATAAATATGTTTGATATTTTGTAATTTTTTTTAAAATAATCTGGTTGACAAAATTTTTCAAATTAATATGCATTGGATGGAATAAAAGTTCCGTTTCATTCAGGTATTAATTTAATTAGACTCAAATATTAATGATTAATCAAATAAGTTATCAAATTAGTTTAGTAGAAAAATAAATGCGGTTTTTTTTTTGAAATCTAACCTTAATTTCTTTCAATGAAAGTATGTTGATATCATTTTGAAGTACATTTTTCGTTATGTATTTTGGTAATATTGATTTTAGTTTTATTATAATTTTGCTTCGAATTGGGCTATTGAATTAAAGATGGAGAAGAAGCAAATAAGATCTATTTTTTGTATGAGTTCAAAACGGGTGGTAAAGTAGCAGAAACTGTTTGTAAACTAAACGATGCTTTCGGTGTGGGTATTGTCAAGGAACTTACGGTATACAATGGTGGTTATAAAAATTTCATACTGGAGACGAGAGCCTTGAAGATGAAGAAAGTCGCCGGCGTCCTTCTTCAGTTCATAACGACCAACTGAAGGCATTCGTTGAATCAGAACCACGTACAACAATTCGAGAGATTGAACGAAAGTTAGGTATTAGTCATCCAACAGTTCTAAACTAGTTAAAGCAGCTAGGAAAATCACAAAAGAGAAAAGCGTATGCGAATTCGAAGTTCATAAACCGCAATTATTTTTCTACCAATCTAACATAAACATAATGTAATTGTTTGATCAAATATGAGTATTTAAATTGAAAAATAACAAAATACTGCATAAATATTTTATATAAAAAAAACAGAAAAAAGTTAAAAATCGATTTAGCCTCATGTTTTCTCAAAATAATTCCATAATCGAATAAGAAATTTTCAAAGATGATGAACGTTTCGCATATTTATTTTGAATATATACATTAAAAATCACCATAATTGCTTTCGGCACTATCAACAAATATTATCGAATATATTAAATGAATTTTTCTCTTTTCCACAAAATATGAAAGTTTTTTCTTGTAAACAATGTTCAATGATCGATTATTTATTAATAATTGTTTATATGTAATTCGATGGTGATGTTATTATCCTTATAGATCCATCCAAGTCAAATTTTTTTGAAAATATAGAAAAATAGGGAAGTGAAAGATAGATTTGTAAAAATTATAATTATTTTTTCTATCTGTATATTAGTGTACATTACGAATTTTCATCGATGAATCGGTAGCTGTATGTAAAAAATAATTTCAATGTTTAATACAAAACAATCATTAATTTTTACCGGATAATTAAAATCTTATAGATGTATTAATTTAGATTAAAAAAATAGAGAAAATGCAGTTATTTTATTCAATCAGACACAACTGCATCCATCACTAGAATGAGATCTATCACAGAGGTTGGAGTGAATACATCTACTTGTAGCACAAGGATGTAGATTCTGGAAAATGTTAGAGGCTGGAAAAGTTTTGTGAATATTTTTCACGAAACTTTCATCAACATCAGCTTTTGTCAACTTATGGTTGAATGAATCTTACGCTGAGTTTGATTTAAGAGTAGATTATTTTAGCAAGATATTTTTCTTTTTCTTCTGTTTTCTTCCTTCAAATTTGGGTATCACAAGATATGCTTTTTTTTAATAGAATCATTTCAGTTATTTGTCATTTGTTCGCCTTGTACATTTATTCGTTTATTATTATCTATAAGTGTTCTTGTATGTGGATTTTTAAAGATAGGATTTAAATTATATTTATTATTAAAGGGACGTTTTACTATCAACAATAACAATTTCAAATTTCATCGATGGCCAGATTAAGATAGTAAAAAGGACAGAAAATCCAAAGATACAAGTTTAATAACAGGGGGAGAACGTCAACAGAAATGAACCTGACTACAAAAGATTTTTTTAACATCGACTCAAAGAATATTGTTCCGGCCTTGCTCTCGGATAGAAACACTAGTCAGAAACGCAGTGACTGTATGTAACAGTTGCGGAAAATCACGATGAGGATGCCGCGGTCGCTATAGAAAGCAGAGTGCTTCGAACGCGCGCCAAGAATAATAATAAACGGTCGTTCGCTGTTAATCAACAGCTGGTGTGCCGGAGAAGAAACGCAGAGACGCGAAGGTACGCTTAGATGATGAAAAACAAGTCTGGAAAAGAAGAGAGACGGGCTTTCGTTTCAATGTTATGGTACGCGCATTAACGCTTCCGTTTCGTTCGTACGTGAATATATATATATATATATATATATATATATATATATATATATATATATATATATATATATATATGAGTATATATCTTGTATCGTTCTTTTATATATCTCGTTTATTGTGAAAAGCGAATTTTTATAGCAGTTAATTAGGAATTACTGTTTTCAGACTCATATAAATTTGATTTTTGCTATATTTCTGCCTGTACATGCTTGATGTGAAACCTAATTATAGCCAATGTATTCCAAATGAAGAAATAAAAAGAAATCGACGAACGTTGCGAAAAATAAACGAAATTATACTTAAAAACCACATTGGCCATTAACAGCACATCACTGTCATCTTCTGTTAGTCCTGAAATTATTACATATTTGATTTTTTCATACAATGCTACAGAAATTTCAATTTGTTTTATGTATTAAAATATAATAAGAATATCAGATGAATTAAAAAAATATACTATGTTCATTGGAAATATGCAAATCGGTCGATATAATGAATATGAAGGTGATTATCGACACGCATTTTTACTAACTAATTAGTAAGGAATATATTTGTAGAAAAAACTGGAATAAAATGTGATAAATTTGATAGATTCGAAGGGTTTGAGCAAAATGTTAATTATACACCCACCTAATATAATATTAACTCACATTGTCACAACAAAAATCATAAATACCTACTATAGAATCACATGTATATATATATATATATATATATATATATATATATATATATATATATATATATATATATATATATCATATATGTACAACAAAGAATAAGAGAAAAAAAATAAACCAACTGTTATACAAATAGGAGAAAAATATGTATGTATTGGAAAATGAAAAAAATTATAGACATATTTTTTACCGGATTTTTTATCAGCATACTGTCTTATCGCATCATCATAAGAAAACGATCTTGTTATGTCTGCTTCAGTAGATAAAATAGAAAGAGCATTTAATCTTACCTCGCGAATGTGAGATAGAAATTTATTTCTGATAAGAAAGATAATTTTTAGGAAGTCGTTTCGGTTTTGCAGCTGGTATTCGGTAAAGTCGTAATTTTTTAAAATAGTTGCCTGGCTCGGGAAAATGTTCACCTTTTGCTTTTGACATACATGGTTTATATATTTGTACAATGCATTTTTTTTAATTTTCGTTCACTGTGGGATCTGTTACAAAGCAGGGCGCTGAAGCTTAAGAAGCTTCATTAGTTTCCATATAAATCCGTCCATGATTGTAACTAATAACTTCAACTAATGATTTTTTCATATGTAAAATGTTCATGTGTGTGTATTTGTAAAATCTGTTATGTCCTATTTTTAGATAATAGTTTTAGTATTAACATTTTCATTATCTGACATGTGTACTGTAGTTAGTGTTGAATTATATATATATATATATATATATATATATATATATATATATATATATATATATATATATATAATGTTAGTATATGGAAGTGTGTATGTGTGTGTGTGTGTATATTTGCATATAGTAGTCAATAGGTCTGCACGTGAGTGTATATACAATGTTGTCTCAATTATGTAGCCCACTCGGTACATACTGTATAAATATTGATTTAGGCCGACGGATAAAAGACGTTTTCTGTAGCGTGAAGGATTTCCAACGAATCCATTATACCGCCGTGTCCTTTACGAGCCGTTTCCATTCATGATGCTGTGCATACATACACACGCGTGTACTTTCATACGCAATCGATACGATTAGCACGACAAAGGGAAACTTATTTAAATCTGTTGATATATTGTTTTCTGAAGGACGTCTGTCCGACATTTGTATAGGACACGTATCGTTCGTTTCGGACGCTGTCGACAGGTCAGCCGTTGATTGATATTTATAAAACGGGTCCGGATTATCCATCAGATTTTTCATCGCACGCGGTGGTATAACTGTTCAAGGTGACACTTTTCGTAACATAAAACAGTTTCGTTTACTTAACCCTCGGTAATTGTTGTACAGCACGATCGGGCGGACCTGTGCTGTGTACCATGAGTGTGGCAGTATCGGCGAGTAGCTTTGTGAGACCCAGTTTTCTCACTGTTATATACAGTTACAGTATGTATATATATATATATGTATATAATAACAAAATTAGTACCATTTTAATAATTTAGTTTAACAGATACGTTTATATAGGATTAATATCAAAAAGGCATGCTTTTAATGATATAGTCGAGGAAAAATTTTTTAAAAAATGAAAGTGTATGCTATTTTAATTTAATTCACTTTACTTTATTTATATTTTATGATATGTTTTTGTTACTTAAAACGATAAGATATATTATATGTATGTCACATAAGTTTTTACTAATAGTGACTAGCACTTGTATATAATTTAAGTGCATATATATATATATATATATATATATATATTAGTAAATAAATTTATTTAATAATAATAATGAATTCAAATACTACAAAAATTATAAATAAAGAATATAAAGTTAGATCGTGTGTGCATCAATGAAACAAGTCAGTTGATCTTTCAAGTTCCGTGTTATGAAAGCTCTAATTAAAAAAAAACGTAATCATCGAGATGCTATGAGAAATCCTTAAAGCGAATTTTCGACGTATTAAACGAAAATTAAGTCTCCAATATTCAAAACAAATACGGTACTTTACGAGCGAAACTCGCTTATGCGAAGATGTTAAAAGTTAAAACCTCGTCGAGAGTTCATTAAAGCAATTCTCTTTCGTATTCGTCGGCGTACGAAATACGTTACAGCTACTACCATCCTTAACAACAATTATCTCTTAATGAACTAAACTAATTATTCTGTATAGATTCATTCGCATCGAGTGTATTAGTAAACAAGACATACGCTGCCTGTCAAAGGGCGTCTGTCTGTCTGTCAGTCGCGATCGTGCACTCTTGCATTCTAAAACAAATCCGTTACAGGTGCATTTTTCCTTTGAATAATTGAAACTCTTTTCGGTATTGACATGTTTTATTTATCTTCTAGTGTATTATTATGTCATAGGTGTGCTTTGGATTAATGTAGGTTTATCTCTTCAGTGAACGGTAGCAAATACCGTTTGATACAGGTTTGTTTGAGAGTGGCTAATATATTATATATATGTGCATTTCAGTTTGAAAAGGATTAGTTGATAGTAAATAGATGATGCTATGTAATTAATGTACATGCTTAACACATACATGAACATCTGCATTTATCTATCTATCATCTATCTATCTATCTATCTATCTATCTATCTATCTATCTATATATATGCATATATATATATATATATATATATATATATATATTTTATAAGAAGTTAATGTTTTTAAGTTAAATATTATTTGTTCTCTAGTATATTGATATTTAATGAACTCATTGTACATGGTATTATTGTTTATAAGATTTTTATAATTAACGAATTATAATAAATAAGTAGTTTGTACAGGATCGATTCCACTACATTCAACTTCAAGAAAAGTCAAAATAATTGGTTTATTTAAAAACAATATTGAAGTTAAACACACTGATACAGTTATGATATGATAAACATATAAATTGTGTTTTAAATCGAAACCAGAGCGAATGAAAGTCATTTTTCAGACAGAAAAATAAGTACATGCATTCAGTGGTGCACGTAGAGGGTAAAAAGAGACGATGGCATCCCCCAAACGAAAAAGGAGACCCATATATATATATATATATATATATATATGGGTAGTTTGATAAGTATGGTAAAAAAGCAAATTAAACACATTTTGGAAAAAATCGTTTTTATTTCTCGATTGAGGGCTGTATACTTGGTCCAGAGTTTGCAAAATATGGATTGACGGCTGAGATGACATCCTCATTCGAGAGAATGAGAATTTCTTCCCACCGAGTCGAATTTTCAAGTTTGGGAAGAGGAAGAAGTCGTACGGGGCCAAGTCCGGAATATGCGGTGAACGAGTAATCAATTCGAAGCATAATTCGTGCAATTTTGCCAATGAGTCGGTCGATGTCGTTGTCCTGGCGAAAGAACACTTCTTTGTGCTACAACCTCGACCGTTTTCACTTCTTCTTCCAAACAGTCAAATACTGTTTCATAATAGGCTTCTGTTATCGTTTTACGCTTCATTAGGTAATCGATCGGGACGATTTCTTGGAAATCTCAAAAAAACAGAAGCCATCACCGAGCCAACGAGACGGTCTTCGACTTCTTCGTCGCACTTTCAACAGTCGTTGTCCACTGGTTTGACTGCTGCATTCGATTCAGGTGCGGAGTGGTGGATCCATGTTTTATCCACTGTGACGAATCGACGCAAATAGTTCTGCTCGTTTTTTTTTCAGAAATTGCTACAATGCTCACTTCGAACATATGTAGAACGTGAACAGTGAGTCGCTTCTGGTTGAAATTTCGCCTGTGCTAGTTTGAAAAATGATACTTGATAGCCGTGATGTTACCAAATGAATGATGGCCGCCACATCATAAAAAATTACTTTACTTATCAAACGACGCTCATATATATATATATATATATATATATATATATATATATATATATATATATGTATGTATGTATCTATAAATGTAGATACATTATAACTTCTTTTTTTCGGATAAAGGATTTATAATTTGTTTTATACGAGATAAAAGCATACTGTTGAAGAGTTTATCTAAGTTTTAGTTTATTTAACTTGGAATTAACTTTTAACATATCCACCATTACAAAAATGATACGATTGAACGTTTTTTTAAACCTGTTATGAATTGAGTTTTAATTATAGAGTCAATTTAATTAGTTTTCCTAACACCAATATCGTTTAAGGAACAATGATTTGAGAATCAGAGAATATTTAAACGTATTATTATAAGAGAAATTATATTTATGACCAATTTAGCATGCGAGTTGACGAAATGATTGATTTCACTTCATTAAATAAATTCACCTCTACAAAATCGTCACATGAATTATTAATTTCTCGTAATGGACAAAGAGCAAATTGAAAAATACAATTTTTAATGCTGAAACTCTAAGATTTTTTTTCAAAATAAGTCATGTAGTTGCAAAGCATCAATAAACGAAAAGTTTCTTTAACGTTCAGTTTAACATGACTGTCTTCACATCACTAAAAGTAAATTTCTCACTCAGTGTGTGAGTGCGACGACGCCTATAAGAGTATCATAGAATTCTCTGCACAGCCACGAGATTTAAGCCGAATTTGATTGAACTCGACCCATAAAGATTCATTCAAATTTATACGGGCTTTTTTATGAGCTGCAGACGCCCGATGTGACGTTTTCTCTCATACAATACATATCTACACTAGATTGGATTTTTCTTTTTCTCAGTTTGTTCAATATTATGTAAACTTGCATACACACATGCACAAATATATATATATATATATATATATATGTATGTGTGTGTGTGTAAATGTAGAGGAATTTCTGACGAAGAACTGAAAGGAAAACATTTCAATGCAGTGTTCTGCGAACAGGAAACTATCCCCTTTTTAAAACTTTAATATATGTTCACATGCTTTGCGGCTAATTTACTGTACGCACGAAAATTAAAAGCCTGCTGATGCTTCGATGCGTGGGTTTCGGCGATGAAAGCTACGAAGAATAAAATTGAAGAAAAAGGAAGACAATGTCGTGATGTCACATCCGCTCTGTGTACGAAACAAAAGCGGACTGTGCATTAACGCCTCCGTTAATGGATACTTTTCGCGTTTCTAATAAAAAAGTCGTTCTCTGAAAGGCATTGTTTCCTCACTCGACGGGCTTGGCTTTATTTCGACATTGACGTACTGTACAGCTCAATAAATAATCATTCACTATGTGTGTGCGTAAACACTCATACTTGTGTGTGTGTGTGTTTATGTAATCATACATGCACGTTTATGAACATGTAAATGTATTTCTTCTCTTTATATGGGGTGTAGAAAAGTGTATGTGGCAGAATAGTGAGAGGGAATATATTCGACTAAAACGAATGCTTTCAATATTAATTTAACATTTTATTTGTGTAAGATCTACCACCATCATACATTTTTAAGAAATGTTTTTTTAAAAAATCAACCTAAACAATAAATATAAACAAATAAGAATATATGATTGTGAAAATCTTATCGATAAGTATGGTTCCAACGAATACGTCATCAGCATGAGTGACGTAGCAATACTGTAGTGTATAATTAAAATGTATTGAGATAAAATTTATTTTTTATGCACGTCTATGTGCTAATTATTCCATATTCATAAATAATTTCTAATATAACATGTTGGCGAAGCATGCTTTTTTTGATATTAATCCTATATAAACATGTGTCTGTTAAAATAAATAATTAAAATGGTACTAATATTGTTATATATATATATATATATATATTATGTCTCGGCAACCGCACAGAGTAGCTTTGTGAGCACCAGTTTGCCCATCGTTGTTATATATAGTTACAGTATATATATATATTATACAGTGTATATATATATATATATATATATATACTGTAACTGTATATAACAACAATGCTGCCGAGACAATATTGGGTTTCATTGCCACTTTTCTATCCTTTTATATCAATAATCTATAGTAGTATCTATTAATATCAACTTTTATATTAATAATCTATAGTAGTACACTATGTACCGATATTAGAATATTTTATTTATAAACTGATAATTCACATTATTTTTTTCAATCATCGATATGCGTCATGTGTCCAATCTGCTGTTTAAGGTAGCTCTACGGTTATAGACAATCGTTCAAAAAGATATGAAACTAAACAGTTTTATCGATTAAGATCTACTGAACGCAATGAAACCGAATCCGCGACGAGTTGTCAATTTTTGAGAAAAGTATCTTTAGAAATGTAACATTTGACACGGCCCCTTAGACAGGA
>CM068323.1:12751415-12778915 GCA_034766995.1 Acanthacorydalis orientalis | reverse complement strand
TATATATATATATATATATATATATATATATATGTTAGTATGTCTATATAATCTCTATCCCAGATAAATTGGAACGTGTTGTTTTATATATGAGATACACATATTTTGGTAACATAGAAACATGGATGTCATAAATAAATAAGTCGACGTCATCGAATTTTTTGTGGACAATTGTTATTATTATTATATATATGTATATATGTATTTACTATGGGGCTCTGCCCCCTACTCGCTTGGCTCATCAACTCCCAGGCTCGTTGCGCTCGCCCACTTGACAATTATAAGTATGTACATGTAACCGAATGAAACAATAGTCACATTTAGGTATCATAGAAGCCATATCTCAAATAAATAAGTCCTTGTCATGGAATTATATACAATATATATGCTAGTATGCCTCTACAAACATTCTCCCAGATAGATAACTTTTTACAAGGTGTTGTTTTATAAATTTTTTTGTGTACATTTTTTTGATTTCATATATATATATATATATATATATATACATAGAAATATATATATATATATATGTGTGTGTATATATATATATGTATATTTACTTGTATGTAAATGATCTCATCGTTGATATATTCTATAATAAAACCGCATAATTAATTAATTCCTAACGATATAATTACGAATAATGCAATGATGACTCATTAAACCTCCACGAATTATGTACGCATGTCGTTAATCCGATATCGTAATGAAAAATTGATGTATTTTTTGTGCAGCTGGAAAACATATCGACAGCCAATCGATCATTTTGATCATCTGCATTTGCCACCGTATAGACGCGTCGTTAACGTTTCCGTATTTCATTAACGCGGAAATTGCAATATATATATATATATATATTTATATGTATATATAGATATATGTTTTTATATTAACAATTCATACCGTTGAATATATATTTTCGAATAGAATTCTGGTTCATTGTAGAATCGAACGTGAATGGTTTTGAGGAGATGACGAATAAATCAATAGTTTCTTGTGTTATCTACTCGAAAAACATTATCTTTGCGTTTATTTGACTGTCGCTTGATGTTGTTTTTTTGTTCCATTTGATTTATTTAAATACATTCTGCGATTCGACAACAATAGCATGAATAAATTAGTTTCAATTCAGAGTCATTGAATTCCAGTGATCCTTTGGTTTGTATAATAAATTATAGTTTAATTTAAGCATTTCCAACAAGAGTGATTTATTTAAATTTCGCAATGTTTACTTTATTCTAATTAGTAATGTTAAATGATAAAATGCATATCTTATTAATTTATAGTGCTGTCAGTAGTAGAAATTCGAATGTATTAATATATTAATTATGATAAATGTTTTTCGACTGAAAATAAAACGTGTGAATAAATACAGCCAATGGTAAGAGGAGTAGAAGATATAATATTTCAAATAATTAATCTTTAATTCATTCCGATCCATCAAAGTTGTATGTAGAGGCGAAACTTGCGATTTCGTGTCATAATGACGAAAACTCGTTAATAACACTTAAAGTACAAGTAAAAAAATGTCAGTAACTCTGTTCACCGATTACTTGTCGGTCGTAAAAGCGTTCACGGCACTTCTTAACTTGATAACTTTACATATAAGGCTGAAGTGAAATTACATGCTGGCTTGTTCTTCGGCCGACTGCAAACTTCGACGGAACTACGTGACGCCCCTTTAATCGTTCACCGCCGTGTTAACTAACGAGACGCGACGTCTTAAGTAAACGCGTGTGAAACCCTCCCGCCGCGCGGATACTGTGACGATACGGGAAGGTGGCCGAACGATCTGCATATCTTAAATCATTGACATGACCGATAAGAACTTGCGGAACGAACGCGCCTGAAATGTGGGCCGAGCCGATGTTATTGACGGAACAGGAATTTATGTCGACGTCTGAACGACTTTTTGTCGATCGATGCCAGATGTAATTTAACCCTTTGAGTATTATTTGCTTGTTGAAGATGATACCGTATATATATATATATATATAGCTTCTATCAGTGTTGAATATTTAAGTAGATTCATGTAAAATGAATAATAATTGATGTATTGGTTTTCAATTAAGTTGTTCATGTTTTAAAAGCATTGCAAATTTTAATTTAGATAAAGCTACAAGTGTTTCAAATTTAATTCATTTATGTTTAATGTAAATTGGAGCATCCATGTAGCATCTTTTCAGTAAGATTTTTAACAACTATTGTATAAATATGAAGGAGATATGATAATTGAACTTATTATAAAAACAGTCAAGTTTTTACATTAAAGTTTTGCGAATGCATACAATGAGAGCTGGAAAAACTTCTGTAACTTTTTATTATTTTAGAAATTTATCGTCGATGTGCATACATTTAGCTTTATTATTTTAGTTGCAGTTTCAAAACATAGTGTTTCGTATTTATGAACGTATTGAAATTAGAAATAGAAAACCGGACGGAATGAACAGCTTTTTTGATTTGTATGACGTATAGTATGTTATATAAGTGTTTTTATTCAATTTTTAATTAATTATTTACTAAGTTATATAGTATGGATATATTATTTATCTATATATGTTTTCTCATAGAACATAAAAATATTTTATAACTAGTTAAATATCGGAATAAATATTAGGTCGGTAGAAAAATAACTGCGGTTTATGCTCCCACTTGTCAAGCTTTTTTGATTTTTCTAGTTGTTTTAAGGTGTCAAGAACTATTGGATGACTTGCGCTTAACTTTTGTGCAAGTTTTAGAATCTTATTCGTCTTGACCTTGCTTGATCAGTTTTAAAGTATTCTATCGCACCGGTTTTAGTTCTTGAATCATCTTCTGTGGTAGTTCAATATGTATTGAAAAACTATACATAAATCTGTCAGAATTCAAATTAGTTTTTGATTGTTTTGAGTTATCCAACTGGACTCGGTTGAAACGAGTATAAATCAGATATATCAGTCGGTCGTTATGGACTGGAGAAGGACGTGCGGGACCTTCTTCATCTTCAAGGCTCTCCTCCTCAGTACGAAAATTTTAGAACCGCTATTGCACCGTACGTTCTTTAACAGTACCCACACTAAAAATTTAGTTTACGAGCAGTTTTTGCCGCTTTAGCACTCAAAAAATTTGCTCATATTTGTTTCTTTTCCATCTTTAATTCAATAGCCCAATTTGAAATAAAATTAATTTTAAAACCAAAGTCGAACTTACCAAAATACAGACCGAAAAATGTATTTAAAAATGATATTAACATGAAAACAATGAAATCACACTCTAACTGAAAAAAAACTATGGTTGGAATTCAGAAAACGAAAAACCGTAATTATTTTCATATCAACCCGATATACGGTTCCATTTATGATATATTATACAGACGGATAGAATCGAATAATTATTAGTTTTTGTTCATCGTTATTTCGATGCAAATAATATTAATGAAATGATTCGAATAATGAAAAATTAGTGATAATAGAGTTAGATCGGATTGAAACACATTGAATTATGTACAATGAAGCTAATTATGTGTTTATGCTGAACACTAGAATAATTCGAAAAGCAATTTTTCACAGCGGATAACATAAATTGTTTGATTTCATATTTGTAAAATTGTTAATCGACTGTAAATGTCATATTGTCATCGATAATCGCTGTGTTGTTTCAAAAATTATAAAGGAGCCTATTTATATTGTTATTACATACATGCCCATATATATACATATATATATATATATATATATAATATTTACTGAAAAGAATCCTCAACGAATTATGAGTGAACCCGTCAAATTTTTTTCTATTTTATTCCGAGTTTCATTCGAACGAATAGAGACGAGTTATAGCAATCTTCTACATCTTGTACTTAGCCGTATACGTGACGTGCATGCTTACACGTGACTATTTGATGAGAACATTTCGAGTCTGCTACCAAATATCTTGACGAACTCTTACAAACTTATTTTTCTCTCTGTTCTTTTTTTTTCGCCGACTCGTCGTGTCTAGGTTCGACGCCACATCTCGAGATTTTCAACTAGTGCAGGCTCTTGTTACGGTCTCATGACACCAGTAGCACTCTCTGCACATTTGGTTTAGACGTTTCTGCATTTCTTTTTGTCTTCTGTTTCTAAACATGGAATTTATATATATATATATATATATATATATATATATATATATATATAGTTTAATGATTATATTATAAAATATTCAAATTGTTTGTTTGATAGGTAAAAATAATAAATGAATGAATCGTTTAATTTATTTGTATATGTACGAATAAATCAATAATTGAATATTTATAATCTCTTACAAATAGATTTGGTTTATATATATATATATATATATATATATATATATATATATATATGTGTGTGTGTGTATTATGTGTAGAATTAGTCTTATTTTTAAGACGATCAGTTAGCTATTTTTTGATAAAAACATGTATAACATTTATTTATATTTCACTTAGCACGAGGGCGATTTGAAGAGTTTGAGGCATTACATACAAGCGGCGGTAGTATTTTAAATATTTGTCGCACATCACAAAGCGATATCTGTCTCATACATACCTCAACGTCAATAATTTATGTGCCGAGCAGTTTGTCGCGAACATAAATTTAAATAAATCTCTTTTTGGGCCGTTGTCTACATCAATATTAGAATACTGCGGTTAAAATTAACTTTAACAAGAATGGTAAAAAAAACACAATGATATTTAATTTTTCGATCGTTGTTTCGTATAAATATCTGATTATTGGTTTATTTATATTTCGTTTTATTTTTTTAAAAACCATTTAAATAAGAGGGTGGTTTGAATAGGTCGTGTCGTAACAAACATGTGGCGGTAGTATTTTAAATATTTGCTACACATTACAAAGCGATATCTGTCTTATACATAACTTCAAAGTCTATAATTGATGTGTCGAGCAGTGTGCTGCGAATCAATTAAAATAAAACTATTTTTGTATCGTTGTTGAAATGGATAAAGTTGAACATCGTGAGGCGATAATGTTATTTGTCGAAAAAGGTTTAACGCTAATAGAAATCTTTATTGAGATTACAAATGTACTGAATGATAGTGCACCTTCGTGTACACATGTAAATAAATGGGCAGCTGAATTTAAATGTAGCTGTGCAAGGTTAGAAGATGACCCGCATAGTGGACGTCCGAAAAATGCAACGACAGTAGATATCATCCACAACGGGCACGATATTGTCTTACAGGATCGACGATTGAATGTGTCTGAAATTGTTAAGGTTGTGAATGTCTCAGATGTACGCTTGTATCACATTTTAACTGAAGAGTTAGGCACGAAAAAGCTATCGTCGAGATGGGCGCCACGTTTGTTAACAATCGATAATAAACGGATTCGAGTACATATTACCCAAGACTGTTTGGATCGATTTAAGAAGGATACGATTGACTTTATTTGTGACTACAGATGAGACTTGTGTTCACCATTACACTCCAGAGTCAAAACAACGATCAAAGTAATGGAAGCAAGGTGATTTTCCGCGACCAAAACAAGAAAAGTTTTATCAGCTAGACAAGTTATGGCTTCAATTTTTTGTGATGCTAAAGGGATTTTTCTGACTGAGTACCTTCCAAATGCTCAAACGATGACCGGAGAGTATTGTGATAAATTTTTGGATCGACTCGATTGAACAATTTATGAGAAAAGATCAGGTCCATTAAAGGAAAAAAATCATTTTCCATCAGAATAACGCACGTCCCCATACAAGTGTTGTATCCATGGCAAGAGTCGATGAATTCAAGTCGACTTGTTTCCCTATCTTCAGATTTGGCTCCCTCAGGTTTCCATCTGTTTCCCGAAACTTGAAAGAACCGTTGGTGGTGGGCGATTTTCGTCAGATGACGAACCGATACCAGCAGTGAATCGTTATTGTGAGGACCTCTATGAAAATGATTTCCGGGACGACATAAAAGCACCGGAGCATCGCTGCATGAAGTGAATTGAAGGTCAGCGGGATCGTATTGAAAAATGAAAGCAATTTAAACAAACAAGGTATATTATTTAATAGTAAGGCCGAGAGTTTTATTTTATTTTAATAAAATGTCTGTATATTTTTTTCAACACTCATTTTCGATTTTTCAAATCGGAAATGGATTATTTATGTCTGTATATGCAAAAGTATTTATTTTTTCTCCATGATATCGATTCAAAAACATTTGATTGGTTTTTAAATTTTCGTTATTGTTGAAAATTTAAACTGTATATGCATACATGTTTATATTCACATTCATTTATGTATGTATGTATGTATGTATGTATGTATATATATATATATATATATATATATATATATATATATGTGTGTGTGTGTGTGTATAGTTAGGCGACTGTATGTTTTATGTATACTATATTGATTAGCCGATGTGTGTAGAACACATTTCAATGCATAGTAAATTAGAACGCGAGAGATTATAATACAATTTGTATTCATTATACATATGTTATACATGTGAATTTCAATCGAGTTCGGGAAAAAAATAAAGGAATAAAATTTTACTCTCGCAGCGAACGTAACGGCCGGAAGCATAAAACGAATATAAAACACATATCTGAGTGTGTTGGATATAGGTATCGATGTGAATCAAACATTTTTTACGGGCTTTCTTTAATCGCGGCTGGAGGGAGGCGCGTGCGTGCGTAAAATTTTCTTTTTCAATTTACTAACGGAAATGGACGCCCGCTGCTGCGCGCAAGTATCATCCGCTGTTGTGCGACATTTACATAACGTATCAACTTTTATACGCGGTCCGATCGGAAAAAAAAAGCGATTCGGAATTGTAGTTTTGCGGGCCGCGCGGCTGCTGCGTCGAATTCATATGAAACAATTATACGGATCTCTGTGTAGCCTGTGCTTGGGGTTCGATTAACAATTAATGTTTTAAAGTGAAATAGTAAAATTTTTCGTCTTCGTGTATCTTCTTGTATAATACCATCGTTATTCATATCGCAATAAAACAGATTCATTTTTTTTATTGGGTGTTGGAATTAATTCGTAGCGATTTCTTCATGAAAAAATATCGTTTATTTTAAATGAAATTGAAAAAAACATATCATTCAAAGTATTGTCCATCGTTAGCCGCTACTTTTTCCCATCTTTCGGGCAGGAGACGGATACCATGTCGGAAGAACGCCTCGTATTTAAATGCAATTCATGAATCGACCCATTTTCTGCAATCTTCATAAGAAGTGAGCTTCTGCCCAGACAGGCCATGACTCATCGATCGAAACAAGTGGTAATCAGAAGGAGAAATATATGGAGAATACGGCGGGTGGGGTAGGACTTCCCATTCGAGCGTTTACAAATATGTTTTGACTGGTTTTGCGACGTGCGGACGAGCATTGTCTTGCTGCAAAATCACTTTGTTGTGTCTTTCAACATATTCCGGCCGTTTTTCCTTCAATGCACGACTCAAGCGCATCGATTGTAGTCGGTAGCGATCCCCAGTGATGGTTTCATTCGGTTTGAGTAGTTCATAGTAGATCACACCCTTATGATCCCACCAAATATAGGGCATGAGCTTGGATCCATGGATATTTGGCTTCGCCGCTGGTGTTGATGGTTGGCCGGGCTTAACCCATTACTTTCTGCGCTTGATATTGTCGTAATCGATCCACTTTTCATCGCCCGTGACAATTCGATGCAAAATCTCTTCCTTTTCTCCCGTTGAAGCAGCAATTCACAGGTAGCAAAACGCCTTTCAACGTCCCTCGGTTTCAATTCGTATGAGACCCAATCTCCTTGCTTTTGGATCATTCCCATGGCTTTAAGGCGTTTTCCTACCGTTGACAAGTCAACTCTCAACGATTCAGACAATTCTTGTACTGCAGTAGTAGAAAGATCATTTTCATGCTTGAACAGCTTACTTTTGTTGTGTATAGAATTAGAATTACTTCTATCACGGTGTTTAACCTACTTTTTTTACCATACTTAACAAACGACCCATACATATATATATATATATATATAAAATCTCAACTTACACACACATACATATAATGTGTGGGTATGTATAAAAATAAAATATTAAAAAGGTGAAATAATTTGTTGAGAAAAATAGCTGGTAAAATATGTAATTCGACGTAGGATTTAATGTGATTCATTTGAGTTTTTTACATGTAGTGAGATAACTCTTTATGTATATATATATATATATATATATATATATATATATATATCAATGTGTCGTTAAAGCGTCGCAAAAAAGCCATCAAAAAAAGCCATCATTCGACAATAATGGGCGCACACGTTTATGACTCATGAAACAGTCCCATCGCACGAAATTCGCGCGAACGAATTACTTACATTTTATAGCAATTCCTCTCCGTCACTGTGCACCCTATCTTCGTCGAGGTCTCGTCATTTCTATTTTACACCGTGACGAATAGAAATAAATGCCCGATGCTTGACTTTTTCATTTTACGACTATATTGGTTTCGGCGCCGTTACAACGCCGTCCCGTTTACGCGCGACGCTTAAATCGCAGGAGAGAAAAAATGTTATTCTGAAATATTGCGATCCTTTATGTTCGTACGACAGTACTCTTTTTTAATACTGTAATTATACACGGTGTCAGTGATCGACGGCGGCATAAAACATTAATATGGAATTTATAATGTTCGAATGAAATGTTTTTGCTCTGTTTAGTGGATGATGTTTATATTAATTTTCTTTCAGGCGATATATCTTCTCAAATATTGTGTTGTACATGGGTATAATTCCTTTATGCACTGATAATAAGGAAGTCGTTAAAACGAATGGGCTTTAAATTTTATTTTAACAGAATATTAAAGAAGATTGAGCAGTCTGAATTTATTTTTTTTTATATTTTTCGACAGTTACATAAAAAAACGTATTCATGCAGAGGCCAATGGATTTGTATTGTTTATAGATGTAAATTATTATTTTTTTTTACATAAACACACGTTATATATATTTATATATATATAAATTCTTGACATATGGCTGGTGTCCATATGGAATCGATAAAAAACTATACAGAATTTTTTTATATTTGTATAATTATACAGATATTTTTTTAAAAAGCATATTGGGCATAGATAGGGAAGTGTTGAATAGTGCTGTGCTACATGAAATAAAGAGTTACAAGTACTGATAGATGCTAACATTTGACGTTTTTCAAAGAAAGTATGATCTCAGAGCACTACCTTTTGGATGATATACTTTTAAAGGTCACTAATCTTTTCCTAATGAGATAAAATTTATAATTATTTCTTTTGTTAGAAAAAAATTACAGTCGTTCATAAATCAGAAAAATTGCATGTTTTTCACTTGAACACCTATAAAAATTGTGAACTTGAGAATTGGGCTAAATAATATTTTTTTCCTAAAAGTTCATCACAGAAAGAAAGCGTATAGAAATTTCGAGACTACGTTAGAATTCTGTGTGCAGCGATATTTTTTGATTCCAGTCAAAAAATGATTAACTGTCAAAAAATGACAAGAAAAACAAACAAATGGTACAAAATACTTGTCCATATTTTAGATCTTACAATCTGTAACGCATCCGTTATTTACTGCTAAGTGAATCGTAAAGGGACGAGTCTTGCTGACTACAAACTCATATTGTACAAAAAGTTGCTTCAAATGCATCTTCTGCGAAATCGATCGACGCTTTATTTTCCGGAGAGAGTACCGTCAGATCACGGTTAACGAGCACAGTATGTAGTTTGTAAATCGAATGGGAGAGACCGACGTCCAGGTACAAAATGAAACAGTTTTGTACACACTTGACCGTTTCAAAATTTTTCACACTCAACAGTAATATTATTTCTGCAAATTTTCAATTGTACTCATTTTATTCGCTTCCAATTATATGTTTCCAATCAAGAGATTTGTGTCCACGAATACTATCAACGATTTTCCAGGATATATCAGATAGATGTGCAATTTCTAATGGCTAATCTGAATTAACATATTTTTTCTTGTAACCGATAAATTTTCAATTTTTATTTTGTTCACGATAAAAGAATGTCTAATTAATTGAAAATTGTTTGTTAAAAAATTTTAGAACCCTTCCCTTTCCCACAACATTTCCCTCTCTCCTGCTCCAAAATGTTGAAAAAATAAAATTACTATTCAGTTTGAAAAAATACTGTTTGTTTTTCTCTTATAAAAAAATACTACAAAAAAGTGAACATATCTACTGGAACATTTGTAAAAATATATATTATGTTTCATATACATTTCTGAAAACATATTTTTTCTAAAAACATATTGGTACCGTATGCATACGAAAACAACAGACATGCATGCACGTTCGGTTTACTTTAAATAGAAAATTCAGAGTAGCAAGAACTAGCACTGAACGCATACGAACAGCTTTATATACAGACATGCATGCATATACGAAAGCTTAGAAAAACAATCGCAGTTCGAGAATTTTTAAAATAGCACGACGACGAATGTTTGTTTATCTTGTTAGCATTTTTTTCGTTTTGCATTCTTCTCTGATTTTTTTTCATGTCTGTCTGAAATGCGTTTGTCCAAATTATGATGGGCGTTCGTTTGAAGTAACTGAAAAGAATGAAAACATAACAAAAATTCACTCTGAATTTAAAGATCGTTATTGATTTGATACTTGAAATAGAATTGAAATTGATAATAATTTTATGAGCAGGATTTTGAAAAAATATTTATATTTATATATATATATATATATATATTATATATATATATATATATATATATTATATATATATATATATATTATATATATTTATATATATATATATATATATATTATATATATATATATATATATATATTATATATATATATATCAGGCACACACAATTGCTAGACTAAATAGTAAATTGGAACTCGATGAAAATGAAAATAATTTATTAGTGGATTAAAGTTGTACAATTTTTTTTATATACATATATAATATATATATATATATATATATATATATATATTAATATATATATATATATATATATATATATATATATATATATTTCAGGCACACACAATTGTTAGAGTAAATAGTAAATTGGAATTCGATGAAAATTAAAATAATTTATTAGTGGATTAAAGCTGTACACTTTTTCTATATACTTTAAACTTTTGTTAATTAACTGTTGAATAATGAAAATATATTTGAAACCTAACTGTTAATTAACATTATATAATAATTATTATAATAACTATAAAAATATATTAGAATTTTATTTATTAATTATTCAGTTTTATAAATAAAACTTTCTAAACTTTCTATTAATCGAGAAGGAATGTTTGAACCAAGTGTGTTAAAATTGATATTATTTTTTAACAATAATCATTAGACATCACTGCTAGTAAAGAAATCTGATGACTTTTGAATTTGATGGTCTAAAGTATGAAATGTAAATTGCTAATAAATCGTTTTATAACTCTTTAAATTTATTAGTTTGGTAGGAAAATAATAAACTGTTCTGAAGTCGATTTTTTACGAGTTCTGATACTGAAATATATTTCTTAAATGGTAGAACAGCACGAAATAGAACCTTATAGAAAGCATGATATATCTAAGAATTAATTAATCGAACTAAATTATCAGATGTCAACAATTCATCATTAAACACTGGCACTTTGAAAATAAATATTAGATCGGTAGGAAAATAATTACGGTTTATATTTTCTGATTTCTAATCTTAGTTTTTTTTTTCAATTAAAGTGTCATTTCATCGTGTTCATGTTAATATCACTTTAAAGTGCATTTTTTTTGTCTGTATTTTGGTTACATCGACTTTTGTTTTATTATTAATTTTACTTCAAATTTGACTTTAGAATTAAAGATGGAAGAGAAGAAATAAGAGCATTTTTTGTGAGTTCAAAACGGGTTGTAAAGCAACGGAAACTGGTCATAAACTAAATGATGCTTTTGGTGTGAGTACTATTAAGGAATGGAAAAATTTCGTGCTGGGAATGAGAGCTTTGAAGATGAAGAAGGTCGTGAGTTCATAATGACCAACTGGAGGCGTTAGTTGAATCAGAACTACACACAACAATTCTAGAGCTTGCACAAACGTTAATCGTTAGTCATACAATAGTTCTGGGCCATTGAAAACAGCCAGAAAAATCAAAAAAAGATTAAAATATAAATGAATTTGAACGTTTTAAATCGCAATTATTTTTCTACCAACCTAATAGTATGTAAAAAAATAATTGGTTACAATATAACGAATAATCGAATGAGTTAAGATATCATTACGTTTACTTATAAGTAATAACTATTTTTAATTTTCATAGATAAATGTAAATCATTAAATTATTGATTTTTGTAAAATAGAGTAATGACTACATATTAGTTTTTTAAACCGTTATTTTACTCGAATTAAAATTGAATTGATCGTCTGAAATTCGCGCTCGTTTCACATTTTCTAAACGGAACGGTCCGTCTCCGAATTTGCACATGTTTTAATCTAATAAATATTTACAATCGATCGAGGAAACGTGTCCTGTGCCATAAGTGAAAACCGAAATAGTACCGAACACACACATTCTGATAGCCACTAAAACTATATCTATTATTTACTGTAAAAAGTGTATACTTTTTCCACACGAACTAAATTGAATTTTATATATACGTATATTTTACAACCTGTCTGGTCAAAAGAGAATACTGAAATAATAAATTTTTAGTAGAGTAGACTTTTTATAATTCAAATCGTTGTTTTTTTTGGACTGAAAAATCCTTCGATACGTATTTTACTCGTAATTTATCATTATAGAATAATTATTGTTTGTTTCGTATGACAGCATTGTAGAGAAATAAATTTTCTCAATTCAGTTTGTGTCCAAGTGTGTTATTTTAAAACGGATCTGTCTGAAAAATAATGTCATCATTTAAAAATATTTTTCAATTATAAACTCAGTTACTTTTATATAAATATATTTTAATCGTATGCATATATCTAATTACTATTTTAATATAACATCCTTTTGACAGGGTTTTTAACTACCTAAACGTACCTGTACCAGTATTCTTTTTATACGAGTAAGCTGTCGACAGTAAAAAGTATAAATAAAGAATTTTATTCATCATTTCAACTTCTACATTATTTCAGTAATAAAAAAGTACTAAGACGCTGTATAGAGTCTATAAAGAATTTTACTTGTAATTTTACATTATGGTCCACAACAATTCGCCCTTATACGTTTATAGAGACACAACCGTGTCGGACCGTAACTAATTATTTTATAAAAAGAAGACTCGGTTTTAACGTTCTGAAATAATTTAGAAAGAAAAGTGTGAGTGAATATTATAGCGGTTCTGAGAATATTCATTGATTAAGAACTGTTCGAAAAAAAATTATATATTATGTTATTTATTTCAGACAGAAATAGATGTGAAAAATTAACAGTCGAATCAGAATAATTCGTAATTCATTTTGAAGATTATCTTTATAACTGAAATTAATAATACAGAATATAATATGTGTGGAAGTAATGAAATGTATAAAGAGAATTAACAAAGTGGCGTATATTTTTCTTATTTATGATAAAAAAAACTTTTTAGATTATTTAAGAATATACATTTATGTATTAGTTTGATGTTAAGTGTAATAAATATATATATATATATATATATATATATAGTCATACAACAGTTCTGGGCCACTTAAAACAGCCAGAAAAATCAAAAAAGATTAAAATATATAAGAATTGAAATGTTGTAAACTGCAATCATTTTTCTACCAACCTAATAGTATGTAAAAAATAATTAGTCACAATATAAAGAATAATCGAATGAGATAAGATATCATTGTGTTTACTTATAAGTAATAACTATTTTTAATTTTCATGGATTAAATGTTAATTATTAAGTTATTGATTTTTGTAAAAAATCAATAACTTAAAATACATATATATATATATATATATATATAATTTTAAAAAATATTCTAATAGTAACAGTCACATTAAGTTATTAGAATTCTTTAATTTTCTGTTATCATATACTATTAGATTGGTATGAAAATAATTGCAGATTTTTTCTGAATTCTAACCTCATTTTTTTTCAATGAGAGTCGTTTCATCCTGTAAATGTTAATAATATTTTAAAGTTTATTTTTCGGTCTCTATTTTGCTAACATCGACTTTGGTTTTATTATAAACTTTACTTCGAATTAGGTTATTTAATTAAAGATGGATAAGAAGTAAATAAGAGCAATTTTTTGTATGAGTTCAAAACGGGTAGTAAAGCAGTAGAAACTGTTCATAAACTGAACGATACTTTTGGTGTGGATACTGTTAAGGAACGTACGGTGCAATGGTGGTACCAAAAATTCTGTTTTGGGGACGAAAGCCTTGAAGATGGAGAAGATCTAAGGCATCCTTCTTCAGTTCATAACGACCAACTGAAGGCGTTAGTTGGATCAGAACCATGCACAGCAATTCGAGAGCTTGCACAATCGTTAGGTGCTGGTCATCCAACAGTTCTAAACCGTTTAGAACAGCCAGGAAAATCAAAAAAGCTCTAAATGTATACGGATTTGAAGGTCACAAACCGCAATTATTTTCCTACCAAGCTGTTATATTCTTTTAAAATGTATGTCTTTGTCAATTTATCTTTTTTCCATAATTTATATAATGTTATTTTTTTACTCGAATGAATTTTGTCTGTTATTTTTATTTATTTAATTTAGAATAGTATATTACTTAATATGACTAAAATTAATGAAATTGTTTGGTATTCTAGAACAATGTAGAAAATAGTATTTATACAATTCAGTTGAAAGTTTATTGATCATCTGTATCTCTTCATATAAGTTTAATTTAATTTTTCTTTTCTCTATGATCTAGCATTGAAGGTATTAAAATACTTGAAAAAATGTTGGAGCTATATATATGTATATATACATAATTAAAAATTGTTATTGTTCATAAACAATTTTAACGTTTTAAATAATCTAAAGACGTTTCAGTTGTTATCGTATAGTCTTTTTACATGTATATTCTCAAGGGTTTTTAGAAATATGCTTTTATTTTCGTGAATGTAGAAGCAGTTCGTTGTCTAATAAAGAACTGTATTTAATAATTTATAAAGTATATTCGTCTACGTTAAAAACAGTTACAAGTAAAGATTCAATACTTCTGTATCTACTTTTTTTTACTAGTACTTTATATTCATTATTAACAATGGTATATATTTTATCAATATCATACGATTTTATCAACTTCACATCATATTTTATCTTTGATGGTCGATAGTTGGATCAATACCTTAAAATTGAAAGATTTAGTGGAGTTCTCTAGACAGTTCCAATGGATTTTAGTATAACCACATTTCATTTCTTTAATATTTTTGGGTTTTTAACTTTCAGTAGTCTTTGAAATTCAGTCAATAATTGATATATATATATATATATATATATAAATTGTGTGTGAATGAAAATTGATTATTATCTTTGTTTATTCGTATTTAAACATATTTTTTGTACACACAAATTCATTCGCATCTTCCGACCGGTATAACAGCCGATACTTTTGTTTATGTTTATTCGAAATGCTCGTGTTTCATTCATGTTTTCTTTAGAAATTGAAAATTTCTGTCAACATGAAATATTAATTTCGCCGTATATCTCGAAACATCAGTGTTTATTTATTTTTTAATTATTTTCAGCCGTCACGCGTTTCGAGTTTTGTTTTTTCTTTTATTATTATTAATAAATGTATTTTGAGAACTGATTAGTCGCAGGAAAAATATTATATTTGAATGATCGAAATAAGATTTTTATAATGACTTGAACATGTGTACAGACACGTTGATGTGTTTTATTGTATTTTAAAGTCTTTGATCTTTTTCTTTTTGTTTTGGTATATATTTCTATGTATATATTAATTTTATATCTATGTGATTATATATAATAATATAAAACGGTTTTAATTAAAGGATGATAGATAGATATTTAGGGTTTAGAGGCGAGTTTCGACAAATGAGGTTATTGGCGCTTGATTAAAGAAAATGTATTCCTTTTTCAAGGACAGAATTATGAATTTAATTTTTAATATTATTTTTTTGATATAAAAGGAAGTACAAATGAGCAATTAGCCTACAAGTAAATGAATTATATGATCAACACTCACGACTTGATGTATTTTCTCATGAAGTCGATTCTATTCGCAGATAATTATTTAACATAACGTTTGTTGTAGATACATGCAGAGTTTCTGTTTTTGATTAATAGTCGCTGAATTATCCGATAATCTGTCTTTAAACAGACACATCGACCAGAAGCCATCGTTAAGTTTCATACAAATTATTGTTTACTTTATTTCTGAGGACACGGCTAGGTTTTAATATGCTAGATTAGAGGTTGTTCCGCGCTTTACACCGTCTGTATTATTATTATTAATTCATATTGTGTTATTGTTTGTCGTTGGCTGTTATTTCTGTGGAGGTTTACATATGAATTGTATACCTTTGTGTGCACTGCTGTCGACGGCTTACAATAGTGCGAATCTATTAGTTATGTAATAATTAATCATACGCATTTTACATGAACGTGCGTGTATATTTATATAAATTGTTTGATGATGGTGGTGTAGAGGCGAATATAACAGCGTATTTAAAACAATGTGCTACATTTACACTCTGATAATTGGTATATTATTTGGTCGTTCTTTTCCTAATACTATAAATATAAAAATTGAAATCACAATGTGAAGAAAATGTTGCACACAGTGAGAAGAGAGGACATGTCGATTAAACTGGATGGATTCAAGGAATTAAAAATTTTATTGGAAATCAGTAGAAAAGACACATATTCAATCGCACAAAATGGAAAATCATGGAAGAGGCCTTTATCCAGCAGTGGATTTACAGAGACTGCTGCTGATATATATATATATATATATATATATATATATATATAATTGAAAATATGTAAACTATTGATTTAAAAACGATTGATCGATGCATATAATATCAGTTTTTATTTATTTAAGAAATCATAACAGATATTTAAATGAAAATCTATTTTCATTTCTCTTGAAAAACATTATAAAAAGTTAATTGAAATCTAAAATAAAAATATACTTTTTTTTCTTGCTATAAAAGCATGAAAGGAAATCGAAAAAAATACTAATCCGACTTCCAAGTCAACCGTCAATAGATTGATATCCGTTGATCTTTAGTTCGTCGTTGACATTTAACTTCTAATTTTAACTCGTTTCCTTTGATATAAATATGAACAATGTATATATATATATATATATATATATATACACATGAGTATAAACATACACGTGTGTATACAGACCGAAAACAGCTCGTCTGCTTTGCTAACCGTCCGACCAACCACCCATCAGACATTACAATCATGCTTCCGTAACCCTCTCCCATCTAATTTCTCGCCTCACACCACAGCCATTCTGTTTACTTGCTGTGCTTTACTGTTTTCACGGTACAAATGGTCGAATGAATAGCAGAAGGCTCCGCTGGCTGCCATTAACAGATAATTTTTAGTCTCGTTGTACGATTTGAAAAATGTTGATGCTGTAATTTTCTTGGCATTGTGAATATTTATATGTTGCGCTCTTATGTGCACGTTTTTTTCCTACAGTAGTTGTTTATCGTGGAATACTTTCAAAACTTTTTTTTCGTCATACACTGAGCAAGGATTTTATACTATCTGAGATTCATTCGAATCTTTGCATTTGCGGGTATAGAGAGATTCTTAACGTGTATTCGTTTTATGTTTGTATTTCTTTAGATGGTGGCTGAAAATTATACTTTTTCATACACGTTCGCCAAAATTGTAAGAATTAATTTAAGGAATAAGTATTTACTTTTAGTGTGGTGTTTTTAACCCTTTAATACACATTTTTGTATTAAATTGGCGTGAGGGTGCTGCAGAAAATTATATTTTAGGCTTTGTAAAATTCATTTATTTAAGTAAAATTCATTTAGTGCTTAATTAAAAATTTAATTCAGTATGATAAATTTTAAAACAAGACATCACACAGCCCGGTCCATCGTTGCACTTATTGCACCAGTTTACGGTGTCCGTCTACGTCTGAGCTGTGCATTAAGCGGTTAATTTAAAAGCTTTTATTAAAAAAAATATTTTATACACTAAAAATCAAGTTGTCTATAACCTGTATGTGTAAATATAGAAAATATATCAGAATGGCTACTGTTTTCTGTCCTTAATTTATATATAATTCTAATAAAGTTAAGAACAAGTAATATTGTGACACATTTTTCTTTACATGATATGTGTACACAATATTTTAAATTGATAATTATTTATTATGTTTTTCTAGTTGAAACTAATAAAAAATTCTATATATTTAGATGTAGGGTAACTTTGCTTTTATGTGTTTGAATATTTTAGATTTCATACGACTATGAATTGAATCGAATATATAAAACAATCATTACAGCACATCCAGTCAATAATATTAATAATCTAATCAAAAATATGTTGTTTGAAACATGTTGTTGGTGAAATGTTCGATGCTGAAAAGTTCATAAATATTAACTATGCATTGATATAACGATATGAGTATTGGTTTATTTAGTAAATTATCCGCAGACTTCGATATTATGATTGGATTTTTTTGTACAGTAATTTGCATGTTGATTATAAACAATTAAACGGAATTGTCAATTAGTTTGTATTATTAAGAACTGTTCAAAGCTGTAATAATTACTTCCGATGAAATAATTAAATATAAATAGAGAGTATATTGCGATTCGGATGCTATTCCGACATTTAATTAAAAAGATATTTGAAATTAATTCTGGTTTTTGTAGAGTGTTTTGAGTAAAAATATATGAAATAAATTTCATCGTCGCAAGTACTTTAGGAATTATATGTGCTTTATTTTTAAATCGTCAAGCGTTTAAAAGATATACAGAGACATATACTAGAAATGTTTTAATAATGAGTTTATAAAATGTGATTCGAGAATGAAACCGTGTTTATATTTCTTATTTAAATGAAATTGTTTAAGTGTATGAAAATACCGTATAGATCTATGCGGAAATTTAAACATTATTTTATTTTTAATCAGTATTATTTTTGTAGATGTTTTCATCTACGATCTGTAAAAAAATAGCAGGTTGTACGTACGTTTTTATATTTTCTTTTGTATGTGTAGCAGATGTACGAGGGGAGGTCCAAAAGTTCACGGAAAAAGTGGAAAGAAAAATTTGATTGAGCTGATTTTTTTTTATTTCTCAATACAGTTCCCCGTAATACTAATAAATTATTTACAAAGCTCAATGATCTTTTCAACATCTTCAAAAAATATTCTTTTGGTTTGCTTAAAAAACAGCCGACTTTATTTGAAATTTTTCATCCCTCGTCACTCTTCAGATTTGAGAATAAAACGTAGTCGCTTGAGGCCAGATCTGGACTATATGGTGGATGGATGATTTCTTGGAAGTCGCACTCTGTCAGAGCAGCCATCGTAATCTGACTTTTGTATACCGGAGTATTATCTTGAAAATGAATAACATTTTTTGACCATTTTCCAAGGCTTTTTTCTTAAATGGTTTTTCGAAGTCGACGAATACTCGACACGTAGCTCACTCAGTTTACGCGGACACCCTTTTCTTTGTATTCAATTAAGAGAATGCCTTCTGCATCCGATAACACAGCCGCCATCATTTTTCCAATTGACTACGACACTTTGAATTTCTTGGACGGGGGTGCTTTCTTTTTCAGCCACTGCATAGATTCTTGTTTGCTCTCAGGTTGATAGTAATGGAGCCAAGTCTCGTCTCCACTAACGATTCTGTCCAAAATCGCACGAAAATCGTCGCCACACAGCTCCAAAAACTCCCGATTGCACGCAATTCGTTGCCTCTTTTGGACCGGCGTAAGCATTCTCGGTACTCATCTTGCACTCATCTTAGTCATCCTAAGATGATCATGGAAGATTATAAGAATGGTGGTATCGGATACTTAAGTCATTCCTGCGAGTTGTTTCTTCTCCAGTCGACCGTCTTACGGTACAAGATTTTCGACTTTTTCGATAATGTCTAAGGTGTTTGCCTCGACCGGACGTTCAGAGCGGTAATCGTCTTACAAGTCTCCTCTTGTTTGTTTGAAAAGAGAATGATTCTTATAAACTGTGCTCTTTCCTAGTGAACGATCTCCGTGAATGACAGAGATCTTTTCCATTATGACTTTTGGGATTTTTTCCTTGCTTAATAAGGAATTGAACAACTGAGTGTAGTTCAATTTTCTCCATGATTTCTTAGTTACTCCCAGTTGAGTTATTTCGGAGACAGCTTGATGAGTACTGTTGACAGCACAATGATACCTCACTTGTACACTAATTAAGAGTTCTCTGTTCGACTATAACTAGTGAGAAGTAGCTTAGGCCCCTTCCCCCTTTTCCCACATACTTTTGAACCGCCCCTCGTAAATGCGTTAAATTAAATGTATAATGTGCTGGTGTGCATTTCGTTATACTCCGTCTCTATCTAAATGTTTGATCTCCATGTTTATTTAAGCACTTTTTTCCATATTTAAGTAGATTATGAAGGAAAAAAAGACTCGGAAAAGGGTTGAACTCAACAGCTTGTTTTTAAAAGAAAGTCTCTTTCGGACTCGACACATTAACTAATTCGTTGTGTATTCAAGTGTACTTCCCTTGTACAAAATTCATAATAGAATATATTAAAAGCCTCTGTGAAATAAAGCGGGCATGCTGAAATCCGTCCGCGGTAATTATCCCGACCGAAAATAAAATAAATTATCGCGTCGCCAGCGATGTGCAAAAAAATTATGCAGATTGACACGTCTGAGTCGGCTTTCTTCCATTTTAATCCGTAGCTACTTTACGTTATGCACGTAGGTAAGTGTCATGAATAATACATAAAAAAAACACGGCCGGTAATTTTTCGTAGCGCGCCGGCCTGTTTTCCCTAATTTTCAGTGCCATAATATTTATCTAGTATAACTCATCTCAAATGAAACCAAATTGAACGGAGTGTTTTTGCATTTAGATCGCGCGCTTTACGGACGAACACTCATCGGGAGTGTACAGGGGACTCGGATACGAGAAGTTCGCGGCGTCGAATGATTTATGCCTAATCGAAATGTTTAACTGTGTGAGATGTGATGCGTCTTTTTTTATTTATCGTCGACGAAAAAAAAATATTTGAAAGTGAAACATGTAAACTGATTGAGTTCAATCAATGTGAAATACTGCTTTACATAAATACTGAATACAAATATGAAAACGAATTATTATAGAAGGATAATGTTTATTAATCATTAAGTGTGACCATTCTTCTTATTATTTTTATATTAACTTATTTCATTTTCTTGTCTATAAACCCAGGTTCACACATCATTCATTAAATACAATCTATTTATTTACTCTGAGTTTTTCTGCTTCAATAATTAATTAACATGAGATTATATGATTTCTTTATAGAAATTGGAAGTTTGTTTAATATATATATATATATATATATATATATATATATATATATATATATATATATATATATATATTAATAACTACAGATTGGTTTAAAAAATAAAATTTTAGTAATTATTTTCAAGTGAGGGAATAAAGTAAATTTTAGTTCAGAATACGGTTAATAATCGGAAGGTATTATGAGAATACACTGTTTTTAGAAAAAAAAAATATGAATTTAATTTAATCAATAAATTTGTTATAGAAATGAAATTGTTCCGAATCAGAAAATTGTTTAAAATATATGAAAGTTCTTTATTAAAAATGGCATATTTAGAGCATATGTTTGAGAGTTGAAGTGTGAAAATTAATTTATTTTTTATTAAATTATTAAAAATCCGTTTGTGAATATAAATTCAGCCACTTAAAATTATAAATATTATTTCTAAAATGATACTCAAAATGTCGGGTGATTGAAATTATAAGGATTGGAGAAATATTTTTATATAGAGGTCATTTATTTAAGCACAAAAAATATTTTCAAAAAATGATGAGGTTAAAATTGATTTTTCTAGATAAATTAATAGAAAGACATGTTTTTTTTTCTTTTCTATTATTAGGTCATTAAATATGAAATCGAATCAAAAGTTTAGTTTATTACAACTCAAACAAGAAGTAGTGAAATTAATCAAAACGTGTGCCTAAACTATCGACACGGTTTTACCAACTTAAAGGTAGCTTTTTTGTGCCAGTAGCGAAGAAGACTGGGGGGAGAGTGGAGATAAAATCGAAAGGCGTTTTTCACAGCTGGTTGAGAATTGTATATTTTTTCTTGCAAGAAGTGATCCAAAGCCTGGAAGAAGTGGTAGTCAGTTGGTGTAAGGTCTGGTGAATACAGTAGATCACAGAGAGTTTCCAGTACAGGTTTTGTAGTTTGGACAGCGTTGTTTCTGCGACATGTGGTCGAGTGTTGTCTTGTAAGATTGGCCTGTCTGTATTGACCAATCTCGACCATTTAATCGCAAGCATCCTCATCATTTCGTCCAATTGGTCGCAGTGATATTCACTGTAATCGATTGACCAAATTTCATGAAGCTATAGTGGATAATAACCAGCTCCGGACCACCAAACAGACATCATTAGGTCTCTTTGATAAATATTCAGTTTTGGACTGTGTTTCGGCGCTTCATCTCTATCCAACCATTGTATCGAACGCTTGTGATTGTCAAACAGAATCCATTTTTCATCGCATGCAACAACACGCTGTAGAAATGGTTCGCCTTTATGTCGGGACAGCAAAGAAAGGCAAGCGTCGAGACGATTTCTCTTCTGACGCTCGTTTAATTCATGCAGAACCCATCTATCCAGCTTCTTTACCATGGCGATTTGTTTCAAATGGTCCACGATTGTTGGAATAGCAACATCAATCTTGCTGCTAATTCACGCGTAGTTTAAGATGGATTCGTTTCCATTACAGTTTTCAGCTCATCTTTATCCATCTTGGTCTCAGGTCGCCCACGTGGCTCAAATCATCAGACCGGAACTTATTAAACTATCGACGTATTGCACATTGGCCACATCCTTCCCAAACATTTAGTTTATATTTCGAGCTGTCTGCGTTGCATTCGTCCTACGATGAAATTCATTTTTGAAAATAACAAGAATTTTTGACTTATCCATGGTTTCACAAACATTTCCTTAAAAATGAATTGAATATTAAACATAAGCCAAAAGGTGCATTTTGAAGAATGAGGATGTATAGGAGGATGGATATGGAGATGAATATGAATATATATACCTTCAAAATAAAAAAAAAAAACAGAAAATGTCAATCAAAGTGAAGTGTCAGAGATGGCAGCTGTCAAACTTAGTACTTAAGGAAGTGGGACATTTCTTACTTAATAACCTGATATCATATTAAAACTACTTTTTGAAATGAAACTACTTTTATATAAAAACTGCTTCACTTAATAGTTATTTTGAAATGGTATTATGACTTATATTGTTCTTAACAATTGATTAATAACAAATATTCTAATAATTTAAAGTCTATTAAGTATGTGTTCATGTTTAACAGTGACGTGCAGAAAAGTACTTCTAGTTTTCTTCTAAATTATCACCACAAAAAAGGGTCGATCGTGCGTTTTGTTACTTTTTTTTAATATTTGTAGTCGCGTGCAAACAATTTAAACCCGCGTTTCAAAACCAGTATCATTTTTGTCTGACAACACTGTATTCTCGAAGAAAACGGTGGCGACTAGTCACTCGAGGTTTGAGAGACGGATGATGTACGGTGCAGAGAACGACGGAGACGATGCGTTCTTCATCGCCGAGGAATTCTTAGCGGTCGCAGGAAATATATGACGCCCTCCGTCGAAATTACATATATTAAGATACCGGCTCCAGAGGTATCCTCGACGGCACCGGAATTTAGTTCCGAGCGCTTATAACTTGTACGTGTGTGTGTGTTTTTTCATTTAAATTGCGCGAATCGAATTTCCGCCGATTGAATAATTTATGGTGTTATTTGAAAAAGAAATTACGTGATTTTTTTTCGAGAAAAATCTCGAATAGAGTTAGAATATTTTTTCATATTTCATTGCAGCTTTCACTTTTGTTATTAAACTGTTTTATGTAAAAAAGAACAGGTACAGACAAGAGAATAAACATTTTTTTGGTATATATATATATATATATTTAAGATCATATACTAGATGTTTTATATATATATTTATTTATTGAAAAATTATAAATAATATTAATTAATACACACACATACACACACACACATATATATATATATATATATATATTAATAGATATATATATATATATATATATATATATATATATATATATATATATATATATAATGTGTGATGACCAGTGTAGCAAAACTAGTACAAATATTTTTAAAGTTCATCATTAAAAAATGCTTTAGCTTTTCAGATATTTAATGACTTCTATAATTATTTTATAAGTTAATTCAAAAAACAGTACGGGTAGGTCGGTAGGAAAATAATTCTGGTTTTTTATAAGAATTTGAAGATCATAAACAACAATTACTTTTCTACCGACCTAATATGGTAACATATAGAAAAATTAAGAATTAGTAATTTTAATACAACTGTTTGTCTTCAATATTATTTAAAAATTTGTTCTCCATAGATTTTCCTGCAACATTAAATGAAAAGCTTTAGACCTCAAACGTTTTTCTAAAATACATAGAACAGAATTTATAAAGAATCGTAATGTTAGTTGATTTAATGATTAAGATATTTTATTTTTTCAAATATATTTTTACAGTATTAAGAATTGAAAATAGTGAGAGTTTTATGTAAAAATGTACGCAGTTTAGATATTTTAATTAATTTATATATAAAAGTTACAAAAAGTATCACAGGATTTAATATGATTAATATCTTTTTAAATAGAATTTATTTGGAAAAATAGGAGGTATGAAAACAGAAACGTTTAAAAATGAGAAATATCATCAGACATTCTCATTTAGTTCAGTTTATGATATAATAAGAAATTAAATATTTTATGTGTTTATTTTCCAAAAAAAGAAAATTAATTAAAACAGTTTAATTCTAATTTCAAAACTAAATAATTATTTTTATGTTAGTTTCTAAAAAAATTTTTTTTGTATAGGTTTTCATATTAAAAAAATGATAGATTAGTTTTATCGGAAAATGCATTATAGTTGTGTAATTTTTATTTTATTTTACTGTATAAGTATTCAATTCATATATCGGGGAGGAATGATTTCTTCTTCCCTGACACCAAAAACCTTATAGATTGAGAGTTCAGTCCAAAGATGCCCTTTTCTTGAGTGTATGTACGACCACGACGGTTTTTGTGGGAATAAAAATAACAGTTTTGTTGCTTGCAGAATACTTGATTCACACACACTGTCCTGACTGTATTCACACATGATGCATTCGGTCGTACGTTGATGACGCTCACTTATACACTGGCTGATATTTCATACATTTTAAAACAACATCCTTTATCACCCTCACAGCATTTTGTCTAGTCTACAGAGCTTCCATCAATCAGTCGACCGATCATCAATCAATCCCTAACAGTATATTCATAACGAACTAAATTTCAGTTTAGAATAAAATCGTTTTTTTAGATCATTGTGAAATTATGAAATAATGTTTAAACATATTTAAATAATATGAATGCTTTCTTGTACAGTTGAGTTGGTAAAAAGTCAGTCATTATCAAAACATATATTCAGCAGTTTCGAAAAGTACATAAAAATAAATTGAATTTATTCAACATCTAGATTTTATTTCTATCAACATGTATTAACCTTTTGCATTCGAAGCAATTAGGCTGTACAGCAGATCAGAAATTTGTATACTACGAATCAAGATAAGAGTATAATATACTCAGAAAAGTATATAAACGCCCGATGACATCGATGGACGAACGCTTACCAAAGCTTTTGTCTGTAAATGATGAAATGGGGGCAGTAGGAGTAGAACGCCTTTAAGTGCCTGGGCAGTACGGCTGGCCTTGTGAGTGCAAAAGGTTAAACTTCTTGGTGTTTTCTTAATTAGTCACTAAAAGCCAACAATTTAAATTTATTTATAGAAATAAATACTTTCAGTGATTACAAGTACAAAATTGTAATTTCAACATATCGATTTTTAGGAATAATGTTTGAAGTTGCAGAGAAAGTGATAAAATACAATATTAATGAGGTCATATAATGAAAAATAACGTTACTGTTAATTATATCATATCGAATAACATGTACATATATATATATATATATATATATATATATATATATTCGTATTCGTACATACGTCCATGCATATATAATTCATAAATTGTAATTAAGTTACGTTTGTAAATTTCGACAGCCAGTCCGGCGAATTAAACTCACTGAAAGTGGAATCAACGTCATAACGTCACGGCATTGAGACGGGAAACAAATTCGCGACGGGCCATCACGTCATGCGGCGCCCGGGAACGAATTAATTCGTGGACCCGTCTGCACTCCTCTGCACACCTCTCACCCTATCATCTTCGCCACGGCCGTTCACTGAATCCCGTCGCGCGCCGTTCAAATATCCCGTCACGTGGGTCCCCGGCACCCCGATTCGTCTTCGCTGGTCCGACCACTCGATCAGTACCTATACACACACGTTTCCATTCATATAAATATTTGCAAATGTACTTGTGTCTGAATATATGCATGTCAAGTAATGATTCACATTTCAACATAAGGCAACCGAACCGAATGTGTTCGGTGCTTCTTCTGTTTGTTTTACATGCAGGTCACAATCATGATTAGTGATACGCGACTGATGGTATTCGTTCATTTTATTATCTAGGTATGAATATATTTCACTAAATAATCACCATTCGTTCTATTAATCTTGTATGTGTGTGTTTATATGCAGAACTGTTCTAGGAGTTTAAGAGATGTGGACATACTTTTCAAACTTTGAAAATAGGTTTATTATATTAGAACTATATATATATATATATATATATATATATATATATATATATATATATATATATATATATATAAAGATGTAACATATATTTGTCCCGTTTTTTGGTGTTTATAAAATAATTTACTTGTAAATCAAAAACAAGTTTAATCAATTATGTATGTGCTATTTTGATCAATGACCTACTTCCATCTTTCTGGTAGCTGAATGATTCCTCTCTTGAAGAATTCCTGGGACTTCTTAGCGATGATTCAAGTGGTATTGCCAGGCTTCAAGTTTGTTAAATTTACACCATTAAGAGAATTCTGCAAAGCTCTAAATAAATGATAGTCTAAAGGTCAAGGTCCAGACTATGTGGTGGATACAGTAAAACATCCTTGCAAAGCTGTAACAATTTTCTACCGAGTCTTCATAGAATCGTTCGTTCAGGTGTTATCATAGTGGAATACAATTCCCTTTCTATTGGCCAACTCTGGCCTCTTCCTCTCTATTGCTTCCTTCAATTTTACCAACTGTGACCAATACTTAGTGGAATCAATAGTTTGGTTCGGTTACAGCAGCTTGTAGTACACGATACTCTTACAATCCCACCAGATACACAACATGACCTTCTTT
>CM068323.1:12708915-12746415 GCA_034766995.1 Acanthacorydalis orientalis | reverse complement strand
TATTAGTCATATATGTGTATATATATATGTATATATATATATATATATATATATATATATGTAAGAATATATAATCTAGTGAAATTAATTATAAAACATGTCATTCAATTAAAATGTTGAGTGATTCAGTTTAGGCTTCCACATGAAAGCATTAAAAAAATTGTAAAAATTAAAATAAATCATGTTATATTTTATTTAGTATTTTAGTTCAGTTGTATTTTAATACTGAACTGAACTAAAATACTAAATAAAAAATAACGTGACTTTTCTTAACCCCTATGCCTCTTTTTAATATTTCCATATGGAAGCCCAAATTGAATCATCCTATATATATATATATATATATATATATATATATATATATAAATATAAATTTTGGCGATTTTTTTAATACTTATATGTGGAAACCTAAATTGAATTACCTAATATTTAAATGAAAAAAATTAAATGATATGTTTCATAATATTGTTTTGATAATTCATTTAACTAGATTATATATATATATATATATATATATGTATATGTATATATATATATATATATATATATATATATATATATGTAAGAACATATAGTCTAGTGAAATGAAATATGAAACATGTCATTCAATTTTTTCATTTAAATATTGAGTGATTCAGTTTAGGCTTCCACATAAAAGGTATTAAAAAAATTGTAAAAATTAAAAATCATGTTATTTTTTAGTTAGTATTTTAGTTCAGTTGTATTTTAGTATTGAACTGAACTAAAACACTAAATAAAAAATAACATGACTTTTCTTAAGCCCTATGCTTCATTTTAATATTTCCATATGGAAGTCTAAATTGAATCACTCTATATATATAAATATACATTTTTGCGATTTTTTAATACTTATTATGTGGAAGCCTAAATTGGATCATCCAATATTTAAATGAAAAAAAATAAATGACATGTTTCATAATACTGTGTTTTCATAATTCATTTAACTAAATTATATATATATATATATATATATATATATATATATATAAATAATATAGTGACTAAAATAGTATAATAGAATAACTTAAAAACATATAGTTACTATTATCTTAAACCTTTATGGCACACAAAAAAGTATATTTGTGTTTTCATGAAGAGTTATTGTACAGTGAAATTCCAGTATTAGTGAAATAAAAAGTTGATTTTCAATCAGATGCAGATGTGATAAGTAACATCTTCAGATTTGTTGAGGGGAACTGTACAGAAAAGCTCATCTGTTTTAATAATATTTGTTAGTTATGCATGTGTGCGGTCGAAATTAAACGAGATTGAATATGAATTAAGAGCGTCCGACAGCTACAATTATTTCCATAGTAATTTTTATGTGCTCTGAAGCATTGAATCAAAGCGTACCATTTAATTACATTCGTACAAAACCTGGTTCACTGTCGAATTTATTCGATCGTACTGTAATATTTTACACACACCAGACCATATTTTCGAATCGCAAGCTTAAAAATGAATCAATTATAAAGTCATTAACAGCCGCAGAATTAAGTATGACTTTATTGAAAAAACAATTAGTACTCTAAAATGAAATGAACATTCTGGAAAGACTGTTTTTTTAACTGGAATTTCAAATATGTTCTCTTCTAATAGTTCATTGAAATAAATATGGGTCTGTTTCATAGTATGAATGATTTTTAATACTTCCGAACATTTCTATTTGTAAATTTTCATATTAATTAAATTGAATAAACATACATTTATAAGTATTGAACAGTTATCTGAAAACATTCGACTATTTTCACTATTTCTACAAAGTGTACAGATAACATATTGCTTAGATCATTTTATGATGAAGAAAACAAGTATAAGGACGAGAGAAATAATTAACTTTTTTATCGGAAAGAAATAAACGGAAGTTCCGTAATCAATTGGCCGATTTATGAAATCACTCACGACGCTAAGTGATTTTCTATTGTGGAAACGGTGAATTTTGAGCGCCACGGGGCCAGCAATAACACGAGATGTCGTGAAATAAACCGCATCGAAAACATCGATCGATCAATTTAATGTTTCCACAATGGACGGCCGATGTAATTCCACTAAACTTGATAAATGATCCGCTTTTCGAAACTTTTAAAATGTCAGCATCATTATCGAATCTTATATTCCGCACTGTATGGACAAATAAATCACGTCTGCATCTCGAGATATTAAAGAATCGACTGATGTGCGACTCGCCAGTTTCGTTCATCCCGCCTGTTTTATCTGTCGATATGATTTTTTTTATTTTTTTTTTGCCTCTGTTGTCTCGTATCACAATAACATAGAAACAAAGCTGTTATGTCGGTCGAACACGACGATAAAAAATTCAGTACGTGACTGGACAGTGCGTATGAAATTAAAATGACAGATATGTACGTTACGTATATAGATGTACGGATAGTATATAATGATAAAGGCCGTCTCTAGCGCGAGACGATAACGCACTGCAGAGATTTGTAATTGAATTTTTTTCATAGAGAGTTATAGGAGACGCACAGGCAATCTCTGATTCAGTCTCTCGTATCTGTTGTATTTACACACACACACACACATCATATATATATATATATATAATGTATTTGTGATCTTTTTGAAGATATATATCGATTTACAATTGATTTATTTAACATTATACAACGTCGAGATTAAAATGAATAAAAAACGATGACATTGCTTTGAAGATAGAATTTAATTTCAAATTGATTTTTCTTTGAAGGTAATAAGATATGGCTATTTTATATTATGATTGTTCTTAAAAGGATGAGTACTCTTTTTCATTAAACTAATCATTTATGAGTACTTTGACGTATTAGGTCGGTGATAAAATAATTGCGGTTTTTATCATTTTAAGTTTGGCACCGATTTTTCTAATTTCCGTCATCTTTTTTTTAGTCATGAATTCTTTTTCATCCTATAAATCACAAAATATTTTACTTGATCAAAGATATCTAATGTATTGTTATTAATCATTTTTGATTTTTGCTTATTCAAATTTAGATGTCGATGCTTTTATCTTCAGAACGCTAAGCTACAGAGAAAACGTTTGTGGTTTGTAGGGCGAAAAAAATGTTCTTGCAAAAAAACAGAGAAATATTTTCTGTTTGTTTACATATTGAATCTGAATTTTTAATCGAAAGGGACGATGTGTTCGAACTCGAACAGTTTTGCAGTTTATCGATTTATTCATTCGTCCAAGCTTTATTTTTAATATAGCAATTAATATAAACAACGTACATGTATCTGTATAACGACATCCATTAACATAAAGTTGTAATAAAATTGTATATGTTTTACATTTTGAAGGATATATTACGCATTTGTCGTTATAAATAATTCATAGAAATAATATTTCGTACTCTCTACACAGAACAACAAACATTGAGCTGTGTATAGACATGAAATTTTCAGAGAGATAAAATTGATTTCTTTCGGATGTATGCGAGCTAATGAAAAATGCATCTATATCGGAAGCTGAATAAATAAACATGAAATAATATGAAACGTTCCCGATGAACCGTTTCAAATATGAAACACACAATTATCTGTTTTGTAAAAGAAGTCGGTCAATTTTCGTTTTTGAGCAGCTATTGTTAATCATATTTGCTAGAAAAATCATTACGGCTTGTGTCCTTCAAATTCGTATACATTCTTTTAATTTAAGTGGTTCAGCACTGTTGGATGATTAACGCCTAACTGTTGTGCGAGCTCTCGAATTGTTGTGCGTGGTTCTGATTCCAACTAACGCCTTCAGACGGTCGTTATGAACTGAAGAAGGACGCCTGTGATCTTCATCTGCAGGGATCTCGTTCCCAGAATGAACTTTTTGGAACAACCATTGTACCGTACATTCCTTAACAGTACCCACACCAAAAGTATCGTTCAGTTAATTATCAGTTTATGCTACTTTACCATCTATTTTGAATTATCTTGTTTGCTTCTCTTCCATCTTTAATTCAGTATCTCAATTCGAGGAAAAATTGATAATAAAACTAGAGTCGATATTACCAAATTACAGATCGAAAAATACACTTTAAAATGATGTTAACATGAAAACAATGAATCACACATTCATTGAAAAAATAAGATTGGAATTCAGAAGATAAAAACCGCAATTATTTTCCTACCTATTAATACAATACAAGTAATTGTTAGGATTTCTTAATAGATAATTATTTGTAAACTAAGAATCAAAAGTGTAGTTTGTAAAATATTATAATATGAATATATATATATATATATATATATATATATATATATATATATATATATATATATATATATATATATGAATGTATGACAGAATGTAATTTCAAGTCGTTTCGAATAATATAGGAAAATAATATTCTCGGTTAATGTGACAGAAACATTGAAAAAGCAGACTTATTACCCGTCGAACGCAGATTCAATTCGACTTATATTAAAATATTTAGTGATACGAAACTGAACGAACGTACAGACACATCTATATAATATTTATATGTACGTGTGAGTGCATGTTGTGCCAAAGTGGGTGCCAGAACGCCGACCCAATTCATAAAATTTATATACGGCAATATATGGATCATTAGCTCTGTGCCGTTGTTAAATTGCAGTGTAGTTTTTGCTCTCCCGGACGGAACAAGGAAGCGATTCGTTATATAAAGATGTAAAACACGACCGGCACCGCTTGCCGGTTTACGAAACAGACAACGACGAATCATCAACGCCATATCAAACGTACTGAACAATCTTTGAATGTGTTAAATGTATGTATGTGTGTACTTATGTTGTCGTTTGTGCGTTTAAACGTGCGGATGCGTTTTTGTGTATCTGTGTGTTGGTCATAAGATATCCGAGTAATGAGAGACGCCGCCATGTGTCTGCTTTCTCTGTTTTCCGCGTAGATTAGTCTGGAATTACTTTACAATTGTAAAATTTCAAACAGTTTGTCTAACTCCGAGTTCTTGTTTCCGCATACATACGAGCCATTAATCTCCCAAATGTGGACAAGAATTATATATTTACACAAAAACTTACAAACATACAAGTATAAGAACATTTAAACTCACATAAATTTTAGATATGTATATATATATATATATATATACACTCACATACATTTTTCAGCAAATGTTAGGTTGGTAGAAAAATAATTGTTTTTGTTTTCTGAATACTAATCTTAATTTCTTTCAATCAAAGTATCATTTCATTGTGTTCATGTTAATATCATTTTAAAGTCCATTTTTCGGTGTGTACTTTGGTAATATCGAATTTGGTTTTATTATTGATTTTGCTTCAAATTGGACTATTGAATTAAAGATGGAAAAGATGCAAGTCAAATATTTTTTTTTATTAGTTCATAACGGGTGGTAAAGCAGAAGAAACTGCTCGTAAACTGAACAATGCTTTCGGTGTGAGTACTGTTAAGGAATGTATGGTACAATGGTGGTTCCAAAAATTCCGTGCTGAGGACGAGAGCCTCGAAGATGAAGAACGTCTCGGGCGTCCTTCTTCATTTCATATCGACCAACTGAAGGCGTTGATTGAATCAGAACCACGCATTACAAATCGAGAGCTTGCACAAAAATTAGGAGTTAGTCATCCAACAGTTCTAGTTCACTTAAATTAAATAAATGTATATAGATTTGAAGGTCATAAATCGCAATTATTTTTCTACCAACCTAATATTATAAATCACCCAATTTAGTTGGTAATAGTTTATGGTTTACAATTTCAAAAGGGAATATAAAAAATTAAATAGTTTAATAAAGTTATTTTTAATTTTTAAAGACTTTTTTGAGTATGGGTTCTTTACCTATATGGTGTTCCTCCTCTGGAGAGGTACAAAGAGGTCAGTGGGAAGGTGTGATTTTCCTCTATAAAACAAAGGCAAGAAATCGGTTGGGTTTCAGGCACGATATGCGACTAGCTTTGCCTAAGATTATACCCGGCATTCGTAGTCTCATTGATCAGAAGAAGCTACAAGTATGTTATCTCATTAAATATCACTGAGAACTTAGTGATTTCATTATCATGTTGAAATACGAAAAGATGTTCCTGAAGAACAAAATTTTCTTTACGATTTCTGTGCATGTGAGAATGTTAAATTAAAAATTCAATGTCAGTTACTTAATTCATCAAGTACTAATTGCTTTCGGAAAGGTGGGGAAGTTTGAATTTTAAGTTTATTTTCAGGAGAGGCGTGAGACTAAAAAGGTTAAGAACACCTGGTGTAGTTGTTATAGTTATCAGATTTAATGAGTTTCTTTTAACAGGTTTCGCATTCCAATTCAGATTCATTTTTAAATATTATATCAAGTCATTTGTACACTTCAGTCATTTTTAACAATTTTTAACACTGGATCGTTTATAATAATCGTCTGATTCACTGAGGACTGTTATTAGTATTGAATACTATATAAAAATCACCAAATGAATTCAAGACAAATATCTCAATAAAAGTAATAGCTGTAGTCAGCAAGAATAGTTGTTTATAAGAACATAAAACTATTAATTATAATTATATATGAGTAGATGAGATATATTGAAAATTAGTTTGGGTTATAGGCTATTATCTTCTTTTTTTGAACCTCCTAGCCACGGTGGGTCTGATAGCAATCGGTGTCTGGTGATTTCCATTATAAATGTACAGAATACAGTTAGAATACAGTTACAGCTCAATAAGTTCTGACATTTTTATATAAAAAATTTGAAAAAACCGTAACGACATAATAAAAATACAAATATTTTAATAATTAATAGTATAATCTTGTGTGATATATCTTAAAACAGTACAATAAGTGAGCCACTATAGTTCCGATCCGTTCAAAAAGAGGATTAAACGGGAAGTCAAAGGAGTCAAGAAGCCAATTTGGAGTATCGTTCAAAAAGATGACATAGACGAAAGCCACTATAATGGTGTAGAGTATCTAAAGGTTGATAATATAGATATCTTAATAATAATTAAAGATAATAATTAATGATATCTTAATAAGATCAACTTAATAATACCTAGATAAACTCGTCAATCGGTCCCACAAATTATCATTAGCTGTATTTGCATAGACATTTAGATTTCGTTTAGAAATATTAAATTGAAACCTAATCGAATATGACACTTCTGACTTACTTTTCAATCGGTTTTTCTTCACTCCAGTCTTTATAGAACTTTCATTCGATTTAAATCTACGTACCGTACGGCATCTTTCGGATCGCTCACTGAAATAGATCATCATTCTCGAGTCGAAACTAATCACAATATCCAACGTCAATAGGTACGCGACATTGAAATGATAAACATGGCTCATATTTTTAAAACGGTCAGTCCCGAACACACATTCGAAGCGTTTGTCGAACAGCTATTTGTTTTAATTTAAAAATAAATTCGCCACGAATGGCATTTCGTTATTTTAATAAAGATAACATTTACTGTGTACATTTTTATTGTTCAAAGGGTTGTTTGTGTTTCATGGTGAACTAATATCACAAACAATATCGAATAAATATTTCGAATTATTTATTTTTTCATCGCAATTGTTGTGTGAAAACGGGGTAGTTTTTTGTGGCGGTCTACAATGAATTTAATTACGATTTTATTCAATTAAATACATATATACAAATATATATATATATATATATATATTTATATAGATATATATATATATACACAGGTACATGTAGACAAAAGAGCATTAATTACCTCGAACAAGTAATTCAAGTGAATAGTACACCGGATAAAAAGCGAACACGGCGGTAAAACGTCGATTTTATTATATTTTCATTCCGGATCAGGCTTTGAAACAATGCTGTATGGACCACACTCACGCACATGAACACATATATAATGCATACACATTCATGCACGACACGCATCGATCAATGCCTGTGGTAATGATTGGTTAATTTTACGTTTTCCCGACCGAGCGAGAACGCTTGCATAACGATCGCGCGTTCGTTATCCGTCCGCGAAAACCGTACCATAAATTATGCGCTATTGGCGTATACCTGCGCGCTGAAATTTTATCTACACATTAATTTTCTTCGTCGAGCTGTGAAACTCGTGCGGGTTATCACTCTGTTTACCGCGAATGGGGGTCTGTTCGAATTGACCATCGAGAAAAATTAGATTTTTCGATATTACATCGCATGCACACACATGTATGAAATTGTTGGACAGGATTATGGAGCGAGTGATTGTCTCGAATTCAGTTTGCTATACTGAATGCGAAATTTCGAATTGGTTTCAGACTGTGTCGAGTTTACATTTTTTTTTTAGAAATCTGGTTTCAACTTCATAATTCTATTTAAAACTACTGCAATTATTTGAAATATACATTTTCATACATTTTTAAATATATATTTATATGCTATTATTTTCAATTCAGTAATAAATTATCAACTTCGGACTAGAAAACAATAATGAGAGCGTTTTAGCACTAAATGATTCTTGTTAATAATTAAAAAAATGAAACAGGTACATTTTATTTTATATTAATAGTTCATATTGTATATTTTGAGAATATAAAATAGATGAAAATACATGAAAAAAATCACTGAAATTATTTCTACTATTTGTGAGTATCCGACCACTTGCAGAAGAAAAACGTAGGGATATAATGGATCTCTTATCGTACATTCTGCAAATTTTTCATGAATATTTTCGTTCTCTCAAAATATCACAGAAAGAAAATACATACATATATATATATATATATATAGAGAGAGAGAGAGAGAGAGAGAGAAGTAGAAATCTCTAGTATTACTTTAAATTAAGTCAACATGATTATAATTACAAAATGTAAGTGAATACTGTTGTTTATAAATTCATTTATTGATTGAAACTGAAGTATTTTTTGATATAAGTCATTATTAAGATGTTTGAATAATTTTGAAAATAATCTAAATCCTATGAAGTATCAGAAAACCATATTTTTTCATGATACTCGCAAAAAATCGTAATTGTATAAAAGATTTACATTATAACAGTAAGTACTTTGGAAAAAACATTTTGTTACATAATGGAAAAATATTTTTTATTACACACAAACGCAAAGGTCTACATATCTTAATACGAAAAATATGTGACTTAGTCCACTGTAATAATTACCGGCATATGTATATATATATATATATAAATTAACAACATAGGAAACTTTTACACTTGAGAGTTCATTGATACAAGTTGAGATTTACACTTGTTATCGAAATATATGTTCGGGTCAGTAATATATTGGATCTAAGGTCTAAATATCTCAATATGAAAAATATGTGACTTACTCTAGTGTCATAATTACCGATACACACACACATATATATATATATATATATATATATAAATTAATAATATAGGAAACTTTCACAGTTGCAAGTTCATCGATACAAGTTGAGATTTACACTTATTATTGAAATGTATGCACGGTCAGTTATATATTGGATGCCGGCTGAAAAAATCTTGTACAGATTTCAAAAACTTTCAGAATATGTTTCGTTGTACCGGACAAAGTTTTTCTTTTTTTTTTTAAAAAAAAGCACGCGTTGTGGTGAGTGAGCGTCGCATGTATGGCGTTAACGCAACGCTACTTTATATGAATAAGTCATGAGTTTTCTTTCATATGAAAATACTTTCTTTTCACTCGATCATTGCGAAAATGGCATGGTCATAAACCACGCGGTTATAGTAGACGAGAGAGTTCTAGGACGAAACTGGAACGCAACGTATAAACAAGAGCACTGCATTTGTAAAAGATAAAGAAAGAATGCGAAAGAGACGAACGTGTACGATGAAGACACGTCCATTGTACAGAACTAGATTGGAAAAAGATACGAGAGAGAATGTACGATAAATATGTGGGGTGACTGGTGGGTCGAAATTCGCATTTTTTTCTCGTCAGATATTACATTTTATGCCGGTTCTTTCTTCCATCGAAACTTACTCATAATGGTGTTCGAAGTTTAGTTTTTTCAGTGCGCGGAATTAAGCCGAGTAAAATATGATCGGGTCGAAAATTGGTGGAAACTAATGGGTGCACACAATGAATCGGATTTCGTTTATGTACACGGAAATTGGCGAGATTGTGGATTAGTTTTTTTTATATATATTAGACACTACTCAATGTCATACTTTCTAAAATATCTGTAACCATGTCATCGAACTTTGATGTATCTGTAAAAGTGTCCATAAATTTTTATATTGTTTTCGAGTGTTTGCTTTACCTTTAGTATTGTCATTCATACAGTTTTATAAAACGAACAGAAATTTACAATATACATCATTTATATTATTTAAGGTTTTAAAATATATATATATATATATACATATATATATATATATATATATATATATATATATATATATATATATATATATATTTGACAATTTAAGAAATTTAAATATGTATTCAAATTTAAATGTGATCTAAATAATTTTTTTTATATATATTTAGAGCACTATTGTTTGTAATTTTAAGTAAAATTATATTTAGTATAATTTAAATCATCCAAAATATGAATGTACTCGGCAGCTATGTTTCCAGTGTTTGCATCTCAAACGAAATAAGAGAATGCAAACTGATAAAATAATATCAATATATACTATTGGGTCGGTAGAAATGTAATTGCTGTTTTTGACCTTCAAAGTCATGTACATTTTTTTTAATTTAAGTGGTTTTAAGTGGTCCAGAACTGTTGGATAACTAACACCTAATTTTGTGTGTAACAACATTATATAAATTATGGAAAAAAGATAAATTAACAAAGGCATAAATTTAAAAAAAATATATTTGCTTGGTAGGAAAATAATTGCGGGTTATGACCCTCAAACCCATATACATTTTAAGCTTTTTTGATTTTCCTGGCTGTTTTAAATGGTTTAGAACTGTTAGATGACTAACACATAAGGATTGTGCAAGCTCTCAAATTGATGTGTGTGGTTCTGATTCAACTAATGCCTTCAGTTGGTCATTATGAACTGGAGAAGGATACTCGAGACCTTCTCCATTTTCAAGATTCTCATCCATAACACGAAATTGTTGAAACCACCATTGCACCGTACATTCTTTAACAGTATTCACACCAAAAGAATCGTTTAATTTAGGAACAGTTTCTGCTGCTTTACCACCCGTTTTGAACACATACAAAAAATGCTCTTATTTGCCTCTCATCCATCTTTAATTAAATGACCTAATTTGAAGTAAAATTTATAATAAAACCAAAGTCGATGTTAGCAAAATAGAGACCGAAAAATAAACTTTAAAATACTGTTAACATTTACAGGATGAAATGACTCTCTGATTAAAAAAAATAAGGTTAGAATTCAGAAAAAAACCCGCAATTATTTTCCTACCAACTTATTGATGATAATAATAATAATTGATTTTAAAAGCGAATAAAAATTATTCTTATTTGCTTCTCTTCCATGTTTAATTCAATAGCCCAATTTTTACAAAATTTATAATAAAACAAAAGTCGATGTCACCAAAATACAGACCGAAAAATGCACTTTAGAATGATATTGACATGAACACCGTGATGTGACACTTTCATTGAAAAAAAATCAGGTCAGAAACTAGAAAAAAAACGCAATTATTTTCCTACCAACCGATTGATAATAATAATTGCTTTCTTAAAGTATCTATCAGTTTTGGTAGATTATCGTTTTCTTGAAATTAAGGAATATATTTTTCCTATTCTATGCTTTCTTTTAAATCGAACTTTTTGCTATTTGTAATCACAAATATAAGAAACTCCCTCTATTAAATTGTACAAACTGGCAATTATTACTTAAAACTTAAGTAATTGTAAGAACAAACAACACAAGTTGATTTAAGTAGATATAATATTTATACATGCTTTTTAAATACGTTGAATTATTAATCAGTGTAAATGAAACAGATACCGATTTTTCAATTTTTCATTTTTAATCTTTGTTTATACATTTCATCTTTCACGAACAAAGATATTAACGTTATATATACATATATATATATATATATATATATATATATGTATGTATGTATCATACATTTATATTTTTTATACTTATGTAATATAAACAAATAACATAAAATGTTCTGCGTTTGTTCTAAGTGCTTCGGGGATTTCTGAAGAAAAAATTCGGTAGGAACTGTTTATCAGTCTTCCTTTTAAAAAAAAATGTTCATAAACATGCATGTTCCTGTGTGTGTATATGTGTGGATATATATATATTCTTTAAGCATGTAATAACATAATGCTATGAAAAAGTATGTAAAGCATGAATACATCTTGTAAATTTGTTCTGCTCTACACGTGCAAGAATAACAGAAATGCGAGTTAACTTACATTATATTCATGTCATATGAATACATCTTTTGTATTCCTATTCTTATTCGACGATTTACGATAACTGGAGAAGAATATCACAATATATATATATATATATATATATATATATATATATATATATATATGTATTAAATAATGACTTTTTTAGGATAAAAGTTTCCAACGCTTTCTTTTTATAATGCTGTACATTTTGTATTAAAAGTCAGACAATAATTTCTTTAGTTTAGATAAAATTGAAGTTGTTGGAATGTTCAGACTTTAACTGTTGATAAAATGAAACAATTCGACCGTTAAAATAGATTAACCGTATTATTATTTAAAATAGTTTTGTACGTTTCAAGGAATCACTGTTTTTGTTCCGGCGGTCGTCTCTTTTACGTTCTGTCCTCTCGTCGACATTTCAGTTTATTTTTAATTGCAAAATTAAAATTTTATAAAAACTGAAATTTCACCTTCAATTATTTGTTTAATTTGAAAACGTGCGACTGGTTTAATGAGATGAAATTCATCAAATAGTAATTTATATATTGCTGAGATTAAGTTGTAATATAAAAGAATATAAATTGGATTTACTAACAGGATATAATTTAGTATTTCGAAGATATGCCTATTCTTGTTTTTAATATTAGTGTATGGTACACGTTTACAGTTTCATTTCTGATATTTAGTTTCTGAAATTAATTCGGTTTGATTGATTGATTCGCGCGTCTATTTTAATAATATAAATAATTGATTTGTTATTACAACGATATATAATGAGTAATTGTCAGAATGATTGACGTTTTGAAACGTTACCGGTTCACTATGCTTTGTTTATTGTAAATTGAGGGAAATATTTATTAACTATTTGTGTCGAACACATTGGAATTCAATGTTATCATTTTTTTTCAATAAAATTAAATCGTGTATTGTAAAAACACGAAACTACTGTTTAAAAATGTTCGTTACGTTTTTATTAGGATGGTAGAGAAATAAATGCGGTTTATGACCTTCGACTTTATATACATTTTTTTTTAATTTAAATGGTCCAGAACTGTTGGATAACTGTCTAACTTCTCTGCAAGTTTTCACATCGTGAGTGGTTCTGATTTAATCAACATCTTCAGTAAAAAAAGACACCTGGGACCTTCTTCATCTTCAAGTCTCTTGTTCCCAACACGAAATTTTTGAAACCACCATTGTACCATACATTCCTTAACAGTATCCACACCAAAAGCATCGTTTAGTTTATGAGTGGTTTCTGCTGCTTTACCACCCGTTTTGAACTCATACAGAAATTATTCTTATTTGCTTCTTTTATATCTTTAATTTATTAGCCCAATTTGAAGCAAAATCAATAATGAAATCAAAGTCGATGTCGGAATTCAGTAAACAAACACCGCAATTATTTTCCTACCAACCTAGTATTTTTCTATTGAAATTTTAAATTGTGCTTGAGTTTTTTTTTGTTAAATATTAAGTTGTGAAAAGATAACATTCATATAGACAGATAAATATAGATATAAGTACGGTAAAACCCCCCTATAACGCGGAGAAAAAATTGCGACAGTCTTATAACACGATTTCTGTATAATACAACTAAATGAGCTTGTGCAGTCTCCCTATAACATGAGTTTTTCTATTATTGACAGTGATGATGAATGTTAATAGAGCGTTTGATTTCAAGCTTAAGTTCCTTATTTTTGCTGGAAAATAGTTTTTTTAGTTTATATTTCACTTTGTTTTTTTTTTTTTAAAAAAAAATTCTTATATGTACTCTTAAATTCAATAAAAATAATTTGAAATATTTAAACAAATATTTATTGCTTTTTGTATCTATAAAATTGTATTTCATAACCGTATTCATGATAACATGGTGCTCTGAGAATGCAGTTTTCATATAATGTGGAACGAATCACCTTAATTTACATGTATTTACTTCTGAGTTTCACCTAAAGTGGGAGGATATATATATATATATATATATATATATATATATATATATATAGATATATAGAAAGATAGATAGATATTATAGGAGGGTTAACTATAAGTACAAAATTATTCTCAGATTTGTGTCATAAAATAGCATACGCACTAATAAATAACTAATTTATCCAATGGAACAGATTACACTGATGGATTAACACATCTATTCGTGATGAAAAAGAAATATAACAATACAGATATATAAATCCATGTACGTGTCCGCGCTGACGATATTTTATCTTCGGTCATCTGACCACATCCGCATCGATACCGGGCCGATGTAAAAAAAGAACTGCCGCCAGACGAACGGACCGTGCGTGCGTGCGTGCCGTGCTCGCGCGCGTGTGCGCGCGCGTGAATGCGTTTCGCGCGACCACCTTGTTCTTCGCGCTCGATTCTTTTGCTGGAAATCTTTTGTTACCCGCCCGCGTGTTTTTTTTTTCCCGTTGACACTGATAATGTTTTGTCGGTACGCTGGACTCGCTGTCATTTTTTCAAAACACGGTTCGTGCGGTTCTGCTGACAGTTTGGTTGAAATGTTCGCTTTTTTCCGGCCGAAATGATGGCTCTGCGAAGGTGTTAAATATGTGAAGCGGACGATTTTAAAAATGTCATCGGTTAATACGAACAATAGGAGAGTTTCAATACCATTCGAAATCAAAGTTAGTTTTTAGAAAATGAGCCACGCTGTGATTGTTTATTGAGCAGGTCGGTTAATTAGATCACTCGTTAATACAAAAGAATCTTAAATATTGTTTTCAATTCCAGTTAATATTAATCGTCGATTCGTTACTGATTTTTCTATCAAACATTTTTCAAGTATCTACTATTGATAAGTATTATTTATCTCTTCAGATGTCTGCCCTCCTTAATGCTACCAGCACGGTACCTGTTAAAGACTCTCCGTATCAGTGCAGTAAAGTCAATTTACTGCTAATATTTTTCATGAAAAACACTATTTATGAACGGATAGAAGGACTTTTAATTAGTAGAACATCAAGGTCAATCCTTATACTAGCTATTAGTATCAGTATATGTCTTCCAAGAAAATAAAAAATATAATTAAAAATATCATGACAGATATTTGCAAATAGGAACACTCTGTCAACCGAGTTTACTGTATCGAAACGAGAGAGTTAAGATTGTTGTTGAGATATTTTTGAGATTATATTTTGGTTTCCTTTATAGTTGTAAACACTAAGAATTGAACAGATCTGTTAAAATATACCAATTTTATTCAAACAATCGACACAGGTGTATTGTAAAGAAATTTCAGAGAAAACAATTTGCAAAAATGACAATTTTTAACTCTTTCAGTTCGAAGTTGTCAGAAATAACTGTGGACTGTCCATTTTTTATGATAAAGCGCATATTAGCCGGAAAAGTTTGAAGTTTCGATGTAACATCTATTGATTGTACCTGAAATAATTTGAAAAGTAAAATGCAAAGAACTTTAACAAAATCATTTATTTCACTCAATATTTATATCATGATCTACATTAAAAATAGTAAATTATATCTTTTAAGTCGGTAATTTTGTAATTTTGTTTTGCATGGTAAATCTTGAAACAGGGTTCAATACATAGACCAATATTACACTTTCTGCATTCAGAGCGTGAGTCAGTCCTGATATCATGTCTTGCGCAAACAACGAATCTTCGCCGTGAAGGACGATTGTTATTATCTTTAGTTAAGCAGGACGAAGGGAAATGTCTCTCCGTTAATCGAAATGAAAGTCCATCCGAATGAACTTTTCCTACTCTAGCCTCTGTTTTGCATGGTGGATATTTTTTTAAAAATATAAACCGTTCATAAAAATATTAAATATTAATCATTAAATACTAAAAATCAAAAATCAAAATTAGTTTTATTGATCTGAATATATACATCAAGTGTTTTTTGTACACTTGATGGGTGCGGGTGTGGGTCCGGGATCTAAGCCTTGGCTTTTTAGCCGGGTTTAGAAGGAAGACAGGAGTTAGGTAAGGAGATTTATGTGGGCTTATGAGTTTGGATGCCGGGGAAAAAGTTGACTACTAAAAATCATTCTTACTATATTTTTATATCCAGACGTACAAGCATTGTTGGTATCGAACGCATATATGCGTTCATAGACCAAATTGAATGGTTGTGTGAGAGAGAACCCATATGTGTGTCCACAGGCCATGAAGAACGATTTTTCAGAACGCATATATGGTTTCATAGGGATGAAAGGATTAAAGAAAGATCTCTCTAAAACATTACACAATCTTGTTTAATTGAAAAGTAGTAATGAATGAATGAATGCATTTATTTGTATTCGAGATACATAATGACCTGTTACAAAGGTGGTCGGTATCATTTTACATGTGCTTATTTTTTTATAATACTTACAGTTTTACAACTAAAACAGTAATGAATTGAAAAGTAATATTTCTTTAAATTAAAATTGATCGAACAATTCAACACTTTAATATTGTACATTATATATATATATATATATATATATATATATATATATATATATTTAAATAAACGGTAATTATTCGAATTGTTTGAAGATTAGAATTTATTTTAATTTATTTTAATTTATTTTCACAAGTTTATACTTGACTTGAGAGTTTAAAATTAATTAATGATTGTTATATATATATATATATGTAGCTGAGTGCGTGTGACGTGCCGAATATATTAAAACGCAATTTGAAAAAAATATTTCAATCCATTTGAAGATTTAATCAAATATTTAACACGGGCTAAGATTAATTTTTGTCGAATGTAATAGACAGATTTCCGGGTGCCAGGTCACGCTGGAAATATCGTCAGTCCTGTAACGAATCATTTTCGTACGAAATTATCAATCATCCATGCCGGGTGGAATATAAAGTACGCGGCGGCGCGTATTTATCTTCATTTGTGTATGGAATTGAGAAAAATTGACTCATTTTTCACGGGCGTAACGCCAGCGGCGTCGAAAAGACAGACGAACGGACTTCGAATCCGGTGCCCTGGACGCAGTTGCTCGTGTCATAAAATGTATTTCAATATTCACGAGTGCTGCTCGGCTCTCTCGTATGGCGTGCAATTGCTTTCTGCATTAATTGATATGAGTTGTACGGTCACAGTGTCAGACAGTCCCATTCTTGGAAATAAATAATTTGATTTGTGATTGTGTTGAAATATATAATTATACATACATACATACATATATATATATATATATATATATATATACTGTATTTTAAATCTTTTTTTTCTTTCTTCTTGTATAATATTTTTAATTCAGATATTTTACATTTTTTAGTTCAAAATGTATGTAAATTTGAAAATATGCCCGTTTTATACAATAATGATAAATCGACTTGTATAAATCAGACAGAAGGGAAATATTAAAAACCATGAATCATTTAAGTGGCTCGAATAAGTTTGAAATCTTCGAAAAATCGATATTCGTTCTTTCCTTCATATTATTAAAGCTTAAGGTCTTAAGTTTCATTATTAAAAAGAATTCTATCGAAATTCTAAGAATTCCCTGATATACTCGATTTAAGTAGTGACGGTCCGTGGCTAGACAGTGTGCTTAGCCAGAGCTCGTTCGTTCGTGTTTCTCGAAACTATACTTATCGACACGGTGTACATGATATCTCAAAAACCATTTATCCGATTCGACTGAAATTTCGACTGAACATTGATAATAACATTCTCTGTCGCGTGCCCGGATGATTTCTTGATAAGCTTTTCCATTTGTTAAAATAAACAATTTTATGTGTCGAACATCGATTCTTTTTCAAACGGCTGCGATTTTTGCAATTTTCAAAATTTCAAAAAAGTATCCTGTCATACCAGAGTTCTTACATTATGATATAAACACATTATTCTGTTTTTGGTGTCAGATCAACGCAGTTGCTGAAATCGTGTCCACCGATTGGCCATGCAACAGATGCAGTCCTTTAATGCATTTATAATATCTTTAACAGTTTGTGAAAATTTTCCAATAAAAAAATTGAGAAAGCCTGATAAAGATATGTATTTAATGTGTATAAGATTTCAAATTTATAACATTAAAAATCATGTCAAAAAAAAATTAATCAATTCGCACTACTTCCCAAACGACAAACTTATGCAAACCTCAAGTTAAAAGATAAATAAACGACTTTAAACATTATCTACATTTCAATTTGAATTATAATTAATTACATGAAAAATAAAACCTTACGTTTAGTATTAAGGAAATAAAAAATTGTTTTCTTAACAATTACTTAATTTTTTATTATAATGAATGCATAAACAAGAAAAAAATACACATTAAAGCTTTAAAAAGACACATTGAACTAATTCTAGAATATGATTCTTTTATATACATATATTCTATTAAATAAGAGTACGCTAGAGATTACACCATTTTGAACTATTTCAGGATGTTAATTAAAATTCCTTTAACGAGTAGTTCTTATCTTATGCTATATTTAAACGGATATCTTCGTCATAAAGTTTAAAAAAACATAAAAGTGTATGTGTACTCATATTGTCATGAAAACAGAAAATTATATATTGCTGTCATTTCATAAATTTCCTCGAGAGAATATAATTTTCATTGTAAATACAACATTACAGCTATACAATGCTCATCCTCTTTACAGTTAGTGACTTTATAGTTTGCAAACTGTAAATGTTTACATAAAACAACAATGCAGGTAACAAAGTCACTACTGAAACTTTGTAGTGCAATGATTCCTCTTTATCTTATATATTAGACTTGCTTTAAGTTTTTTTCTTATATATGTAAAAAGCAATTATCATATTGGTAGGAAAATGATTACGATTTTTTTTTTAAATTCTAACCTTATTTTTTTTCATTGGAAGTGTCATTTAATTGTGTTCATTTCAAGATAGTAAATATGGTGGTTGTGAACTGAATAAGACTTTAATTACTGATCCGTTTTCTCAGTCCATTCATACAGAAAGCAGATTTTAATATACAAGTATATAGTTTATTAGAGGCACCGGCGTGCCTGTGCAAGATTCAACATTTACTTATCCTCTTTATCCTCTTATTATACATTTTTAATTTAATTTTCGTCGCATAATTATTATTTCCAGTAAAAGAATAACGTTTTATACTTTGATTCAATTTATTTCGTGCCGGATATCTATTAAATGATTTAAAATATTTTATCTCTTAAATGATTTCTGAGCTATTCTATTACTTCTTTAGAACTGTGCATTCAAAAATATTTCAGTTATGTATAGCATAATTCATGAAACTATATACTGTTACTGTTTATAAATAATAATTTATTTATTTTTTACAGATCGAGTTGTCAATTTTCGATGGAGGGTTTAAGGAGAATCCAGTACTTTAAAGGTAAGAAATGAATATTTGATTTATTTTTAATATATATATATATATATATATATATATATATATAATGTAAGGTTGGTAGGACAATAATTGCGGTTTTTTGCGAATTCTGACCTTATTTTTTTTTGATCAAAGTGTCATTTCATCATGTTTATGTTAATATCATTTTAAAGTAGGTTTTCCGGTCTATATTTTGGTGACATCGACTTTGATTTTATTATTAATTTTGGATCAAATTGGGTTATTGAATTAAAAATGGAAAAGGAGCAAAAAGAAAATTTTTTTATGAGTTCAAAACGGGTGATAAAGCAGTAGAAACTACTCTTTAATCAATTATTGAAAATTTTACAGACTTTTTATCAAAGTGCAAATATCAAATAGGGTATGAATAAAAATTATATTTTACAATTATTTGTACGTCTGTAGTGTCTGAGTTTTTGTGTAAAAACTTTAATATTAAGCACATAAAAAATTTATTGAGTTTGTAAATGTATGTAAACCATTTTATGAGATATATTAAAATATTATAGTTAATTCTTAGTAATATTAGTGACGAATATAATAATTCTTTTATATTTTATCGAGGCAACTGTTTGTTTTATGTTAAGGCAAGCTCGATAATCAGAGTAAAATACTGAGAGAGCTGAAATGGTTCAAGTTTATAATCAGATAAGGTACTGGCACTTTAGTTTTTCGTTTAAAATCAGTTGATTGATTTCGATTTTATAAATACAATTGTAAGAACTCTTTGACGAAGATAAATATTCCATTTTAATAATGAAATTTCGATGTGAACAGTGAATAATCTTACATACTAGAACAATTACCTGACATTAGGAACACCAGAAAGAATGATTCATTCTAAACGGACACAATATTAATATTGTTATAACAAAGAAAAAAACATGCCTTTGAAAGTGACTTCCTTTTATTTATTACTGACACGTATTTCAAACATCTCTATGTTTATAACAGAGTACGATTAAGTAACTGAAGAGTCCAACAGTTATTAGAGCTCTCATAATGGCAACGAAATACATAGCGACACCTTTAACACTCCACTGCCACTTACCAATATCGACCGGACAGTATTTCGATGGAATTTTTACATTTTCATCCGAGTTCGTTATATTAGCGATCCACGTTCTGAAATGTACAACGTTCGTGAATACTGCAGGTATGTAGAAGTTCTCGCAAGTGCGAATGAATGACGCTATACCGGTTTGAGTACCGTTACAAACTAGGGCGCTGCCTGAATCGCCCTGTTTAAAATTAATAATAAAATATAAGAACCTGTAAAAGTGTATATGTATATATATATATATATATATATATATATTATTTATCGGTACTTACAAAACAGATATTGCTTTTCATTTTAAAAGTACACAAATGGGAATCTTTAATGATGGACATAAAAAAGAAATATCCAATATTGTAATAGTATTTGCAAAGGATGTTTGATATAACTGTTAATTCTGCATACATCAACACAATAGGAAGAGTACCCTGAAATATATAAAAAAATCAACATTATATATATATATATATATATATATATATATATATATATATATATATATATATATATATATATATGTGCAATATTTATACAGGGATGTTTCGAGGCTATTCCCTATACATCTATTTCCATTACATTGTTTACATATTTTGTTACTTTTATTTACAATTTGATATGTGTCGACAGAAGAATTTTAATTTTAGACTATTATACATAAAATTAAATATATTTATTAATTGAAACTTATTTAGTAGTGAGTAGGTCACTGATTATATTTTTATGTTTTTTTTCCTATAAGGAAAATTCTGTAAATGATTTGAGAGGCGTTGTTGTATCATATATTGTATTTATTCTTCATTTAGTTTGCACACAGTACTCTTTTTCTCATTATCTATTATGTACATATAACCGTTTTTATTGAAATGTAGTTTATTTTTACTGTGGAGTATTATCTGAGCTATAGTTTTTAGAATTTTAATAGTGAATACTGTTCATTACTGAGTACTTTCTTGTTGATTGTTCTTCTCTTACATTTCCCTTATCTAATCTCGATACTTTTTCTAAAATTCGCCTTAAATGCTGTTCTGTCGATTCGAGTAGATTATTTTTGCTTATTTGATGTAGAATACTGTTAAATTATATATTTTGTTGTGCTTTTTTATTATTTATTTTTAGTAACTTCACTCCTCCGAAACATATTTTTGCGTAATGATTTTCTTTCATGTGTCAATTTCATTCAGTATCTTACACACATTTTATATCTTAAGTGTTGTAATCCTGTTTATAATCTAATAGTGTAACCTGTTGTATTTTTGTGTTATAGCACGAGTTTTTCTGATAACTTTTTATTGTATTGTGTTCATTTGATATAACATACAGAAAGTAATCCTTAATTATCGAGTTAAATGTCACAATCCTTGTTCTAATCATAAGATCTCGTATTCCTCCCAGTTCTATATCTACTTTTGTCTTGAAATATTTATTAGCTTCTGAAGAAAGTCCTAAACGCATGAATGGTACACACCATTGAACCTCACGTTCCTTAACATTATCCACACCAAAAGCATCGTTTAGTTTATGAGCAGTTTCTGTTACTGCACTGCCCGTTTTGAACACGTACAAAAATGCTCTTATTTCCCTCTTTTCCATCTTTAATTCAATAGCCGACTTTAAAGCAAAATTAATAATAAAATCAAAGTAGATGCTACCAAAATACATACAAAAAAATCACTTTAAAATAATATTAAGATGAACACGATGAAATAACATTTTTATTAAAAAAAATTAAGATTTGAATTCAGAAAACAAAAATCGCAATTATTTTTCTATCAACCTAATATATATATATATATATATATATATATATATATATATATATATATATATATATACATATATATCAGTATAATAATTTCTCTGGTAATTTATTGTATCTCTGTATGATTATGAAATTGTCATGGAACGAAAAAAAATTATTGAGAGCTAGAACAGAAGTGAATATATTCCTGTATGAACCGCAAAAGGAGATAAATTCACTAAATTGTATCATAACTCACAACAATACCACTTAAGTAGAGTTATAATGGTTGAGAACCATTGTGTATAGATCTCCCTCGACGCTCCACGTCTTAATATCTTTACAAATATGTAATGTTTATATATAAAAATGAGATATTTATGTGAAAAACATGGTCGTTAAGTTACGAGATACAAGAGGACATTACGAAAGTAAATTTTAATCTACTCTCCATATATATATTTAGGTACACAACAACTATCATATTTGCAATTTGAGCTGTGTTTATACCGCAGATTTGAAGATCGAATCTAGATGAGTGTTTCGGTTTCTTATCTACGTTGCAGAGAACGTTTTCAAGATGACTTGTGATATACTCGGATATTACGAGTCATCGTGAAATATCTACACATATAATTCATTCATTAATCATTTATCGTAGAAACTGACATTATATGTATATATATATATATATATATATATATATATATATATATATATATATATATATATGAAAACTAATATAGATTTTTTAAAAAAGATAATATATTCAACTGATTTATGCGTTTAGTGAATGATGAACATTTTATAAAGAGGGCCGTATGTATTTAAATATAAAGTATTTATTATTTTTTTTTATATAAAAGATTTGATAAATTATGTAGTCAGATTAAGCTGATAGAAATATATTACTTAAATACAACATAGTTGAATAATGGAGAATCTATGAAGTCTTAGGAAGTTGTTAAAAAATGTACTACTTATTATATTTTGTACATACATTATATAATATTATTTATTTTCATGTATGTTAAATTCATTCATTTGCGTAGCTGTAATTATTCACCGTTTTATTGTAATAATTCAATATAATAGTTATTTTCTCATTATGTTCATTAAATCTTTTGACTGATGTTCTGTACCTTTGAAGATTAATTCGACAACACTGGAGATGTCAGTCAAGTACTTTCGAATCAAACAATTGTTACAATTATTATATTCCGTTCTTGATTAATTTACAGTTGTTTTGAAATATATTTGATATTTGTTGGTATGTATAATTGATGTGTGTTGTTGGATATTTGAAAATGAAAAAAATGATTGTGTGTAGGTAAAAACGCTGAATAAAAATGCAATAAATTTAAAATAAGGTAGAATGCCTACACGAAAGTAAATAACTGTTTGAATTTGCTTTATTATTTTTCTAGAGATTTGAATGTCTGGTCTAAAAATATTATTTAATTACAGTTCTTGAAAGTATTAATTCTAGAAATATATAAAGACAATAGAACAAGTATTACTAAGTTTTAATTCATTACTACTTTGATGTTTTTTTTTTAAATCTCATTCTCAATATTATATTTTGGATATTTTATACATGTTTATAACATAAATGCTGCAGGTTTGAAATAAAAACAATAAACATTTGCTTACTATTATTGTTTAATACTAATTATTGCTACAATGAATATAACCACACAGGTTCTGTTACTTGACTGACTTATGAGAAAAATAAATAAAATAAAAATAAAAATAAATTTTATTGATAATAAATATCGTACAGGGCCTGTGTAGCCGGTTTGTTACATGAATTTGATGCGGTGCCCTTACCGCTTTTGGGGTTTGGCTGTAGTGTGTTGTGTTAGTGTAATTTTTATTAATGTCCTTGCATGTTTTCCGGGAAAAATTTTCAAAAAACCGGGCACTTATGAGATCTCAACTACCTTTTATATACTGCCTCTGTATGATGAAATCGTGTTTTATCTAAGCGTGTGAACTACAGGGATCACGACAGGAACGTGACAATACTTTTATTAAGACGGATACATAACTTAGATATTGACAGGTCAGTTGAAATTCATTAGTCAGAACGGACATACTATGACTCATTTATAAATAAGTATAGTGGTGTGGATGGATACATAAAATCAAATATAAAATTTACAGATAGCGTTCGAAATATTTCGTTAATTATCAAAATTGCATTAATATAATTATGCAGATGCACTTAATATGACAATATAATTGAAAACCAATTTACAATAACCAAATAAAATAAACTATAAACAAATGGTCCACAAGTCAAACATAGATTTTTATTTTATTTTCAAAAAGCGCTTCTGATATATTTCTGTCATTGTATTAAAACAAACAATAAGTTATATGATCTTCTAAACTCAAAACAATTTAATTAACAAGCTGATAATAATGAATAAATCTTTCTTGACTTAAATATTTGTTCAAATCGACTGTATCAATTAAATTAACAGCATTTTTGAATCACAAGAAATAATACAAACGTTATGTTACCTTTTCAGTTTTTCCCCATCCAGCGACGACACATTTATCATCGGGATTCGGTGTTGTGTCACTGATTTCTATAGCTTTCATGGTTTTGCCAAACGTGATCGGGTCTATTAACTGTAAATATTCGTTTTTAAAAAATATTGTCATTTTCTGTAAGAGAAATATATCTCTAGACCGATCATCTGTTTTATTCTTTCATTTTAATTTTTTTTCTAATCGATATTTGTAATATATTTAAGAGTTTAATTATAAATTCATTAAATCATCTCTTATTTTATTTAAATAGTTTCTGAGTGTATACAGTATTTTATTTAATATTATTTTTTATGTTAAATATTCGTTATCCTTACTTATTGTATTATCAAAGAATATAAATTGATGTATCAACAAGTGACGTTTATAGAAACGTTGATATTTAATAAAGTGTTACAAAAAAATCCACTCACTCGTACGATTGCTATGTCGTTGAAGAAATTATCAGGGTCATAACCAGTATGCACTATTATTTTCCGACCTCTCGATTTGAATGGCGCGAAATTATAAACACTATCGCCGGCTAATACTAGTATATCATAGGGATCCATACCGCAGACACAATGGGCAGCTGTCAGGATGTGGTATTTTGAAATAATCGAACCAGCACATTGTGAAATTGTGCGTTTACGAAACAAAAATAAAAACACCTTAAAGAAAAATAAAATCTATATTTTTTATATTTGGAAAGTGATCATATCTGAAAGTAAGACAAGCGTGCCATTTTGTTTCCGCATGTGATTATAAAACTGTATCATTGGACGAATCATTATTTCAAATATGTTCATTCGGAAGTGTATTGTTAAAATGTATTCTTACGCTGTTACCTGATATGCAAAATTCTCAATACTAGCTTCAATTCCTAGTATGATACGTGGAAAATTTTCCGTATGTCCACTATCTTTCCTGATCGCTGTTCCGTTCGTGTCATCGCCTTGTGATTTATTTAACGTATATTTTTCAGCAGTTGAACTGAACTCGACGATCTCTGTTTCTTCGACGGATCTGCATTCTTGAAAAGAACATACTTTGAAACTTATATTTCGGAATATAAGCCGAATGAAATTTGAAATAATCGAAATGACATTTATGTCTGAATGACAAATAAAAAAAAACTATTTTAGCGAAAAAAATATATAAAGCGTAATAAAATTAACGTACCGAACACTAAAGTACATACTATTAGAAGAAAACAGTTGTATATTTTCATTTCAAACGAAAAGTATGTTAATTTGATGATATTTTGTATAAATAATCATTTTCACTATTTTGACAACGTGGAACGTCATTTAATAAATAAATGCCGTTTTTATACAACTTGCTCACTTCATTCTTTTATATATATATATATATATATATATATATATATATATATATGTGTGTGTGTGTGTGTGTAATATATTATAAGGTAGACTTTGAAGTCAATGAAATTAAATACTGAAGAATTTTTATGAAAAAATTCAAAAAAACTAATAATATTAAAAATATCGTTTTTAACAATTCATAATACACAACATGTAGTGGAAAACTGGTTAAGTATAAAGAGAAGTTATTAGTTCTTAAAATAACTTCTTTATATGGTTGCTTTTGTCTAATCATTTCTTCTGTAATTTAAATCGCATTATTTAATATTATCCACAAATTAGATTTTTAATCTTTTATTATGTTAAATAGCAGTTGTTTTGTTCCACTTTATCATATATATATATATATATAATATTTTAGTGGGGTTAGTATAGAAGCTAAACACGTGAAGCATAAATTTATGTCAGCGAAATGTTATGAGACAGGATTACTGAAATCTAGTATTAAATTGTATTATAATGTTTAGTTCGTAACTATAAAGTTTACTAATGTTTCTTTGTGTTAATACTACTTTGTTGTCCAGTTTACTTTCTTTGAAGTTGCATAATTATCGCAAGTTCATGTCGACTCGTTCTATGTAAACAGGAACATCAGTTATTTGAAATTTTTAATGAAACATTTAGGTATGGACAGAGTTTAAACTGTTTTAAATATGAATTTTCTTCTATACACTTCTTTTATTACCGAAAAATAAAGAAACGCGTCGAAGAAATCATTTATAAAGCATAAAGCCTTACATACCTAATATCAATTGATCAATTGTATTATTATTGAAGTTAAACTTCTTTAGACACGGTAGGCACGAGTCGAAACGCTGTGAAAGACAATTTTATGGAGTGGTCATATAAATAGGAGGGGGGTGATGTGTTGTATGGTACAAGTATGTGTACGGTTTTATATATTTAAGCTATCACAAACCAATCGTTTCTCTTCGCCAATTTTTTGAAACTTTTTTCCGGATTTTCAAACTCCTAAGCTTGCCCAATACTCAGCACCTTAAGCATACATTCCTCTTAATACCGACTCAAAAGCTACGGGTTAAGATCCGGGAATCCACTTTCGTTATCATCGAACGGACAACTCCGTGGGGTTGTAAAGAAGTCAGATCTATAAAGTTTCTTTTGATTTGCCAATTGTTTCATTTTTAAATTATAATGATGAAGAATCTGTTAAATACTGACAGATTTATGTGAAGATAATATCTGTACTTTATTAACACTGTGTCTGTTATGTTACACTGGGAACGACTTAAAATGTTAAATGGAAAAGTATATCGAAGACTGATAATGCACAGCTAGATAATGAATGCATCATTCCACATTCAAATCTCATTGTTGAACACTGTATTTATTCAATACACAGTCGTTTAACAACTACAAAGGCGGCAAATTCAAATTGTCGCTATGTACCTATGAAATATAAACGTTTGTTTAATTCGAATACACATTTCAAATAAATAGAGTACGGTTATAATAACAATAGAATTTATTTATTTAGCATAAAGTTTTTATTCGAGAAACATCTAACAGAACAACGACCGAAATCAATACATTAAAACGGTTGTAATATAAATCACACACTCCGCTATGCTCCGACATTAATGTTAAACATTTAGCTGACGGCTCTGTGCCCTTCTCGATCACTTTCGAAATCCAGTCGTTGTACATGTACACAGCTGTGAAGACTGTCGGCATGAAATTCAGCTTGCAACCGAACCCGAAAGAGATGATACCGACCTGTATATTGTCACATACAAGTGCTCCTCCCGAATCGCCCTGTAGAACAAAATATCAAAATGATTTATTATACAGATCAGATAAGACACTTGACGGAAATATCAATATTTGTGTGATACGGTGGCGTTTTCTTTCAGGGTGTTGCAGAAAAAAAATGTGATCGGTATTTGTTCCTCTTTTCGTATCGATATACGTTCACTGATATCATTTTCTGGGTGCAATTCTATTATCTAGGGAGGAAATAGGTGAAATAAATCTATTTATTTCATATCCGATTTTTGAAAGGGAGGAAACTTACATTGTCTATATATCTAGAATTGAATATATAAACATATATATATATATATATACGCTTTGTTACAACCATACACACCTTACAAATATAATTCTTGTTACTAAGGGTACACATCATTCTGTTTGTGACCATAATTTTGAAAAGCATGTACACGCTTTGACAATATGATGTATTCATTATATTCACATGGGATGAGAGAAGATTTTCACTGAACGACGTCTTCTTCTGCGAGATAAAACGTAAAAATACAGATTTGTAAGTGTGTGAAAAAAAGAAAAATCGTCAAATAGCGTACCTGTGATTTCAAGCCCCATCCAGATGTAACACATTGTGTTCCATGTGGAAATGGCGATGTTGCAAGTTGGACTGCTTGCACTGTAGGTCCGAATACAATTAATTTTTTTACCTGTTAATAAAGGGCTGTTTAATATATATATATATATATATATATATATATATATATATATATGTAATGTAATATTCAATGAATCTGTTTTGTAAATAAAAACAATAATTGTAGAAGTTACGAATTATGAACTCCGTCTGCAATTGTGTCGGATGGATTGAGTATTCCGATGCAGTTGTTGCCGGACAAAGGAGCTCTGATAAAGGAGGAAGTTTGGAAGGAAAGGTTAGCAAAGGTTTACCTTCCGTAAAAACAGGACAATGCTCATAGAAATCGCAAGATGTCTCGGAACAGGGACAACCACGTGGATAGGATGGAAGAAGAGCTACTTGTCCATGTTTGCAACAATAGACGACCTTCTGAAAAGAGATTACCTAGACGACCGCTCAAGAGATGAGCATAGAGCTGGTAATCCTCATTCACAGATCTCCAGTGAGAGGCAAAGCAACAGGAGAATGCTCCTAGCTTAATAATAATAAGAAGAAGACGAATTCTGTCATTTTGGATCAACTTTATTAGATATGGATAAATTGCTAAGAATGTCACAGGGAAAATAAGACTAGAATGGAGTTGATTTGGACGAAACTTGCCAATATCTAAATTTTAGTTTTTGGATTTTTTGAAACTACGTTTTTTCGATGAGTGTACTTCGACAAACGTTGTGAAATATGAGTTTTCCTGTTAAAATAATACCTTGACTTTAAATAATACAGGGAAGCATGGAAAGATGCATATTGTAAATAAAAAAAATAGATTTAGGAGTAATAAAGTAATAATAATATAACAAAATGAGTATAAAAACAAATAGATGTTACATACATAATAATCAGAGTATTGAGCGTGATTTGATTGAGATATATAACAGAAAAAGAAAAGAATAATCGAATTCATTATCCGGGATTTAAAGAAAAATGAAAAAATGTCTACATAGTAATAAATAGGTGAGGTAAAACAGAAAATATAGAAGCAGTGTACCAATATAATTGCGAGAAATTAGAAAAGAGATTTATCCAATATTCAATCGTTGAGGGCTCACAATGAAAGTATTGGGTTGGTAGAAAAACAATTGCGGTTTATGGTTTTCATATTTATATTTTTTTTTTTTATTTTGAGCGGTTTTAAACGGTCCAGAACTATTGGATGACCAATTTCTATCTTTTGTGCAAGCTCTCGAATTATTATCCGTGGCTCAGATTCAGCTAACACCTGCAGTTGGTCGTTATGTATTAAAGATGGATACCTGTGACATTGATCTTGAAGACTCTCATCTCCAGCACGAAATTTAAGAAACTACCATTGTACAGTATGTTCATTAACAGTATCCGGACCAAAAGCAACGTTTAGTTTACCCGTTTTGAACTCATACCAAAAAAATGCTCTTATTGCTTCTTTTCCATCTTCTATTCGGTAGCCCAATTTGAAGCAAAATTAATAATAAAACCGAAGTCTATGTTACCAAAATACAGACCAAAAAATGCACTTTAAAATGATAATAACATGAATACAATGAAATGACAGTCTCATTGAAAAGAAAATAATGCTAGAATTTATAAAAGAAAAACCCTAATTATTTTCCTACCAATCTAATATTTATTTTCAAACTGTCAGTATTTTTATATGATGAATTGTTCACATCTGATTTTTGTGTTTAAATAATTTAGTTCGATTAATTAATTCTTAGGTATATCATGCGTTCTATAAGGTTCTATTTCGTACCTTTCTATCATTTAAGAAATATATTTCAATATCAGAACCCATGAAAAATCGATTTCCGAACAGTATATTCCTAATCATTATTTTACATATTACAATATATAGAAATATCTGCAGAGGTAATTGTGTTTATTATAAAAACATATTTGAATATTAAAAAAATATATTATTCAATTTATTATTCATGCACGAGATTCATAAAGAAATAATTTAATGAGTATTCGTAGAGTTTCAGTACGAAGAGAACTGTTGATTGAATAACATTTTGAATCCTAGTTTGTATTGTAACACGTTTGAGATATTAAATATGTAGGTATGTAATATTGATTTTAAAATTTAATACTTATATCTTAATACAAAATTATAGAAAAAATTTAAATTCGTAATTAATAATTAATTATAATTATTTTTTATAAATGAACGTTGTTTTTTAAGCATAAAACATCTATTTTCTAGACATGACTTTAAAGAGAATCTACTTGATCGCAAAGTATTGATTTATTGTTATAAGTGTTTAAATATATATATATATATATATATATATATATATATATATATATATATATATATTAAAATAAATATCTCTATTCAAATTTTTAAGTCAGATTTTTAATTCAAAAATGAAAATACCTTCAATATTGCAATATCATTAAACGCTCTCGAAGTATCGAAATCAATATGCACAGTAATTTGTTCGACGCCCGAATGATATGAAAATTTTTTCATGTCCACATGACCACCATGAACAGAAACTAAGTTCTTATTTGCGCAATAAACGCAATGAGCAGCAGTTAGTATATGTTTTTCGGATATTATAGAACCACCGCACATACTTACTATAATCTTGTTCATATCGTGAAATCTTGTTTCGACGTATACCTGTAAACATGTTTAAAAGCGTAGTAAAAAAATATAATTTAATTATATACATTCGAATATATTCATAAATTATTTTTGTGCACGTCTTGACTGTCTCTCATTATGATATGTTTTTATTAAAATTTGAGTTTTGGATTTTTGTAAAAAAAAAGTTCTCTCATTAAGAGGGCTGTGAAATTGATAAGGATGAATAAGAGAATATTTCAGTTGATCAGGAAAAAATGATTTATAAAAATGTGTATATTGTTCACTAATCAAATTTCATTGCACGGTTGTAAATATTTTTTATATAGACGGGATAGAAATATAAACTTCAGGCCAGGCTTCAACTTATAGCTACTCATACAAAATTTGGAAACTAAGAATATTTTGAAAAATTTTACATACTCATTCCTATGAGATATATATATATATATATATATATATATATGTATATATATATATATATATGTAATAAATATACATCAGTTTGTTTTATAAATTCAAGTTTAAATAATCTATCATAACAGATTATGTTCCTTATTTTAAAAAAGTGGCTATAAACTGTTACCTTGCTGGGAATTAATTTTTCAATTCGATAGGGACAAACTTGATTGAAAAACGTGAACAAATTTTTGAAAAGTGGCATATTCAAAGAATCAAACAATTAAACAATGGCTTTTTTAATCGAATTTAAACCGCATGCAATTTTATTGATACACAAACAAGTACATATCCAGATATATAATTGACAATAATTTTTAAATGAGTGATTATGAAAGAATATCTTTTAAATACCTGATACGCACTTTGTCCTAACATAAGTCTGTTTCCTTTGATCATGTCTCCCGACAACGCTTCTATTATATCGAAATATTCTGATTTTTGTACGATTTGTGGACTGAATGTATGTCTGGCACCTATCGATTTACCTTGAAAAATATATCAAACATAATTGAGTCGTCCGTGCAGATATATTCAAAAAATAATTTTAAATGTTTCCATCAAAAATTGTATCGAGTTCAGTAAAATATCCCGTTAGATAATAATTAAAGGTGATCGATCGACATTGCTTACGGGTTCGTTTTTTTTTCTGAGCCGCTTCAGTAGAAGTGACCTGGGAAATTGCTAGTGTACAAAGGTCCAAGGGTTTGCTTTGATTAAGTGGAATGAAGCTGTGACCTAATGTCACTGTGATTGATGCTTTATCGTTCAATACGGTCATGAATCTCTCTCTATACTGGTATTGTATTTACTTTTAGAATTTGAAAGTATGGGATCGGTTTTTTCTACTATTGTTAGATATGCTTCTTTATTTTTATCAACAATTTATTAATCAATTTGAATATTATTTGAAGTATACTGATATTACATAATTGTTTACCTTTTTTTTATCGGTCTGTTTCAATTTTAAGAAGTTCAAATAAATTAAATTTATATAAAATGCAAGTACTTACCGGATGATAGGATTAAATCAGACAAAATCATATAAATAACAATTTGCATTTTAACTCCCTCGAAAGCATTCCTTTAAAAATAAATTTATACACAGCAGATACATACAAAATGAAAATTTGACATATCTATATTTTAAAATTAAATTCAAACGTTATAACTAGATCTTTGAAAACATTAAGTTTTGTCGTTCAGTCGAAATAAATATGATTATTTTGAGGTATATTATCAACAACAATTTAAGATTTGTCATTTATTTTCATGTATGATGTTTAAAATACATTCTTCTTTCTAATTAAACAGTTTAAAAAAATCGTTACCTGCTGTTAAGACATGTTTGTAATTATTATCGAGATAATAATTGATATATGAAGAATGATTATCTTGATTTTATTAGAAATAGTGAAGCCTGTCTGAATATTTCTTTTTAATTTAGATTTTTTACATTATTTGTTCGTGCTTAATTGTGTTTGATTTTATTTTTTAGTTCTGAAGTTTTATATAATTCTTTAATAATAAATATATATCAAGACTACATTAGTTGAAACAGATATATGTATATATATATATATATCTGTTTGTATGTATGCATTATTAAAATGGATAGTAGTTTTTAACAGAAAAATAAAACGATTTTCATCAAATAAAAGTGTTTAACATCACATCAGCAATTTATAACAAATAACTTATTAAATTGACAAGAAAAACTTTCTTAATCATTTAATTTAATGCAAAGTGTCTAAGACATTCTAGTCTACTTCAAAATATTAAAAAGTTAGATACTACAGAAACGTTTCATAACTTGAAAAACACACACGGATGAGAAATCTGTGCATATTCTTAGAAAATTAGTGTTTGTGTGTGAAAACGAATAAATAAGATAGACGGAATCTTTCCAGAAAATCGCTGTTTGAATAAATAACGTGAGCAAGTTAGATTGTTTCTGGAAACTTCTTAAAAAATTAATATCTGAATAAGTAAAGTCAATCAGCAGGGGTGTCTGAATTTCATTGAAAAATAGATATTTCGATTAGATAACCTCACTTGAGAGAGGTTGGAAAATTTAAAAAATGTAGAAATACAACAAGGATGGAAAATGGGGATGTAATTCATTTAAAATTAAATTTTAATATGAACAAGATTATACTTTTATCAGTTTTAGAATAGTTAACTGCTGTAAATATTTTAATTTCAAAGAATGATATTGATATATATATATATATATATATATATATATAAATGTATATATACATATATATATATATATATATATATAAATGTATATATAGAGAGAGAGAGAGATTTATATAAAGATACTTTTATTAAATAAAAAAAACTGTTTTCATATTTAAATCAAAAACTCGTAATTTCTGCATATTTTAATTAAAAATATCATTGATAGTATATTGTAATTCTATTTATTAATTTGTATTTTTTTAAGACTGTAAACTTTCCTATTAAATTTAAATTTCAAATATTTCATTTGATAATATTATTTTCTTTGCAGTCTTCTTAAAATATTTGCTGATAAGACATTTAAGACAAACTAGTAAATTGAAAATTTATATTATAAGACAAACTATCACAGGATTTTAAACGAGAGTATGAATTATGTTAATGGTAAATGTGAGTACAGCTATCTGAGATAGTAAATATGGTGGTTGTGAACTGAATAAGACTTTAATTAGTGATTCGTTTTCTCAGTCCATTCATACAGAAAGCAGGGATTTTAATATACAAGTATATAGTTTATTAGAGGCACCGGCGTGCCTGTGCAAGATTCAGCATTTACTTATCCTCTTTATCCTCTTATTATACATTTTTAATTTAATTTTCGTCGCATAATTATTATTTCCAGTAAATGAAAAACGTTTTATTCTTTGATTCAATTTATTTCGTGCCGGATATCTATTGAATGATTTTAAATATTTTATCTCTTAAATGATTTCTGAACTATTCTATTATTCCTTTAGAACTGTGCATTCAAAAATATCTCAGTTATGTATAGCATAATTCATGAAACTATAAACTATTACTGTTTATAAATAATAATTTATTTATTTTTTACAGATCGAGTTGTGAATTTTCGATGGAGGGCTTAAGGAGAATCCAGTACTTGATAAAGGTAAGAAGTGAATATTTGATTTATTTTTAATATATATATATATATATAAATTTGGTACGAAAATAATTGCGGTTTTTGTTTTCTGAATTCTGACAACTAAAAGATATTTTCACTAACACTCATATATATCTATATATATATATAAATAGATAGACAGATATATATATATATATATATATATATATATATATATATATATGTTATTAAGTAATATGATTATTATTTTCAATCATTTTTTGATGTTTCTACGTTTCATAAAAAAGTATATAACATTACTAAATAAAAGATTTAAGATATCTAAATACTTCATGTGAATTCAAGTTTGATGAATAGTTCTTCGTAAAAAAAAAACACATAAATAAAGAGAATTTATAATTTTGTTTAATATAACGTTATTTAAATTTTGAAGAATAAATTTAAATATATCTATGAATTAAATAATAGTATAAAAAGTTCAGCACGTAAAGTATGAAAATACTGATGTTTATAAAACGAACAATTTATTTGACTTGGAATAAAAATATTAGCTCTTTTCATTGAATTTCAATAGAGTAAAAAAGATAAACTTACAGATCAGTGGATAATTTTCTTTCAGTTTCAGTTTTTTATAAAATAATATAAACGAAATATTTCCATATCGTGAGTACAAGTCTTCACAAAATATAAGATTGGTAGGAAAATAATTACGGTTTTTGTTTTTTTGAATTCTGACCATATTTTTTTCGATCAGTCTCATTTCATCATGTCTATGTTAATATCATTTTAAAGTACATTTTTCGGTCTGTATTTTGATAACATCGACTAAGATTATCTTATTAATTTTGCTTCAAATCGCGCTATTGAATTAAAGATGGAAAACAAGCAAATACATTTTTTTCTATGGATTCAGAAAAAGTGGTATAGCAGTAGAAAGTGCTTGTTAATTAAACGATGCTTTTGGTGTGGGTACTGTTAAGGAATGTATGGTGCAATGGTCGTTCCAGAAATTTCGTTTTGGGGACGAGAGTTTTGAATATGAAAGTGTTATTTGAATCAGAACCACCCATAACAATTCGAGAGCTTGCACAAAAGTTAGGCGTTAGTCTTCCTTCAGTTCTGGATCACTTAAGACTACTTATATTAAAAAAATGTATACGAATTCGAAAGGTCATAAACCGTAATTATTTTTCCACCGTCCTAATAGTTAATATTTGTGTTATTTTGATTGTATTAAATCTAAACAAACAATGCACAAAAACGCTAGATTTATTAAAAAAAAAAACGATTTCGTGCCGGTGCCCTGATTCACATGTGTATTATTTCGTACGAATGTCTCGATAGGAAAATGTATCATACAGAAATGAGTATAAAAGGAGAACACGATCCCTCTCCGATAAAAATGAAACTGGATTTTTAAATATTTGTAATTCGTTCGACCGAAACAAACGCGTCGTTCAGTCGTCTGCCGTTATCTGCGCGTTCGGATGACGAGTCGTGAACGGAACATCGAGTTTACTGTCTCCCCAGAACTTTTCATATAACTCAAACGAAAAATTGATTTTATCAGATTACATTCCGCCATCGGATGCTACATTTGAATTTATTGAATTCATTCTCGTCGTGTATGTATATATATATATATATATATATATATATATATGTATATATGTCGGGGGCACGAGGCCCTGTTCCTCAGTTTCCGATCGCACGATTTGTCGAAAGCGTACGAACTTTATTGTACAACGGATTTAACAAACGGAATACTGTTGTTGTTTTATCCACGGTTTAACAATCTCTGATTAACTATAGATTAAGGGATCATGTATTATTATATCAGTGGCGTTGCATTCTCCAAATCAGGGTCTGTTGACATTAATCATTCATCCGAACGACAGAGCTTTTGATACGTGCCCACTAATGATATCATTTTTGATTAATATGAGGCAATCGTTTTAAACACGTTTTGTTTTCAGAGATTAATTAATTAACAAATTCGTTAATGAAAATTGAAATTCAGACGCGTGTACACAAATATCAATGAATTGAAGTACTTATTATCATTGTTTTTTTTTTCGATATTTAACCGGTGGCATAACAATTGTAAAGTAAAACAGATTTTAGTATTTGAAACTATCTGTATATTTTTCAGATTATAAATTTATAATTACAAAAGGAATGTTCATTGATTCGAAGAACTTCTATTTCAAATAGTTTAAACAGGAATGTCTTATCTGAAAGATTTTGAATATATCTCTTCTTTTTATAAAAAATTAAGTCATAATACATATATATATATATATATATATATATATATATATATATATATATATTATAAAATAGAAAACAATTAATTCTGTTTGAAACATGTTGATTTTTCTCTGTATAATTTATTAATATCATTAGGTTGGTCCAAAAATAATTGCGGTTTTTATCATTTTGTGATTTTTGATTTCAACTTATGTCTATTGTTTTCATTCTTTAGTATTGTTCGATATAACCTCTTGAATTAGTCATGAGAAAAAGCAAATTCGCGCGATTTTGTTCTATGAGTAGAAATTAGGACGTAAAG
>CM068323.1:12698915-12703915 GCA_034766995.1 Acanthacorydalis orientalis | reverse complement strand
TCACAAGTTTGTGCGTGCATTAATTACAATTTAAAAAGCATTTGTTTGAAATATGCAGTACCGTGAATTATAACAGGATTTTTTTTATCCGCAAACGATTAATCATTGTATTGGGTTGGTAGGAAAATATTTCCGGTTTGTGTTTTCTGAATTTCGACCTTAATTCTTTCAATGAAAGTGTCATTTCATCTCGTTCTCGTTAATATCATTTTAAAGTACATTCTTCGGTCTGTGTTTTGGTAATATCTATTTCGGTTTTATTATTAATTTTGTTTCAACTTGTGTTATAGAATTAAAGATGGAAAAGAAGGAAACAAGAGCAATTTTTTGTATCACTTCAAAACGGATAGTAAAGCAGCAGAAATTGCTCATAAACTAAACGATGCTTTTAATGTGTGTACTATTAAAGAAAGTACGGTGTAATGGTGGTACTAAAAATTTCGTACTGGGGACAAGAGATTTGTGTTCAGTTTGTATTCAGTTCAGAACGATTAACTGAAGGCCTTAGTTGAATCAGAAACAGGCACAACAATTCGAACCCTTGCACAAAAGTTAGACGTTAATCATCTAACAGTTCTGGGTCACTTAGAACCACTCAAATTAAAAGAATGTATACGAATTTGAAGGACATAAACCGTAATGATTTTTCTAGTAAATATATTTAACAATAGCTGCTCAAAAACGAAAATTGACCGACTTCTTGTATTCAAAACAGATAATTGTGTGTTTCATATTTGAAACGGTTCATCGGGAACGTTTCACATTATTTCATGTTTATTTATTCAGCTTCCGATATAGATGCATTTTTCATTAGCTCGTATACATCCGAAAGAAATCAAAACCACTTAAATCAAAAAATGTATACGAATTTGAAGATCATAAACCGCAATTATTTTTCTACCAACCTAATAGTATTGTGTAAACTGTATTGTTGGTTTGATGAGACACAGTATTCAAACTGTTCTAGTGTACATTTCTTTCATTTAAATATTTAAAAGGAAAATAATATATCATTATAATTTATTTTAAGGCTCTTTCGAAAAAATAAGATGAAAATTTTGTTCGTGTCTGTTTTTAAGAAGAATCATTGATTAAAAGTCCTGTTCAAACCTGAGACAATCAAAAATATGCTATAAAAACGATAAAATTTCTAGTACTTATATTACATATAGAATTATTAATAGCTTTAAGAAAATATTTTTTATGATTTAAATATATTGAAATGTAAACATCGAAGATATGTTGATGTTAACTCAAGATGAAGTAAATCAGACAAGAAATTTTGGAAATAAATCATAACGTTAATCTAATTTAGCAATGTCAGAAACAGATATATGCATATATATATATATATATATATATATATATATATATATATATATATATATATCTGTTTGTATGTATGCATTATTAAAATGGATAGTATATGAATTGATCACAGATAGTGGATACGCATAATATATATGATATGTACGCATATAAAATTTAACGGGGTTGAAAAGCATGAGAGGAAACGTTGGGTGTAAGTTGATCGTTCGTCTCGCCAAGACAGTTGTAAAGATAATAGCATTGCATGTGTAGAGAAATGTACGAAACGTTCCTCATACTGTTAAATTCGTTCCAGCATACACATTCATATTCGAAGATTTTTTTTTTTTGGTACAAAATGAAAATTTATGTTGAGTAGACTTACATGTCTTGTGCCACCATAGAGTCGCCCGATTCTTCGCCACACAAATTACGTACTATTCCCTTTCTTCGGAAAAGTTTACTTTCGTACCACGAACGGATTTTTTTCAATCGTCAGTGAAATTCATAAAATTTCGATTTGATTAAAAAAATTTATATTGAAAAAGTTCGATAATATTTTATACTTCGGCTGTAGGTTCGTGTCAACTTTTTTATACACAAGACATGTGTGTGCGCTTATCTCTCTGTACACTCTATTGCCCCAGACTCACTTTAAAATATGCTCAGATTTTTTACTGAGTTGCGAAATTCACTCTTCATATAATTCTCATCAAGCTTTCATTTGTGCCTGTGTGATAAGTTATAAAAAAAATATTTACAATGATTACAGTATGCTTAAAGATATTGTTTATTTCATAGATGGTTCGTTCACATTGCATTCAGTGTTTATATATTTTATAACAATCAGTAAATAATGATGTTAAATCATTGTTTGTCGTTTAAAGACTTATTATAATAAGTCATTGCTATTTCTAAGATAGCACGCAATTTGAATTATCAGTGAAAATAAGTATATCACCTCAAATATTACGTTGGTAGGAAAATAATTGCGGTTTTTGTTTTCTGAACTCTAGCCTTAACTTTTTTTTCAATGGAAGTGTCATTTGATCGTGTTCATGTTAATATCACTTTAAAGTGCATTTTTCGATCTGTATTCGGGTAATATCGATTTTTGTTTTATTATTAATTTTGCTTCAAACTGGACTGTTGAATTAAAGATGGAAAAGAAGCAAATGAGAGTAATTTGTTTTTTTTTGTATGAGTTCAAAACCGGTGGTAAAACGGCAGAAAGTGTTCTTAAATTAAACGATGCTTCTGGTATGGGTACTTTTAAGGAACGTACGGTCCAATGGCGGTTCCAAAAATTTCGTGCTGGGTACGAGAGCCTTGAAGATGTAGAATGTACTGGGCGTCCTTCTCCAGTTCATAATGACTAACTGAAGGCGTTAGTTGAATCAAAACCGTGTACAACAGTTCGAGAGCCTGCACAAAAGTTAGGTGTGTTAGTCATACAACGATTCTAGATCACTTAAAACAGCTAGGATAGAAAAATGTATATGAATGTGAAGGTCAATTATTTTTCTATCAACCAAATTAGACAAACAAAAAAATACAGTTTTACATGAAGTTAATGCACGAATTCGTTTCTAAGATAAAAACTTTTTGTTACCATAAATCAGTTAAATATTTAATCGAACAGTATTTCGAAAAGCAGCTTGAGTAACTAAAACAGTAATTTTTAAAAATAATACGTATTCCAAAATTGTGATAACCATTTTTAGAATTTTTACCTTCATTCATTTTTATACACGAGGATAGCGCCAAATATTTCCGTCTAGAGGTGTTGTTTTTATATTACTTCAACTATAAGTCAGAGTGTATACATTTTTCATAATATCATCTACTTATTAAGTTTGTAATGTTTTTAACAAATACTGCATCAATTGGTAACCATCTTATTTATATCATTGTTTCTATTTCCAACGGGGATGATTCGAATAGAAACAGAAACGAGAAATGATCTGAGATAAGATGTATGGAAGAAAAAGTACTGCTTTTTAAATTACTAGGAAAGAATTTATTTTCTTTGATAGTAAAACTGATTGTATCAGTGTAGCTCTTAAACCAATTTAAAAGAACAAGGCATGACCGCCTGTAGGGGGGAGTATGTGGGAACGCGAGTCATGAATCACCAAGTTAAGCAACCAAGCTTCGAACCAGTAAAGTGAATGTTGTACATCACAAGTATACAATCACAGAAAATCCTCTAGAAGTATCAATGTATGTGTATACATACACACTCACATATATATATATATATATATATATATATTTATATATATATATATATATATATATATATATATATATATATATATACTTATATCAGTACATACACACACATATTTTTACTACTTCAATAAGCTAGTGCGCTCTTATGATATATGATAATTAGCAATCGGATAAAAGTAAATTAAAGTTTTTAATATTGATATTATGTTTTAATTGAACGATTAATACTGAATAAAAATTTCAGTACAAAATAAAAAATAGATCAAAAGTGTATACATGTACACAACCAGTCACTGGTACAATTTATTTATTTTTTATTGAATATATCAGACCTCATCTAAGACTGGACACATTATAATTTTTTTTCTAAGAATAATTAACCTGTAAAATTATCCACGAAGAAACAACTATATTTAATTATTTTATTTTTTAATTTAGTTATATTACTTTTCATTTTGTGAAACTTGAAACAATGCAAATTAAATAACTTCCTGATTATGAAGTTGTGATTTTTTTTCCATAGATAGAAGATGGAAAAGAAATAATGCAGTGAGATCATATTTTCAAATTAGTATATTGACATTTTTTTTTTAACTTTAAGTTCTTTCTAATTTAGATTCAATATATTTACATGTATTGAACTCTATTTTAATGATATATATATATATATATATATATATATATATATATATATATATATATATAGGATGATTCAACTCTGGCTTACACACGAAAGTATTAAAAAAACAAAAAAATTAAAAAAACATGTTATTCCTCATTTAGTATTTTATTTAACTTTATTTTAATATTGAATTGAATTAAATTCCTAAATAAAAAATACATGCCTTTTCTTAATCCCTGTACCCTCTTTTAATACTTGTATATTGAAGCCTAAATTATTCAATTTAGCACCCATATATAAATTATTCAAGAAATTTTCATCTACTTTGAAATTAAATTTAAAATGATAAGAAATAAGTTATACGAATAATAATATTATTCAGCAATTATTTACATCTAGAGATAGTTTTAAATTTTAATACTTCAGTATTTGTTGTTATATTTCTAAGAAAATATTGTTTCTGTATGATAATTTTAATAAATAGAAAATCATATATAGAAAAGAAAATTATATATATATATATATATATATATATAATAAATAGAAAAGGGGGTATAAATAGAAAATCACAGTATATTGATGACTGATAATTTTAGTTCTTTAATTTACAGAAAATTCTGTAAACAAGTAAGTCTTCACGAAATATACAACGGTTTCTGTGCAAATCCATCGAACAGTGTTGTATTTTTAAGATAACGTACACGAAAATAAATTAATAATTTAATACGATTGTTTGAGAACGAATATTCCACTGATTCGTACGTACTGTTTTCGAAAAGCGGAGGATGTATAGTGTATTATAAAAAGAATATACGAAAAAGAAACGTTCAAAGAG
>CM068323.1:12586415-12693915 GCA_034766995.1 Acanthacorydalis orientalis | reverse complement strand
ATCGAATAATTTATTTACAATAAATTCCAATATGGTCTGTACATGTAAAATACGTGCAATGTATTGTGTAGGAGGAGATAAAAACAAACATAGTCAATTTCATATATTTTTTTGGCATCGCATATTCACTTCGTAAAATTGAAAACAAAACTATGATAAATATTCTGCGTACATTTTATTAATCACATTGTTATCAGAGATAACATGCACTGATTGGATTTCATCGATTGGTTTCTATTTAAAAATGCGTTTATGTAATTAGATTATTCATTATGCTCTAACAGTTTTTATATTTTAAAATGTTTCGGTCCGTTTTTTTCATTTACAAATCGCACCATTTAAATTTTACTACTGGACTGAAAAGTTTTATAGAAGTGTATTATCACGTTGTTATTCTTGTTGGAAATCATTTTAAATATTTATGTATCTGTGAGATTTTAAATCAACACCGTTTTTGAAACTTAGAGAATTTATCAAGCACTTTCATACATTTAAAATTTACCATCTTCATATCTTTATAGTTCCCCTGTCTGCCTTAAAAATCTTTAATACGACTTGTGTTACGGTTTAGTTTCTTATCGAACATTTAGATTCAATAAAAAATATATAAGCTTATAAATAAATTTGAGATACTTTATATATATATATATATATATTAAATTGATTTTGATTTTTAAATTATTCTGTATTATTATTAAATTTTAAAATAAAGAAAGTTTGCGGCATTGAAGTGTTTTATTCGGTTTAAACGAATTCGTAGATACGGAACAACAAATTTAATATTAAAATTATAAGAAAAAATTGTATGAAAAAAAGTAATTTAAATTTTAATCCTGATTTCACGACACATTGCACGTACAACACTTAATTTTTAAAACATTTCATTTGGCACACTGTAACGCGTTTTCATTTTTGATTCATTCTTCGCAAACGAAGTTCGTATAGATAAGAGACGTCATCGGGCGTCTCAATCATATACAATTGATTACTTGCAATCACTTTATATTTAAAATAATTTAATATTTACAAACATTTGCACTAGAAACTTCATACTGTGTCTCGACGTTAGTTACTAGAATTACTTTCGATGTACGTTCGTTCATTATCTACACAAAAAACTATGAAATAGTGTCATCACTGTCTAGTTCACTCCAGTTTCCTGAATCCGGCACTTTCGTTATAGGTCTCGGCAATCTGTTTAAATCGGGTCATATTTCTAAAATTAAATCCTGGTCTTCTTGTAACGAACGACGTTCAGGCAATGCTTGGGGTAATGTATCATCCAGTACTTCTTCAAACCTGCAACTAGGAGATCATGTTTAAATACTTGAAACATATATATATATATATATATACCGTTCACATATTATTTTTTTTTAAAAAAAAAACATTAAACATACCTCTCTACGCTGTCAGCATCACCGTACTGGGGTAAGAGACTGTCTTTATGATGTGGTCTGTGACGTTTACGTAGGCACAAGATGAGATGGAAAATTGCTAGAATAACTAATTGACCGCCAGCGACGTACGAAAGCCACAATTTGTTCGGGAATGCGATTGGAATCGCGGACATGAGTACGTATAAGATTGTTTTCTTCCACCCAGAGATCCAAAGGACGACAGACCAACATGTCCATCCACAACTGTCTTCTAAATCTCTGAAAATATATAAAATAGTATAAAATTACATTTATCTTTCTATATGTTGATTTAATCGGAGTCTTCAATAAAAATGTAATCAAACTCATATATATATATATATATATTTATATATATATATATATATATATATATATATATATATATATATATATAAACATGTCTAAAATAATACTGTCGTGTAGTTGCACTTAAATAACAAGAATAAAATTACTGAAATGTGATAAAACTTATTTTATACAAATTTGGTTAATTTGCAATGAAATTTCTTTTCATTCCATTCGGTATATATTTGTTGAAAGTTTACTTTGCTATTATATTTAGACATTTTAAAATCAAATAATCAATAAAGCTATTACTGGAAAACTAAGATACACATTCAAATATTAATCAGTGACTGTCGATGAAAACTGTTTCAAAAATAAATATTATCTTGGTAGAAAAATAGTTGCGGTTAATGATCTTCAAATTCATATACATTTTTCTCTTTTTTCGATTTTCCTAGCTGTTTCAAGCGATCCAGAACTGTTAGATGACTAACACATAACTGTTGTGAGAGCTCTTGAATTTTTGTGTGGTTATGATTCAAATAACGCCTTCAATTGGTCGTTATGAACTGAATAAGGATACCCGGGACCTTCTTCATCTTCAGCATGAAATCTTTGAATCCATTGCACCGTACATTCCTTAACAACTACCCACACTAAAAAATTTATGAGCAGTTTCTGATTCTTTATCACCCGTCTTGAACTCATACAGAAAATTACTCTTATTTTTTTCTTTCCATCTTTTATTCAACAGACCAATTTGAAGCAAAATTAATAATAAAATCAAAGTCGATGTTACAGACAGAAAATGTATTTTAAAATGATATTAACGTGAACACGATGAAATGACACTTTCGTTAAAAAAAATTAAGATTAGAATTGAGAAAACAAAAACCGCAATTATTTTCCTACCTAATAAAACATGCCATGCAATTAATATTATAATTTTAGAAGAGAGTTTTTATAATATGTACATAATTAATAAATAAACGAATTTTCAGTTCTGGAATTTGAGAAAATTCAGTAATTTTACTTAAAAATACATTGCTGTTTCTTAACATACATAATTTTTTTCCAAACGTCAAAGATTTGATTATTTTACACGAATTTAAATAATCAAGACAGAAATGAAATTTAATTTTTTATTTTATGTAACGTTTGGCGTGCAGAATAATGTATATATGTATATATATATATATATGTATATATATATATATATATATATACATATATATATATATATATATATATATATATATACATATTATAATATATAACACATCTTGTATTAAATCTAAAGATTTTTGCTCTCTCTGTTCTCATCAATCACAAGTTTCGTACAATACCGAGGATTATATTTGATAATCTTCGCGCGTTAATTAAAAAAAAGAAAGTTAAGTACTTTATTAAAATATATTAATAACTGTCTGTTACTGTTAATTAAAAAAATCTTCAAGACGTTTCTATCGCGACGCGGTTCTCATCTTTCCACCGAACGTCCGCAACAACATTTTCATAACCGTATCGGTTAAATTATCGCCGTACTCATTCTTTCGCCACTTCTACAGCGTTAGCGATGAAAAAAACGTTAATTAAATGATTCTTTCATTAAATATTATTTTACACGTGCCTAATGAAAGTTATGTAATTAAACAGTGGTCGTCGTATCGCGCTTGTGTTGAACGAACGCACCGGCATTTTTTAAACACTAACAGCATCCCCCGAGATTAATTTAGGGCTATAAATTGAAGTTTATTCTTCAAGATAATATTCAAATGAAATGTGAAATTAATGCGAAAGATTAACGAAACGGGTTATGGAATTACGGTTTGCTGTTTTTATATCTGCAAGCAATTTACATGGAAATATTTCACATGTATGAATTTCTATCTATTCATGTATACATTCACACACACACACACTCATATATGTATATATATATATACACATATACATACATAGAAATTAATCAGAGACCATTAAAAGTATTTCTGTACTTTATCTAACGTTTGTTTAAAAGGGAAATAAATTTTTATTTAAATACATGGTTATTTTTCAGAACGATATAAAAAAAATAATAGTAGATAATGTATGAAATATATTTTTGGAATAATAAAATGCTGATACACTACTTTTTTAGAATTTCTATCGCTTTTAAAAGGTTTATTTAAATTGTTTAATTTATACGCTATAAAATATAGTCTGAAATTATTCACAATTTTATAAAGTATATTTTTATCGAAAAGCTGCAGTAAAGATATAATGTTTTTCGAAGATTTATAGAAAGTAGAATACTGAATTATGAATTATATGTAAAATATAATAGAGTTCAATTTTTTTTGGTCATTAATAGAATAATTAGACTATAGTATTAATTTATCATATATATATATATATATATATATATGTGATTCAACCTAGGCTTTCACACGAAAGTATTTAAAAAACGCAAAAATTAAAAAAACATGTTATCTCCCATTTAGTATTTTAGTATTGAATTGAACTAAAGTACTAAATAAAAAATAACATGACTTTTCTTAACCCCTTTAATATTTCCTTGTGGAACTCTAAATTGAAGAGGAATTCTAAATTATAGGGTTTTTTTATTGAATGATATAATTTATTAAAATGTTCAATTCTTAATTTAAGTTCCTATTAACTAGACTAAATATTTTTTATATCTTTTCTTAAACCTCAAGAAATGTGTATAAATTTTTAAATCAAATTCAAATAAATAATATCTTTTCATATTAAATATTTCATTTTCAAAGAATTGATCTTTCCCTGACAAGCACAAACATAAGGAAGGACTGTATTTTTACAAATATTTCACTACTCTTGCACGATTTAAGAAAAATGTCTGCTCCTTAAACACATTTTCGTGTTCTAAAAGAATAGAAATCACACTGTTATAAGTCTGTTTTATAAAGTTGATATATCTGTACGTCGGAAGACAATTTTTCATGTCTGCGTGATGGACTTGTGAGGTTAAGCATTGTCATGTAAGATTATTCCTTGTAAAAACCGTTTTCTTCATTTCTTGTTTTAGTTCATTTTGTAACATATCAGTGGGGAGTTCGCGGATTATCCTTCTTTTTTATATCAAAAATAAACGGAAAAGTTTCTAAAGCCTGAAATTTGGTCAGTGGTCAGTTTATAGATGGATGGGTGAGCTTTTTTTTCGTTTTATCATAGGAGATTTAAATCATCTCAGATCTCTTTTTTCTTTGAATCCAGGTTAATTGATGAAGTTTTCTTCAAATATATATATATATATATATATATATATATATGTATGTGTATATCATTTTTATTTAAAAGGAAATGAAATAAAAAATCACATTTATACATCATTATTCAATGAATATATCTAAAGATTTTTGAAAAAAGATTGTCTGTTTCTTGTTAATTGTTATAAATTATTTATTGAAGTATCATGTATATAAAGAATTAATAAATACTTTTCTAAATTCGAATGTACTTAATACACTGTATTATGTAGAGTATTATTTAATTCGTTAGTCATCTAAGTATTAAATGCCTCTTAAGTAGACGAATTTATAACACATTATGGATGTTTATAGGTCTTGTATGTAGGCGAATAAATTTGAATACATGAATACTTTATAAATATATAATCAACGAAAGGTGACTTACTTTATACACAAACGCAGGAATAATGTGATGGCCCAGGTAATTTCCAAGAAGAAGACTATGATAGATGCGGTACTGAAATAAAAAAAAAGTATTAATTTAATATGAAATTTAATAAAATTTGTACATCTATCTGTCTATCTGTATGTATATATATATATATATATATATATATATATATGTGTGTGTGTAAATATAAAATAGATGTATCCGTTTAAAAACGTCGATTATCATCGAAACCGCGACAGTATTTTACACCGAACGGGACGAGTTTCGAAACTAGTGGAGTGTTCCGCAAAGGACTATAATAAAGAAATCCGAAACTTTCTCGATCGTCGATCCAATTTGCATAATGAAAATTTTAAAACAGTCAAATTTTGCATTTAGATTAGTGTGTACATACACCAGCCATAGTATGGCACTAAAATAGTCTAGAACCGACTAACAAACCCGAAATAGCGTACTGATTTATCTCGTGGGAGTTATTTTTGCCGGTTTTTAGTATACGCAGGAGCACTGTAACGATGCTCGGGATAAGGAACAATGGCTTTTGTTGAATATATCCTGTTCGGAGCTGAGTTTTGTTTCAATTCTATTTTCGTCAGTTTCGTTTCGTTTATGAATTGAATTCGTTTTAAATAATGCATTTAATGTGCTGCTCGATCGGAAATAATGGACGTGAATAAAATATTGTGTCTTAATAACATTTTAAAACCATTCGGAGTGTTTTTTTTTTACAATGTATTTACAGATTTTTAAACGAACATTCAAAGCACAAAGATTTTAAATTATGTATTAAACATTTCTTGTATATTGTTTCATATATATATATATATATATATATATATATATATATATATATATATATATATCAGAAGGAATGCTACAGAATACTAATGTTTCCAAAACCTAAGATTATTAGACTTCAAAGCAATTCTCGTCTAAACTAAAGGTGTGATAGTTTGTAAGCAGAGGTACTAACAGCTCATTGGTCATTAGCATATTACTTTACAAAGGTTTCTTCTTGCAATGTATATATATATATATATATATATACTAATTTTTGAAATTTGAATCTAACTCATTGTTACTTTAAAAGCTAAATGGTGTTTCAACCGTTTGTCGTTCGAGAAAATTAAAATCATACATTGATAATTATTAAATTAATTATTTAATTTTTGTAGATGATTATGATAATTAATAATCGGTCTTATTGTTTCACATTATTTTATTCTTCTATTTTTCTATAAAAGCTGTTCTAATTTTTGTACAGACATATTATTTCATCGGTTTTATATTTTTATTATAATTAATGCTAATGATTTTCATTCTTTTGCGAATTATGAAATTGATATAAATAAGTAATAAAGTAGACATTTATATATATATATATATATATATACATACATATATATATATATATATATATACTAGAGGGCTCTTCCCTTTACTCACTATGCTCACCGACCCTCGGGGGGCTCTTCCCCTGCTTGCTTTGCTCATGGCACATATATTCGGTCAATATTATAATATATATATATATATATATATATATATATATATATATATATTTATTAATATATCTACATAACCATCCTCTCAATTATATTGCAACGTAGTTATTTCATAAAGTTGCACATGCCATTGTAGGTGTTATAGTTTTCCCTCATATTGTACGAACCAGGCTCCGCATTCATCCACTGACAATGCACAATATGAGGAGAGAGATTGGTTTCGTCGAAGCTCTATCCCCGAGGGATGATCGAACATATGAAGACACTAACACGGATAACACGATTCACACTTCGTTAAAATTCGTAGAAAAAAATTGTAGTTGTTAATGATACCAATATCATCATTTTTCGTGAAAATTTCGCATAAATTGAGGTGCCATCGTTAATAATAATTTAATGCAAGGTCTCTACAAGTTTTTTTTAATTTGTTTTTGTCCATTTTTTGAAATTTTACCGAATATTTATATATATATATATATATATATATATATATATACACACACACACACACACATATATATATATATATATATATATATATATATATATATATATATACATATGTATGAATGCATGCATGCATATTTGCATGTATTTATGTATGTATAATGATGATGAAATTTAATTGAGAGGAATGTTAAATTTCTAATATATTATTTAAAATTAAGTTTAATATATATTGATTGAACAAATTCTACATAAAAATACAATTCTTTTTACTTTATCTAAAATGATTTAGACACCAATAGGTAGTATAATATTATTTTAAGTATACACTTATAAACTACTTATGTCTTCTATTATACCTTAAAGTATTTCTAATTAGACAACGTTTTCTTTTCTTTCTTAAGAGTACTTTTTTTATAAAATTTACTTATCTGTAAATCTGATTGTTTTTTATTCAAAGTTTGATTTGTATCTAGTGATTCTGTTCTTGCCAGAACTTTTTTTTATTATTTTTATACTTAAACCGTTACAATCGTACTTTTTACAAACAGTGCAATATCCTCTGAGTATCTACCTCTTACAACATTCTTACATCCAGGTTTATTGAAGCAGAAATAGCTTCTAATATTAACTATGCATCCCTCTTTTAACCATGTCTCTACTAGTAACAAAATCTCACATTTTATTTATACAATCTAAAAATCAATATCCCCAATTCTTCTTTTTAACTCTACTACATTCTAAATTAATATTTTTCCCGTCTATTTTATGTTTTAGTCCTTTGTCTTCTCAAATCTCATAAGATATCCTTCTTTAGTTGGTTCACTTCTTCTTTTATTCATATTTGTGATTTTCCCATTTACTTGATGTTGTGTTACTGTTTGACCTTTCTGATCAATTTTAATTCTTTTTTTGTTTCGTCATAAAAATATATTTTAATATATTTATATTTTATGTGGAATGTTTTACAATGTTTGTTGTTATGAATTAAAATTTTTTGTTGGAAACAATACAGAAATTGTTCACATATATATATATATATATATGTGTGTGTGTATGTGTGTGTGTGTGTTTGTGTATGCATGTGTGCGTACACAATATAAAAACATACATGTAATGGATCTGTGTTGACTTTAGGAGAGAACAATGTCAGCAAGGGGAATGGAACGCGTAGATGTGGATGAGATGAAAGAAAGAAAATAGAAAAAGGAAATTGACTGTGTCATCATCATATTAAAAGTTGGCTAATTCTGTAGAGAGATGCGTATGTGAGCCTCGCGGGATGTTATAAAGGGATTCTTAATGCTCATGTCGAGCGAATGGGTGGGATGTTTTTGGGTGATGTTAGGAGATAATTATAGTTTCGATGTGTACGAAAAGAAAGTCGAATTTTCGTTGTGTGCCGTTCTCAATTACGTAGACATTCTATCGAACTTATTATTAAAATCATATACGGAGATGAACTTGTAAATAAAACTTACACTTATTTTTTTTTTAAAGAGAAAAAGTTTAATTAAATTTCTCTTCTTTTTAATATAACCTTGAACTTTATAATCATCTGTGTATATTACGGTGATTTAAATGTCGGAATCATATATATATATATATATAATGCGAAATTCAATAACGCAAATTAATTAACAGCAGCGAAAAAATATGGTGTGTGTAAATATTTCAATATACCCTATTGGTGTTAACTAACACTTCGTTATACGCATTCAGTGGGGTTTAATGGAATTTTTAACTTCACTAGACGGTCTGCAATTTTGTCGCATATGAAATGTAGGGCGGATGAGTATAAAATAACGTATAGAAATCTAGCATAAGGCGGATTTCTTTAATATTTTCTTTCGTTATAAATTTATGATTTTTTTTCCTGTTATAAAACAGACATAACGGAGCACTAATTCCGCCTGCGCATTTGATATCTTAATGGTAGTATTCACGTAGGGCGGATTCTGTGTAAATATTCGAGAAACAAACAAAAAGATGACCAATAAAAGTCTTATGTCTGAGCACGGATGATTTATTATTATAGGTTCAGATGGTGCCGGATCAATGATATGTGAGTTCAGTGCTCAGTTAGGTCCGTGAAATGTTTGCTTCCTATTCTAGAAGAGTGTTCGTCGGTTAGAAATGGTTTTATTTTACTGTTAGAAATCAAACAATAAAAGTTTACGTTATGGAAACAATTAAAACGATACATTTTATGTATTAGGTACAATAAATAAAATGTGTCATATGCAAAAAAAAGAAATTTTCTTAATTTTTCAAAAATAGTCTGAGTTAATAATTTATATTTTAAGAATTGTAATAGCTTTATAATGTTTATTCGTTTTATGTTTGCTATCTTTTATTTTTATTTCTATATTATGTGTTATACCAGTAGTATCAAACTTCTCAAGGCTTGAAGTTGGTCTTATTAAAATACTAAAATGGAATTTTAAAAAAAATATAAAATACATTTTTAAATCATTGCAAACTAAGACATTTTATTGAAATGTGTATGTTTTTAGCAAGAATCTTGTCAATATTTAGTAGAATATACCTATGTAAACAATTATTTTCATTTTTAAATCTAATAAGACTTCATACAGGTCAAGACTGACAAACGAACATTTAATACCGACAGTAAAAATATCATTATCACGAAAAATTACGCCCGATGTTGATAAAATAGTTTCTGCCAATAGTTGGCAAGTTTCTAGTAAAAAATATGAATTCTTTTAATTTATCCAATTTGAAATTTCGTTATAACGTTCGATGATACCTAATATTAATGTATTTTTTTCTTAATTCTTATAATTTAATTAAAGAAAAATAAATGTAAAATTCAAATCAGTTATTTTCAAACATAAATATAAGACTTTTTGTCACTCTATGAATTTTTTTTGGGTAACTTTTTTTATCTTTCTTAAACTGAATGTGGAGGTCCATGTTCATTTATAAATTTGATACCACTGTAATAAACAAATTGAAATAAATTTCAATCATTTTTTAGATAAATTTACAAATTAGGAAATAATAATGTTATGGTGTTATATATACATATATATTAATTATTTGATATTACACTGCGTTGTGTGACTAATCATGTAATAAAATTATATGGCTCATTTATTAAGATTATACACGATATATTATCTTATTAGTTCTTATGTGAAATGTTAATAAGAGTACATAATAGTAGTTTTCTCGGACTTCATTTACAGATAAGTGCTTTCAATCAAGTAATAAATCTCTTGAAATGTGTTTTTCGTATTCTTACACATGCCTTCAAGTGTACACATCAGTCATCAGTAACAGTACTCACGTTTCCTATGAGAAAAGTAACCACCGCTTTTTTCAAAGAATGATTAAGAGTTTTGTTACATAGTTTCGATGTTACTGTGCTAACGTCTTTCTTAATACAGACTGTACAAAATTTTATTTGTACAATAACACCGTAACTATTCGAGTCGGTCATTTCTAAATAATCTTTGCTTATATGAATCACACGGTTTTATTTTTAATATATAATTCCTATATAATTGTATTTTTGTAAATATTATAAACTAAATATTAAATATTGAAAAAACTGTAATAGTGTAATAATAAAATTCAAACTGATTAATTGAATCGGTTAATTCAAAAACTACACAAGTCATGGAATTTAAATATTGCAGGATTCAATAAAAACTGCGTAGCACAAAAACAATGAGATTTTTTAAAGATTTTCTTTGTTAATATGTTTTTTAGACCTTTAATTTGTTAGTTGCTTAATAGTTAAAGCCCCATAAAACCTTAATGTATATAAAAATCAACGTAAATTACTTTGGCTTATGTTGTTTTTGCAGGGAATATTATTAAATGCATAATAAATTGTTTAAAAATATTTTTTTTATTATGATTCCTTAATAAACAACATTATATTATAGCACACAAATATGTATCTCTCTTATAATCACATATTAAGGTGCATTATCATATTCACCATAGGATTCTAGCAGAGTTTCCATTTCTTCGGTTGACTAGTTGAATATTTCATTGTAAAATGGCATTTGTTCCTCCAAGATGCTACCTTTCACTTATTTTAAATAGTCTATTTTTCATACTTTATCAAAAGATAGAAGTGACATCACAGCTGTAATATGTTTTAGTAGCTGGAATGTGCTTTTTGATGAACCATCTATAAATTTCTCAGTCTCCACCATCCCAGTTTTATTAGGATTGTATTGCAAGCTCATGTATGTTAAAGGAGAAAATATTTTTTTCTGATCGTTCGGAACTCTTCTCCCGTAAGATTCAATTGATTAACAGTTTTTTTTTTATAAAACGGAGACCACCATTTTTAAATCCAAATATCTCCTCAGTTTGTACTTCTTTTACTTAAAATTTTATACTGGATCGAGTAACCATATTAACGTATTCTTTGGTACATGTACGATCATGTTTTCGTTCACTTTTTTTAATAACTCCAAAATCACTGTCATTAGGTAAAAAAGAATGACTTGGTTCGACAACTAAGCACAACATGGCTAAAGTAATTTTTATTCTGAATATGAAGCTACCCTCAAGGATCTAATTTCAACAATAAAAGAAACAATTTCGGAAGAAAAGACTTATGCAGTTTTTGAAAACACCGATCCATATGTAGAGACTGTAAATAGAATATTCATAATTTTCAATTATTTCTCTACAGTCGATCGATGGGCCGATGTAGTTTTGAAATTGGATTTTTCACGATCGACACCTCTGCAATACAATACGAACGCGAACGTTTGTGTCGTTCGTCTCGCATATTTTGTGCGTACATTAAATGTTTTATATTTGTACTTACATAGCGTACAATCCGATGAGATGGCCACGGGCCGTTATATCAGCTCCCACGCCGCTTAACACTGCAACAACAAAGAAAAGGATGACGTTATTATGGCATGTTTTAACGACGCGCAAAATTGCTGCAGGATATTTCCGTATTTATACCGAATATAGTAATATAAAGCAACAATTACACTTGTCCGTACGTTATATAATATTTTATTGTTATATCTACACGAGCTCAATGTAAAATATGAAGGTTTGATATTTACAAGTGTTTAAATATTAAATATACATATATATATATATATATATATATATATATATATATATATATATATATTTGCAAGCTGTAGGAATTTTAGTAAGGATCAAGAACCGTACGTACAGTTATTTGTCTTGAAACATATTCTTGAATAAGGGATATTTGTACAGTGAAAAGTTTATATCACTGTATTAATTTTAAAAGGATAAAAATAAACTGTTGTGAAATTAATGATTAGTAAAATATAGAATAGAGAAATAACACAGTTATTTCTTTTATCGAGTAAAAAACTGTAGCGTTTTTAGTAAAATAAGACAGTAAATTCTGTTTTAAACTGCATGTGTTACTTTTTTAATAAGTCTTAATACATTTTCACTTAATTAGAATTCTTAAATAGTCTTCAACCTTTTTAGACTACTTGAATACAGTTATATTTTTTCAATTTTAAAAGTGTTAATTTTTTAAAAAATCGAACATTTTTACATATATTTTCAATTAAACTATATATATATATATATATATATATATATATATATATATGTATAAAAAAAAAATTATACTTGTTTGTGGGAGATAAAAGCGACGACAGAACATACAATTTCATCAGACCTTCCCTATATAATTACACTACGTCTGTCTGTTTATGAGGGTTGTTGGACGTGCCCGGTATGTTTTTCCTCTTGCTACATTTTTCGAAGAAGCATGCTGTACAGAGTCACCGCAGCAGCCCGAATGATGGTTTTAAAAAGTTTAAGACTCGCGTCACGCTCGTGTACATTTATCTCAATCGTGGCTCTATCCGCGTTCTCTTTCTCTCTTTTTTCAAAACTCGATACATATATACATACATATATATATATATATACATACATATATAAATATATAAAAAACGGTTGACGCGCGAAAAATTTGCAATTTGTTTTACGGTACTCTAACTTGTCTCGGCCGACCACACGACAAAATGATTAATGGTAAAAGTTTTATATTCTGGGAACATTGTGCAACGTTCTCCCCAACTTTTTTTCATTGCGGACGTACGGGAAAGAATACCTGTACCGGCGAATCTTTAAATTGTTTCACAATCTAACTTTGTAGACACGAAGGCTTCAGCGGTATTTTTATGCGGACTGAAAGGCGCGTAAAGGGATTCGTGACACTGAGTTTTAATTATTACGAATAGTTGACGTTGATGTTGATACGATAATCGCACTTAACGCGTTTCAAACTCTTAAATAGATTCTCGAAAAAAGATATATTTTATTTTAATAAGGGACGTGTTTGAATTGTCGTTGATTAAATGACAAGTTTGTTTCATGGTACAGGATGGTGCAAAAAGAACGAAGGGGTGTAAAATATTGATGTTTTTTTTTGTTTTATAATATTATCATCCTTTTTTTATTTCACAAAATGTAATACAAGGACAGGGAATTTTCCTGATTACACATTTCTTGTTTATATTTCTAGCAATCCCTTTGAAAATAATTATGTAAATAAAGTTGTTACCAGTTGATAAAGTATTTGTTAGAAACATTGCGAATTTAATAAATATATAATATTATAAAGATATATTTATGGTTTATTAGTTACTTATATTTTTGGGTAATGTACATATATGCGTGGTATGTATATATATATATATATATATATATATATATATATATATAGTTTTTGTATTTTTTCTATCAGTCCTATTGGAAATAATGATATAAATAAAAGTGTTACTAGTTGATAAAATTTCTGTTAAAAACGTAGAGAACTTAATAAGTAGATAATTTTATAAAAAAAATTGTATACATTGTAACTTATACTTTAAGAGTAATATAGAAAAAAAATTATGTATATATATATATACTTCTATATATATATATATATATATAATATGTTTATAGTGGGTTTTCTGTGATACTGTATAAAAGTGATGTACATCGTTCACTTTGCTGGTTCGATGCTCGGTTGCTTAACTTGGTGATCCATGATTCACACGTTCCCATATTCCCATATACTCTCTCCTACAGGCGGCCTGGCCTTATTTTTTTAAGTTAGTTTAAAATCTACATTAACAAAATCAGTTTTATCAGCAAAGATATTAATAAATCCTTTATTAGTAATTTAAAAATATCATTCTTCAATACATCTCATTTCAAATCAATTTTTGTACTATTTCTATTAGTGCTATTGTAAATAATGATATAAATAAAAGTGTTACTAGTTGATAAAGTTTTTGTTGCAAACGTGGAAAACTTAAGAAGTAGATAATTTTATAAAAAAAATTATATATATTTTTACTTATACTTTAAGAGTAATGCAGAAAAAAAATTATGTATATATATTTATATATATATATATATATATATATATATATATATATATATATATGTGTGTGTGTGTGTATGTGTTGCATGTTTATGTTTCTAGTGGATTTTCTCTGATACTGTATACATGCGATATGCATCATTTACTTTGCTGGTTCGATGCTTGTTTGCTTTGCTTAGTGATCCATGATTCGCGTTCCCCTATACTCCCCTTACAGGCAGCCCAGCCTTATTCCTTTAAATTGTTTAAGAGCTATATTGCCAAAATCAGTTTTATCATCGAAGATATTAATAAATCCTTTATTACTAATTTAAGAATAGTACTTTGTCTTCAAGACATCTTATTTCAAATCAATTCTCATTTCTATTTCTATCAGTCCTGTTGGAAATAATGATATAAATAAAATTGTCACCGGTTGATAAAGTTTTTGTTGAAAACATTGCGACCTTAATAAATAAATAATAGTATGAAAAATGTAAACACTAACTTATAGTTGAATATATATATATATATATATATATATATATGTATGTATGTATGTATGTATGTATGTAGATAGACAGATATGATAGATAATATGAAAAATATATACGTTCCAATTTATAATTTTGAATTAATTTAGAAGAGATATATTTGTTTGAAAATATGTAATAAATATTTATGTTATCTATCCATCTATCTATCTATATATATATATATATATATATATATATATATATATATATATATATATATATGTATGTATGTATGTATGTATGTATGTATGTAGATAGATAGATATGATAGATAATATGAAAAATATATACGTTCCAATTTATAATTTTGAATTAATTTAGAAGAGATATATTTGTTTGAAAATATGTAATAAATATTTATGTTATCTATCCATCTATCTATCTTTCTATCTATATATATATATATATATATATATATATATATCTATATATATATATATATATATCTATATATATATATATATATATATATATATGTATATGTATGTATGTAGATAGATAGATAATATGAAAAATATATATTTTCTAATTTATAGTTTTGAATTAATTTAGAAGAGATATATTTGTTTGAAAATATATAATAAATATTTATTTTATCCATATATATATATATATATATATATATATTTATATTTATATATATATGTATACTAGTATGAACTAAATTTATTATATTCATTAAAACGAAATTTAATCAACAGAGTTTTTTAATTAATAATAATCTGATAAAACAATATATATATATATATATATATATATATATATATAATAGCAATAAGTAATATTTCGTTATTGCCTGTCATTATCCATACTGTAAATTATATACGAAAGCATCTGATTGTTCAGGAATAATAAAACACTCATTAATTACGTTAAGCCTCATTTACATTATATACCTAATTTGCAGCTTACAAGCTTCGGTAGATACTTGTGTACATGTGTATAGTAGTTGAAAGTTTCTTGGCTAGTTCGCTAGTGGTTGTTCGAGAATAAGTTCCTGTGAACATCTTCAAAGCGTCATTATCGAACACACCTGTCCTCGCCGGTCGGTCATTACCCTTAATGCTGTAGTCCGCATTATGAAATTTTGTCAATCAAAATTCATACATTGTTCCGATCATATCAACTCGTACGTTTATCAAACTTTGTTAAATAGATGTTACTGTAATGCTCTGGGAAATCGGATGCATGATTTGAAAATGTCATCGAGTTTTAAACTTTTTTGATAGTTTATAATGATTTTTGATATATATATATATATATATATATATACAGTAAATCTGGATAAAAAAGGTCTCTTATTTATCTGATTTATTCAATCAGTTCAAAAATACATAAAATTAATTAATATCAGTAAGACTGGACAATTTTTTGAAAAAAAATATCATACGGATGTATTACATTTAAATATATTTCAGTAGAAAGTGAAAATGTGTAAGACTTTACTTTAAAAAAATGTAACGACATACTAAAAGGCTAACAATTAAAAAATTCGAGAGTTTATTCATTTTTATCTCACGTGCAATTAGGTGAAACGGGAAACGAAGACGGAAAACGTTTACAAAAGACACAAATAATATAACATTTTGTATAATTACCGTGTTCCTCTAAATGTAATTAATGTAATTTTGAATCCGAATGTGTTGTCAAATAAAGTACAACATCAACTCATTTTCAAGCGTTTTTAGTATCTTCTTATTAACGTGACACGGTATTCATTAAAAACATGTTATTTTGTGCGAGGATGTATAAATGATATTAAAATGGAGTCGAAAAATTAAGACTACTTAAAAGGAATAATGCTGTTTAGTGTAAATAATTTAACAGGCACTGATGTATCTTTTTAAAATATTTTTATACTGTATTCAGTTCAAGAATTTTATTTGTTTGGAGCAGATAAAAAATTATGCATAGGATGATTCAATTCAGGTCTTGACATGAAAATATTAAAAAAGTCACAAGAATTAAAAAATCATCTTATTTTTATTTAGTATTTTAGTTCAATTGCATTTTAGTATTGAATTGAACTAAAGTACTAAATAAAAAATAACATGATTTTTTCATTTTTATGTTTTTTTTAATGCTTTCATGTGAAATCCTAAATTGCATTATCTATATATAAAATCGAAATTAAAATAATAAAATGATCTGTTATATTCGAAACGATATCAGGTTTTAATCTTCAAATGAACTTTACTTGAGCTAGAGGCAATTTTAAGAAAATATTGTATATTATAGATGTTGAAATTCAATTTATATATCGACTTATAACCGAATTAAGTGATCAAATCTTTTAAAAAAATTCTAAGATTATTATAAATAAAATGTATGACATTTTTTTAAAACGAACACTTTAGCGATTATCAAAGTTATAAGCAATTTAAATAAAATTCTAAGAAATCTAAAATTGTACACCATTTCACTGAATACACTTGAACTGATATTTTATTTACAAAATTGTATTATAATATAAACGCTTGAGTGGATAAAAATAGAAACGTATTTTCAAAACGATCAATAAGAATATATATTTTTAAAAAAAACATAAACATATTTTGTATTTATTCGCATATAGGATTAGTTTTTTCCACTGAAAAATGTCATTTTAAATTGACTTTCGTCGTTTACCCCTAGAATAAAAGTAACGGCGCGAATGAAGAATTAAACATGACATTACTTAACGCACAGAACACGGTTTTCAACTTATGTACGTTGGATTTTATAAAAATGCGACTTCTTGTACTTTTTTCGGTACATTTTTTCTAATGGCGCTACAGCACGACTCGAGCCTTGACAATCTCATTTTTTCGAGATTTCATGACAACAACAATATTTTTTCCATGACAGAGGTGCGTTAATGTTGTATACACGAGTCAAAAATATGCAGAATGGAGATTGACTATAAATGTAAGCAAAACGATGATATTCTAGAATAGAAGCACTGATGAAACTAATTTTAAAAGTAGACGAATCTATCATTCGTTTTAATAAGTAGATATCTCATAACAGAAACGTTTTGGAAGAAAAATATAAAAGATATATTATCTGAGGTTATGTGAAGAATATCTTAAGTGTTTAATGAAATATATTATAATATAGGGTGATTCAATTTAGGGTTCTACATGGAAGTATTAAAAGGGGGCTCAAGGGTTAATAAAAGGCATGTTATTTTTTATTTAGTATTTTAGTTCAATTCAATACTAAAATACAATTGAACCAAAATAATAAATGAGAGAAAACATGTTTTTTTTAAATTTCTGCGTTTTTTTAATACTTTCATGTGGAAGCCTAAGTTGAATCACGCTATATATTTAGAAAAATATTGATTTTTATAATAATTGAAAGACATATCCTGTAAGAAAATGCATCCATCAGGAATATAAATAAAATTGATGATGTCATTTGTATTAAAATTAATAACAAGAACAATCAAAATGTTCTAAATGAAAAAAAAATATTGAAATAATTTTTATTCGTGATTTTAATCACCGTTTCTTAAATTCAAATTTGTTTATTGTTGGCAGATTTACTTTTCATTAAATAATTTAATTTATAAAGTTTACAAACTGAAAAAAAATATTTAAAGATGACATTTTGTATAATGAATATTTGTATGGATAATCATCGCATAAAAACTGTAATTAACAGGCATTTCAATCATTCAGTCGTAATATAGTATTCATGTCCCATGATTAGCTTATTCAGCAGACACAAATTTGAACGAAACACATTAAGTAAACTCCTCATTTGGATGGAAAGTATCAAATTAAATTTTACAGGAGAAAATGTAAAAAAGTCAAAGGCGGGACTAAAAAAGCACCGTCGCACACGTCTAAATTGAAATTGAATCCTTTGCAGGGGATTCGATACGAATCCTCAACAGATGTATCTCTCAGCCGGAATTAAAACATTCGTGTGCGTCGTGCGGATGGCACAGCTTCGACGTGAAGGAAGCACGCAACGATAGTGAATGGAAATTCGGTAATTAGGACGCGACATGCCTCTAATCATTTATTTAAGCGGCGACACAGGCGCCAAAGAATCCCGACAATTTGCATTCATTTAGAAACGCAGATACCTTAATGCGTTTCCTACCTGCAACATCGACGATCTTTACCTGTGTTACTGTTTTACAGGAGATAGAAAGTAGTTTATGCACAGTGACGGATTGAGAAGGATTTTAAAATTGACTTTTGGATTTTTTTTTCTTTAGAAATTCTCATGTACAATTTACTCCTTAAAGAAAGACACATTACATTTTCTACATATTACACATTCAGAGAAAAAATTATAATTATTTGAATTTTAAATCTTTTTTTGATAATTTATATATTTTTTAATATTTTTTTTGATAGAACATCAGTAGATATTGTCAAGTCTTCAAGCTCTAACTACTACCTATTTATTCATTGAAAAACGACAGCTTATATGAAAAAGATTATTATTTTAATTTATCTGATGGTAAAGATATAGGTGTTGAGGTGTTATCTGTTTGTAGTATTATCATTATTATCAGTTTCCTGTTCTTTTTATTTAGAAACATACATTTTTTATCACTTATCTCCAATGAATTTTATTCTTGATGATGTTTCTAAGTGAATTTTAATGGTAGTTCGTGATTTTTGATACTTTTCCACTATATTCTTCTAGATGTTTTCAAGTTATTTTATTCTCTTAACCATTTTTCAATTTAGAAATATTCTTTTCATATTATCTTTTTAATTTACATTATATTCGTATTGTATTCTTTCATTTTTTTAATTTCAATCCAAACTGAGTGACTTATTTTATTCTCAGCGAGTAACTGCATTCTTCTCTTAAAATAAAATAAGAATAAATACATTTCTTGATTACTTTGAGTATTTTTAAATGTATTATTATTATTTTTATCATGAAAGTATATCAATATCACATTATATTTCCTTACTAAATACAAAAATTATATTTCAACATAGAATTACGTTTATACTTTCATTGTGCAGAGTGTCATGTTAGCATTGAAAGTGTTACCAAATGCTGTAACGCAGGTTCGTGCTCAGTACGCCGTAACCGTTCACCCGATTCACTTCAGATTGAATACGTTTTACAGCTAAAGGATTTCGAAACGTAAAAATGCTTCATTCGTTAAAATCGATCAGTTAGATTGAAAGTTATAACCTTGAACATTTGGACTTCGAGTTTCAGCACTAAAAGAAGAGAAAACTCTTTATCGCCCGATAGAAACTAAAATATACGCGGGTAGAGCTTTTAAAACTCTACAAAAAGAGTACAGATTCACTTTTGTAGTTTTTTAAAAAAAATATAATTTAAGCTATCAAATTCGTCAACGTCTTCTAAATACAGATGCTCAGAAAAACTGTTGTGGAACGTGTTAGAAACAACAGAAAACGTGATGGAAAAGCGAATTCCGGGGAGTTCGAAAAAAATGCTTTGACCCCATTTGAAAAGATGAAATTGTATTTTTGAACAACTTAAAACATTTTCACTTCTCTAACCTCTCTAACTCCTGCTGTTGTGTACATATACAACCCCCATTTTTTTCTTAGTTAATATTTATTTATATTTATATATATATATATATATATATTTAAAAAAGAAAATAAATAGTAAATAAAATATTCAGTTGATACTTTATCCTTATTTATAAAAATATTATTATGTATTACTTAACTAAAATTAATAATCCATAAGAGAATATTTGATGTAATGTCAAAGCGTTTTAGAATATGTTTACAAAAGATTTGATATATGTATATATATATATATATATATATATATATATATATATATATATATGACATTAACACTTTATCGGATTTCCACGGAATGGGAATTTTTATTCCGTGTCGAAAATTTAAAACTCCACTGAAACAGAACATGTAACTCTGTACGGTATTCATCAAACAGAATGGGTAAGATTATCCGATGTCACGTGAATCGTTTTCGCGCGATGTCGTACAAAGATGATGACAGATGAGATGTGTGACACGAGCTTTTACTATATTAAATTGTCGGCAAGTCCGACTCTGGAACGATAGATAAGTCACGCGTAACGCACGAGCATTACAGTGAAAACCAATGAAACAAAACGTGGAAAAAAGGCAAAGGAACGCAAACAAAGTCGAATGGAGAGCGAATTTGTAACATTGTTGATTAAAAGGTATTCGTTATACAAAAGGTGCGTGTACTGAAGTTACAACCTAGAGGTAAAGTTTTATTCTTTAATTTTCAATGAATACCCGCGCGGATCGTATGTAACATACTATTGATTATATATATATATATATATATATATATATATATATATATATATATATATATATATAATATTGTACTTGAAAAGGGGAAAAAGCATTTCTGTACTTATTTTCATGTATTGTTTATATACGGGCGTTTTGTTTTGGTTAGAGAAGAATTTATTTCGAGATGTTTTGATGTTTTGAAAATAATGATGTTATTACATATGAAAAGATATATATATATACAAAAGAATGAAATTTTTAGAATTATGAAAAAAACTAATACCTAGTACTTTGAATTATTTGGACTCACATATAATTAAAATGTTTGAAAAAATATTCGTAAGTAATATTATTTCGATATTTTTTTAACACGATATATGTTCCATACAGATAGATATAACGATCTTCAGATTTTTATACATCTTTTTTACTGGAATTCATTTTCAATTATTTTATTTTTTGCACATAAATTATCATTTTATAAGAAGAAACATTTTTAATTTGATATTCTATTAATATTCTTAGTATTATTCTTTATATATATATATATATATATATATATTCTGTGTATGACTTGTGAATGTAAATTTGAATGTGTGTCTGACTGTGTAAATGCATTGTAAATTCAAATTAATATTTCTACTTAGATACTTATATTGTATAGATATTTATATTATATATCATGTTGTATGAAGCATTACAAAATATTTGTAGACGGTATTTATTTTTAGTATATACAACTGTTCATATTTAATCACAGATGACATCTTTTTAAATAAATTTAAATTTGCTGCAAGGCTGAAATTAAATATCACATTCTGAGTTCGCCTAAGAATATTTTACAATACATTGAAGTAATGAGATAATTCATAATAATTTTTAGAATGTTTTAAAGTAAAGAAAATATTTTATAAAGTGTATTCTATAATTAAGCATAAAATGTAGCATCATTATTGGTTATCAGTTATCTATCTTTCTATATATATATATATATATATATATATATATATATATATATATATATATATCAATATATACAGATAGAGAGAAAGAGAACAGTTTATTGTGAAATATGTAATATTTCTTTTTATTTAAATATTTATGGTGTATAGATAAACGAATCATTTGCAATCGAACCATTTGCATACGGTGTTTATTTTCGGTATATAGAATGGTTTATATTTAATCACAGATTTATATTTTTAAATAAATTTGAATTTGTAGTAGGATTGGAATTAAATATGGGGTCCTGAGTTCTTCTAAGAATATTTTAGAATACTTTGAAGTATATGAAATAATTCATAATAATTTACAGCTAATTTTAGGAATGTTTAAAGTACAGAAAATATTTTATAAAGTACGTTCTTTAATTAAGCTCAAAATGTATCATCATTACTGATTATCATTTATATATATATATATATATATATATATATATATATATATATATATATATATATATATAGATACATAGATAAAAATTATATTTTATTCAATAACGATACAATCAGGGTAAAAACGATACGATCCAGGAAAAAAATGTAGGAATTCAGCAAAGAATGATTTTCGAATGAAAAACGCTCCATTATAAAGAAAATATAAATTATTCTAAATTACATATAACGTTCACGACGAAAAATCGTCGAGATCACCGTCATGAAACTTTTGATAGGCGAATACCTCGGCCGACAATATTCTTTCCTCTTCACGAGAAAAAATTCCATTCGCCCCCATAAAAGTTATTTACACATTTCGTCTTTCAGAAACAGTCCGTGCTCCTTCCGTGTACGTCGACCCGTTCGATTGTTGTATTCTCCGCAGAGCTATTCGACTCTCTTGTATATCAAACGAATCAATTTGTAATTCATTCCTCAGAACACAGGCCGAAAACCGAATTCAATTCGAAAGCAATACGACCGTAAATTGATTTGTTGTCAGTTTAATTGTCTGTACGCACATTTAACTATTGTATCTTTAGTTCATATTCGAAATATATGTGTGTACTTTACTCTGTAGCCAATTTATCCGCATACAAATACATCGTGTGCCATTTAATTAAGATTTATATTTATTTTACACACATATATATATATATATATATATATATATATGTGTGTGTGTGTGTATGTATAAATACATGTGTTAAATTTACATGAATGTAGGTAAATGGAACTGGCACAAAGGGACGATGACAAATAGATTATTCGAGCTTATGACCTATGTCCTGTGCCATCAAGGAAATGATTATCTTGAACACTTAATAACGTTTATGTAGGCAGTGTTCTAAATTAAGCTAATTAGAAATAATTGTAATTTATTGAAAACGTGTTCAGTGATTTGGATGTATTTTTTTTAAAAAATACTCTTGAATATAGGATTTGCTATTAAAGTGAATGTGTCAGTTAATGTGTTCATCTATGTTTGTAATTTATTTAATTGAAAAATTTCTCTCTCTCTCTCTCTTTCTCTCTCTCTATATATATATTATAATTAATATATATATATATATATATATATATGTATGTATATATAATATATAATTTATATATATATATGTATGTATATATAATATATAATTTATATATATATATATATATAATATAATTTGTATATATATATATACATAATATAATTTGTATATATATATATACATACATACATATATATATATATATTTATATATATATATATATATATATATATATATGTATATATATATAATATAATTTGTATATATATATTTGTATACATACATATATATATATATATATATATATATATATATATATATATATATATATATATATATATATATTATACTACCAGTCCTTACGGCAGCGAAACATGGGTGCTTAACGCCAAAATAGTTCAGACTCCAAACAACACAACGAAGTATGGAAAGATGCATGTTGGGAATAACAAGAAGAGATAGAAAGAGAATAGAATAGATACGAAAACAAACAGGAATCACTGATATAATAAGAAGAGTAAAGAGTCTGAAATGGAAATGGGCGGGACATGTCGCGAGAAGAGAAGACAACCGATGGACAAGAGAAATTATTGACTGGGAACCAAGGAATATGAAAAGACCCAGAAAGAGACCAATGAACAGATGGGATAAGGATATTGGAAACTCTCTTGGAAATCTGTGGAAAAGAGAGGCACTGAATCGAACAAAATGGAAAATCATGGAAGAGGCCTTTATCCAGCAGTGGATTAACAGAGGCTGAAGATGATTATGATGATATATATATATATATATATATATATATATATATATATATATATATGTATATGTATATATATAATATATAATTTATATATACATATACATATATATATATATATATATATATATATATATATATATATATATATATACTTTTTCATCCTTATGTCAAACACAGCATCTTAATATTCTTCTAAGTAGAGAAATTTTATAATGGATTTGTCAAAGCGTCGCATCTTACAAAGATTTATTAACTTGATTATCTCTGTCTTAATTTCCCATGAAGCATCAAATTAAATTTTAACGAATAAGGTTAAAAACCAATCTAGGCAAGGAACAAGATCAGAATCTCATTTTTATTTCTTTTATTTTTTAATGGCGCCGTAGCCGCTCTCGCATGGTATCATTTAAATAACACTTTTTTTTGTATTTGAAAACTGTTTCATCTCTGAACCATTCTTTTCGTCGTATTAAAATTCAATCACGAACGGAACGAAAAGATTGAAAATAAATATACGTTTCTCGCAATAAAAAAAATCGAACTGAACGCGAACATATTTAATATGTTCGTATGTTTATACGTTTCATTACCTTGTCCGTATTGTAATTAGTCTGAAAATGTTGTTTTTATAACTGGAAAAAAAGTACATATTTTAAATATAACGTTTTTGGTTTTTTCGAAATATGGGTTGGATATCAAAATATTCATTTAATAAACAATGTTCGGCTCTTATTAAGTGAAATAATGTAGAAGGAACGGGTGCAATTCATGTCATAAACTGTAATATAAGCACGGGTATGAATACATATTTGTAAATATAATTTTCATTTATGCTGTAATAAACGGCGCAACGTTCCACGTGGACTAATTTTACTTAAGGTAACGCAATAAAGAAATTTCACGCGAATGAATGTAATGCGCAAAATTGCTTCAGTGAATGTATATTGGCAATCAAGTCGACACCGTCACTGGCAAAGAATTGTACACAAAATTAAAGTAGCAAGCAAATAACAGCAGTAGCCAGGCTTCAACGACGCACAACTCATACCTGTGCAACATTAAATCTGTGATATCTTGCATATCTACCTACCTGTATACACACATTTATGTATATATATATATATATATATATATATATGTATATACATGAGCTAGATATAAATGATATCATTTTATGATATCATATTTTTAATATCAGTCTATTTACCTGGAAATATATTAAACGATTTGATTGAAATGTATGTAAAGGATATAGGTGATTTAATTTAGGCTTCCACATGAAAGTATTTTTTAAAAAAATCTATTTTTATTTAATATTTTAGTTCAATTCAATACTGAAATACTAAATAAAAAATTCAGGAATTTTTTTATACTTTCATGTGGAAACATAAATTGAATCATTCTATATAATTAAAAAATATATATGATTATTTGAATGTTATTATATTTACAATTTTATATGTTTGTATATTGTTAATGCATTTAACTGAAAACTGATTTAAAAATATTATGTTGGTGCGAAAGTAATCGCGGTTCTTATCATTTTATGTTTGGCGCCGATTTTTCTAGTTATCGTTATCTTTTGTTATAGTCATGTGATACATCATTGTAAAGAATTAAATTAGTACTACTAATTTTAGCTTATGTCTATTGTTTTCATTTTTTAGTATTGTCGGGTATAACCTCTTAAATTGATCATGGAAAGAAAGCAAATCCGCGCGATTTTGTTGTATGAATTTAAATTGAGACATAAAGTAACAGAAACTGCTCGAAATACCAAATTTGTTTTTGTCGAAGAGCTGATTAGTGAACATACAGCTCAACACTGGTTCTAAAATTTTCATAATGGAAACGAAAGCTTTGATGATGAAGAGGGTCGTGGACCTACTTCAGTTATGGACAATAATGATTTAAGAACCATTATCGAAGCGGACTAATGTAAAACAACTCAAGAGATGGTAGAGGATCTCAATGCTCATCATTCAACAGTTCGATATTTGAGCCTAACTGAAAAAAAAACAAAAAAGCTGGATAAATGGGTGCTGTATGAGCTAAACGAATATCAATCAATTCAGCGATAGTGGTCTCTTGGTTAACAAAAATGATCCCTTCCTTGATCACATTGTCATATGTGATGAAAAGTAGATTCTCTACAATATTCATAAACGTTTATCACAGTGGCTAGACTGGGGAGAAGCACCAAAACGGTTGCTTAAACCGAAGCTTCATGAAAAAAACATTATGGTCACTGTTTGGTGGTCGGAAAGTGGCATCATTCACTCTACAACTTTTTAAATCCTGCTGAAATAATAACAGCAAAAAAATATTGTCAGGAAATTGAAAAAAATCATGAGAAGTTGCATCGTTTACGGCCAGTATTAGTTAATCGAAGAGGACAGATTCTTCTTCATGACAATGCCCGACCGCACGTCTCACAAATGACTTTAAAAAAATTAAATGTACTAGGTTATGAAATCTTACCTCACTCACTTTATTCTCCAGACTTGTCTCCGTCAGATTATCATTTTTTTAAATTATTTAAGTAATTTCCTCCGAGAGAAGATTTTCAAAGATCAAGCATCAGCTCAAAGCGTTTTCGATGAATTCGTTAATTCCATGAGTCGAGAATTCTGTCTTGTAAGAATAAACAAACTTGTTCCCGGTTGGGAGAAATGTGTCCAGGCCAATGGTCATTATTTTGAATAATAAACATAATTTTTAACCGATATATGTGTCCTTTTAAACATTTGAGTAATTTGCTACGAGAGAAGATTTTCAAAGATCAAGCATCATCTTAAAGCGCTTTCGATGAATTCGTTAATTCCAGGACTCCATAATTCTATCTTTAAAGAATAAACAAACATGTTTCCCATCGGGAGAAATGTGTGCAAGCCAATGTTCTTTATTTCGATTATTGAATATAATTTATAACTGGTGTATGCGTCTTTATACTCGATATATAAAAAACCGCAATTATTTTTACACCAACATAGCATATAAATGATACATTTATTATCTAGATTGGATTGGTATGAATCTGTGCAACGAAAATGGTTTTAAGATGAAAGTTGAAGTGACATATACAGTATTTAAAAAAAAATAATCGAAATAGTAACAATAAATTACTATCAAGCTTATTTATAAAAATTTTCAATGTGTTGAATGGTAATAACTTACAATAGCATCATGTGTGCCTGGTATATTATTTCAGGGTAATAATTTGTGAAACATTTACGAGATTACAAATAGCTAGGTCGTATTTAATGGTAAAAATGAACACATACAACAAAAAGCACTATGCGGAAAATTTGAAATAACAATATAAATACAAAAAATCAAAACTGAACGAATGGTATGTCCGAAAACAATGATATATTTATTTAATATTTACGTTTATTACATTTTAGGGAAGTTTTATTATACATATATATATATATATATATATATATATATATAAATATATATATATATTGTTATCAATAAAGTGACTTTGTTATAGACTAAAAAAAACATTTTAATTCATTTTCAAAGAATTATATGGATATGTAAGAAACGATTTGTAAGAACATATAAAAGTTATCAAAGATTTAATTGCAGATGAACTGAAAAAAAGGAAGGTAATTAAAAAAGAGGTATTTTTAAAACGAATATAGATTTATTTATGAGATGATATTAAATCGTTCAACTGAATTGTTTTCCAGAAATGATTATTATTCGTGGACGAATTTTAATTATAAAAATATTACTTTCATCAATTCAAATCTAATTGAATATATTTTTTTTAAAAAAAAAACATAAAAAATAATTTAAATGGTCGCCGGTAAATCTCATTCAATTAAAATTAAAGACAATTTGAAAATTGCTATTATCTTTTAATTTAAATTCGAATCCGCGCAAACGACACAAAAATAACACAAATGATCAGAAAGAATGGATTCGAACATGAGGCAATAATTTGCACGCACAGCGGTGGTCGTGCGGGTGCGCGTGCATGTATACATTTTTTCGGCCGTTAATTAAAGCAATTCATAATTAAAACGGTACCGCGTTCCGAAGGACAATTGTTGCTGATTAAAGTTTTAACGAACGCTCGACGGTCGGTGCCGCCGTCGCCATTCGAACGCTCTAATTGAAAATTTTAGATTTTAAACGCGCTTCGTTTTAATTGATATGGATTTAATTGATACGATCTGAAGGTGACCGCAGATCGAAATTTCGTAGAAGTTTAATCAAATTTTCAAATTATATCCCATTATATCAATATGTATGTGTGCGTATATATATTGTTAATTTTACTGAAAGGTACGGAAACGGACTTGATTAAAATTACACACAGGTTCAAAGGTTAATTATGTATGCGCGTTTAATAAAACCGACAGTTTAGAAAAAATTGAAATTCATAATATGAACGGTTTTAAACATCGAAACATATTACTGTTAAATATTACCAATTCGATTTGAGTGTTTTTCACAGACATCCGTTTTCATTTGTGCGGATATCATTCTTTAGACCTCATCTGGAAGACATTTACGAAGTAAATAAAACATAGGACGCACACACGTCAAAAATAAATCCACGATATTACTTCGGAGCCGACAGTGTACGTTTAGCTATATGCACTGGAGGGTAGCTCATAAAAAAGAGACCGGTCTGTATTTAACATCGAGATATTCTTGCGACCACTCGTCTCTTCGAGCGTTCTTTTACGATTCGCTGGCTTTCTGGCATGTACCAATCCGTAAATCCCACCCTTGTACAACGCATGTCACTCACCCCTTTACAACGATCACATAACGTGACCCTGCATATATATGAAAAGGCAATGCCCTCGGAGCATGAACTGAAAGTGCGGGAAATGTTGCGTCTAGCACTTCAGGCTATACTTTGAATTTACTTTAAAAGCTACAATTGAAATTGAGTTCTTGTATATATATATGTATATACATACACACGATATATATATATATATATACATACACACTATATATATATATATATATGTGTTCATTAAGACGTTTGCTTTTAACTTGATAAAACATTATTTACTGATCCGGAAGAATTCGAGTGTCACTGAAAAGCAATATTTATAGAAAACTGTTTATAGCAGGAAACAGATAAATAGCTAAAAAGAAATATAACAGTATTACAAAAGAAATAACTGAAATTATGAAAAATATTCGCGGGATATTAAGCACTGCCAACTAACAATGCCTGAACTTTTCCAGTCGAATGATCTTCACCGTTATAGCTTGTGAGTGATTTATTTCTTCGTTTCTTATGCTAGCTTAGAAATGTAATTCCGTGTAATGTCTGACATTTCGTTGAACTTCATGAACATTCGTACAATTGAGATATTCGTATTGCTATTTTACAAGTATCAGGTTTTAGTTTCATTGTATTTTTATTTCAATGGATATTGGATGCCGGAGAGATATTTTTACAGTCAGAAAGTAAAAAATGTCTATTCATATCTGTTTTGAAAAATTATAGTATTATTAACTATTTAGAGACGGAGAGGGGGAGGGTGCTAAAATTTTTTCAATAGATAGTTTTCGATTAACTGGACTTTCTTTTTATCGCAAACAAAATAAAAATTGTAAATTTGTCGGTTACAAGAAAAATATGTCAATTCAGATTAGCCATTAGAAATTTCACATCTACCTGATATAAATCGTTGATAATATTGGAAGAAACATAAATATCCTGATTGGAAACATACAATTGGAAAGAAAAAAATTGATTACGATTGAAAACCTGCAGAAATAACATAACTGTCGGTTGTGAAAATTTTTCAAACAATCAAGTCTGCACAAAACGGTTTCACATCGGTCACATCTTATACCTGGACATAGTCTCGATTTTTTTAATACGCTTTCTTCCATTAATGAAAAAAACACGATTTTCGACTACATTATTTTTTTTCTAATGAAAGAATGAGTTATAAATTCAGTCTCATTAGAAAGAGAATAGTGGACTTTAAATATATCAACCGAAAGATAGCGTTTTGAGGCCATAGTTACTTTGGAAAACATCAATGGATACCTAGATCCACGTCCGGCTTCAAAGGGTTAATCAGTTCAAGATGAGGTCTCAGATAGTCTCCTGTATTTCTTGTTTTGATTTGTCGATTCAAACTGATTGTTGTTATGTTATTATTTGAGGTTTAATGGCACTGTAATGAAACTGATTTGTGCATGAGTTTTCTTAAGATTCTTACACTAACGTCTATTCTGAATAGCTTTTTCCAAAGAGTAGCATGGTTAAGAGTGCCAAATGCTCTTCTTAGTCAACTAGACACACACATGTTTAATAAAACATAACAACACATATTAGAATAATAATTATAAAAGGAAATATCATTTTATAAAAATAATATGGATTCCTGATGAATCAACATGAAAATATTACCTTCACAGGTTGATCACAAATAAAAGCAGCAATGACTTTCGGTATCACTTTATCTTCACCCCAACTTGATTGTGGGTTATCTGTTATTTGAATGAACACTTCTATTACTGACTTGAAAAAAATGATTCATCTATTGTCAGTCGGATAGTTTCTATCCCCTTTTTTATATAGGAGTGTATCTGATCAGTTGTTTGGTCAAATCAATCAATTATTTGATGTTCTGCTTCCTTCAAACACCTTATTAAACAGACATTCTAAACATTTTCGCCGTTTCAAGGACAGGTTTTTCTATATTTCATTCGGTACGCCGCAGAGAAAAATTCTAATATCGAAAATAATAAATTTTCTTAATATGAATTTTGCGTTCGTGTGATACTCTATTTACATTCACATAAATAATAAAAACAATAATACATACACACATGCATATACATATATATATATAAATATAAATATATATATATATATATATATATATATATATATATATATATATGTATATGTATGTATGTATGTATAAATGTTTTTAACGTATATGTTATGTATTTTTTATGCAAATGCGTCGAATTTAATATCTGCGAACTTCTTATCGAATCGTAAACGAGCAAATTCTACAATTTAACTCTTCTAACGTTTCGCGGCGCGCACGGGACGTCGCCTGCCCCGCTGTTAGTTCTTCGCGCTGCGACGGACAACGACCGGGACGACACACACGAGGGTGTGAATTTCGTACCGTGCCCGGTTTCCAGTTTGTCCTGCTGCTGCTTTCGACCTATATCATCACGTTACCGCGTCAGCTCGTCTACTGAATTCCTTTTATATACGGTTTATCCCTACGGCACGTCCTCTCCGAGTCCCCCAAGTCATTAAACAACTCCGAAACAAAGTACTGTTCAAAGTTTAAAACTTAATAAACGCCTACATCTGTATATATATATATATATATATATATATATATATATGTATGTATAAAGCATCCAGTGTGACAGTTGCTTTTTTGTACCTGACAATAATGAACAAAGTTTCGAAAAAATAAATTTTAATTGGTCGCTTCTACATTGTGTTGATACTTTCTCTCATTTTATATTAATATATATATATATATAAAACAATTAATTAAAAATAAAAAGATGAGCAAGAAATGATAAGCCTGTGAAAGTGATAAACTTTTTAAGAACGTTAATTTATTCCTGTAAATATAATATTACGTGAATGGCACTTCTCTTGTATATTTTCTTCTTTAATAAGTGTTGATTTTTCTTTCATGAAACTTGATTGATTATATTTTTTTATTTAGTATGAAATCGATTGATTTTATTTAAGAAAAGTGTCGAGAAAGAAAATCCTTTATACCTTTTCAACATTGATTTTATTCAAATTCAATGCATGATTGAATTTTAATATTTTTTTTACTCAAATAGTCCATCGCATTGATATTAAACTGCAATATTTTGTCAGTCTGTGACTGATAAATAGGGTCTACGTAAAGTTTTCATCTTCGATGGCACTATAGCTCAATTCGAGCATTAATCTCCTCAATTTTTTTGCTTCAGATGCTCCTCTACCTGGTAGTCCTTTTCCAGTCCTTACTCCTAACTGTTCCACTGCATAGTGGTCATTGATCGTTAAATCTATCCAGTCTCCGAGGTTTATTTAGGGTTTCGTAACGTTTGTTGTTCTACGAGGTGGAATTGTTGGACCATTTTCCCTCTTTCGATAGCCCTGACCCCTCTCGCTATCGAGATTACCCGATATTGACTGAGTTTACTCAGATTACTAGCGTTAAACGCTTGGAGGTGAGAGGCGGAATTGAGTAAAAGAGGCTATGCGACGATAACTGGAGTCAGTGTCATCTGGTAAGCATGCACTACCACATTTTAACCCCCAAGTCTACTCCACACTATTAACACTTGTCTTGATCATTGCATCCGAAACATGTACATATTATAGTGCAATTTCAATCATGTTCTAAAACATGTTTTGTATTGTTCACAAATATTATATATATATACACTTTGGAACAGTATTGACAATGTATCGAGTCTGAATCTATTTATTCGAGAACAATGTCCATAACGTGAATTAAACTCAAAAGTGTTCCTGTGTTAAAGTAACTATTACTTATTAGATGGGGCGACACAAGGACATTCTGAAAACGAAATATTATTTTTTAATTAATTTCGATGATTCTCTATACATAGATTACTGTACTACAGCTTTTAATTAAATTCAGAACACTACAGTTACTGGGGAAGTAAATAAGCAATATCAAACATTTACAAATAAAACGCAAAAGGAAAGCATCAGAATACGGAAAATGTCTTTAAAAGTAAAAAAATTGTGTTGAAAATCAGAATTTATTTTATTATTTTCTACATATTTATTTTTTATTTTAAAAAATTACTTTTAAACTCACATTCATGTCTTTTTCTTATTTAATTTAAAATGTTTTTTTCATATTATTTATATATATATATATATATATATATATATATATAATAAATCTATAAAACTTTCCTTCAGTAAATATTGTTGACTATGAGCATTTTTACTGCTACAAAGTCTAACACAGACCTAATCTATAGCAGTGATCTTATAAGAAGACGAAATGTTGTTAAGCCGTGAAAAAAACTATTATAGATAAATATGTAATCAAAATATTATAAAAATGTCAACAATTGATCATATATAAACCTAAATGTACACATAAAATGGGTTGTTTTATTTTTAAATACCGTTATACGCGGATAATTAAAGGAATGAACCAATAGCTATTAATAACGATTAGTCGAACTGAAGTACTATTTTCATTTATCAATCTTCATTAAAACTCTTACTTTCTAGAATTGGTAATAAAATGTTTGTAATCTTGTAATGAACCTCTAGAAAGAAAACATAGTCGTATTTATTTTTATGTTATTAGTTTTTTTTTTAAAAAAAAACATAACAGTATTTAATAAAGAAGTTTTAATATAACTTTTTAGAGATTATATAGTATGTACATGTAACTCAAAGTAATAATTATTAATTATTTTTCTAATAAAGTATGAAACCAGTTCTATACAAAAATATATTAAATGAATTCAATACATTGCTCTTGTATCGTAACTTTCATCTTCAATATCCGTTATTATTCACAATCTTCAGTCAAAATTCGTATCTGAAAGATTCGGCCGCCATTTAATAAAAATTAAACACAAACGTTATTTAAAATTTATTCGTGTCATTTTAAATTAAATATTTATGATGATAAAATGTTCACAACAAATTTCATGAAAACATACCATTGTTCGATATTTTATGGGGTCTGTTGAGGTGATGAAATTCCATTTTATTATCAGAATATTGTACGATGATAAATTGTATAAAGATATTGTAAAAATTTATCGTCTCGCGTATCTTTTGTTATGGGTTTTTATCATCGAAGTACATTTCGGTATTTTCATTTCATTTGAAATAAATGTTTTTTTTTATCAATAATCAGACTTTTCTGTCATCTCTAGGAATAATGTTTTTTTTTTTAAATAAATTGCGTTCAGCTGTGAATAAAACAGACAATTTACTCTGAATTAAATCGATTTATAGAAGAGGAACGGAGGGGTTATTTTTAAAGATAGAATTAATGATATATATATATATATATATATATATATATATATATATGTGCATCGACTCAATTTTCAAACACGATAGATTTATATTTCCTGTATAAGTGAAGTGGTATCCGAAGAGTTTTCAGTATGGCGTGCGTTTTTTTCTCCCAACGTTATAAGTAGTCAGTATTGTGGTGACACAGTAAATGTAACTTGTATGTTTTTAAGAGATATTGCGCCGTTTTTTCTGCAATAATTTCTTTCGAGTCGCATCGCGTGACTTTCCAGCCGAGATCAGATTTTTATTTCTCGAACCTTTCTCAGGATTACCGATCGAGATTGAAAAAGGGATCGAATCTTTAAGAAACGACTTGTAATCATGACGGTTCGAACGGAATGATACTTTATCGATGTTAGAACCCTTATTTTGTGTGATATATGTACGCATTGTCAAAGGTAAAGGATGAGGCTTTTCCGAATTTTAAATCTAATTTATCTTTATGGGTTGAATGTCATGTACATTTTGATTTTTCTTAATGTAATCTAAAATGTATCTATCTATCCATATATATATATATATATATATATATATATATATATATATCAAAATTATAATGTATTCCAAGAGATCATGAAGGATTGACTTGTGTAATTGTTTTATATTACTAATTTGTTAATATAAAATTAAGAATATTGAAATGAAATGATTTCTGTTTAAAATAAGTGACATGTAACTGACTTGTCATTTAAATATAACGAAATATTTGAAGTTCTTTTTTCATAGGCGCGTTTGTGTCAATCGATAATTTATGAAACCTCTCTGTTTCATTTTATATGAAATTATTCCTGGTTACAAGACAATCAGAAGTGAAAAACAATTCCAGATATTTATCAGATAAGTGAATAATTCAACAGTCGGTTCATTCATCTCGTCGAAACAAATAATTAATTAATTATGATCTCCAGGCATTTCATCTGTCATCCTCGAACATGCACTTGAACGAATCCGCCGTCAAGTAAACTGATTCCAAAACAGAATTCAAAATGATTCTAGAGATTCGAGTACGTCAACGTATATAATAACTCATCTTTCATCTCATTCGTCTCGCGTAATAAATAAATAATTTCGAGCATACTTCAAATAACTCCAAACAGCAATTCCGTCCATCAGAAACATCATATTCATAACCGCCGTACAGCGTCGCTCCGATCACAATAAGAGACAACCGTGAAGAGATACGAGTTAAAATTCGACGACGATCCCGCACAATATCGAGTCAGCTGACATTTCTTTGTATTGGAGGACGGTGATTTGGCGTCGCGTCTCACTCGACAGTGATACGCGACAGAGACGAGACGACTGCGACACGTGTACGATCATCTCGAAGGAAACACAGCCGCGGATAGTTTACATTTAACGACTGTCATAAACAGGAAGTGTCTGTGGGTGTCTGCGAGCTGGTTGGATGGTTGGTTGGTTGACTGAGTAGCACGCTGTATTTACTGGTGGCCGTGGCGCGGTGTGTATTGCGACACTGGCGTCGTACTCGCTCGCTGCGTGTGCGGTTGTGTATGGATGTGGAGAGGAGCAGCGCGCGGCAGTCTGTGGCAATTCTGTTGTGTGTTTACCTAATAATTGCTGAATTAAATTTCACGCGACATGTGTCAACCGAGTCGACGTAAAACTAATTCCCGAGAGACGACCGAGACGCAGTGTTTGTAATTCTAATCGAGGTGGTGGTGGCACAGCCTTAGCGTTTTGGTCACGAAAATTTTGGGAATGTCGACAAATTTCGGCCAGATTATTGTTCAAGTTTAGATCGTCTTTGAAACTCACACACATATATTATATATATATATATATATATATATATATATATATATATATTTACAGAGCAGAAATGCTTTTAAACAGATATACTAGTTTAATAGCTTAATACTTGCCGTCACTAAATTCCCAAGAATAACGATTATTGTCCAGAATTTCCGTCATATATTTTTTGTAAACAGAATGAATTGGTGGTTATTTCTGTCCGTTTCGCTCTGTTCGTGAAAATATACATTGAATATTATGTGCTCACTCTTTGAAACATTTTATGCTTAAATAAATTTGTCCTTGTTTGTTACTCTGAATATAAAACAATGTTTTATCAAGCATACATGTTTGCAGTGGCCAGTGAAAGTATGAAAACGTTTGGCAATTTTAAACAGAATACAAGCTTTCTCTGTAAATTAAAGGCGCTGTTTTAGAATTTTCACTATTCTGTTTCACTTAAATCTATTATGTTTCACTTATAATTTGATTTTCATTAATACACTTTTCCAGGAAACTTCAAAATGTGTGACGCAAAAGTATTCAAACGAATGATAAATAAGCATCAAAGTGTAATGTGATTTTTAAATTAATATTTTGTAGGGTTTTCATTATCATTAATTAGTAGAAGTTGTTTTAATATAGATTTAACTAAATTTTGTGTTTGTTCGGCCGTTATTTTGCTTCATTCTTCAAAAATTATCCTTTTTAACTGTTCTTTATTGTAAAAATAATTGTAAAACATTACAAAGAAATAAAACACTAAGTGAAATATGTAAAATTGTGTGAAGAAATCGTCATAGTGTTTATAGTATAATGAGACGGAAAAAACTAGAAAGTAAAATTCGTCGCTCGACGAATAATAATAAGCACCAATTCATTCTGTTTACAAAAAATATATGACGGAAATTCTGGACAATAATCGTTATTTTTGGGAATTAGTGACGGCAAGTATTAAGCTATTAAACTAGTATATCTGTTTAAAAGCATTTCTGCTCTGTAAATATATATATATATATATATATATATATATATATATATATATATATATATATATATATATATATATATATGATAATTGAAACCGTACAAAATGTTAATTTAAAAATCACATTACACTTTGATGCTTATTTATCAATTGTTTGAATACTTTCGCGTTACACATTTTTCAGTTTCTTGGAAAAGTGTATTAATTAAAATCAAATTTGTAATTATAAGTGTAACATAATAGGTTTAAGTGAAACAAAATAGCGAAAATTCTAAAACGACGACTTTAATTTACAGAGAAAGCTTGCATTTTGTTTAAAATTGCCAACTGTTTGAAAACTTTTGCTGGCCATTGTATTTTATTTCACATACTTCAAGGAGATCGTATATTTTCACATTGGTATAAAGGAAAAATTGTGGAATTTCAGTATTTATTTACAATAATTGATCTGAACATATTTATAACAATAGAAATGTGTTTAAATAATTGTATTTAATTCCATAATTTTTATTTATAATATTTTTTTAGTGATTAAAAATATTAATTTCTTTATATATACATATATATATATATATATATATATATATATATATATACTATTGTAAAAAGCCTTTACAATTAGCCAATTATCCGATGACAGAGCTGTTCACAATTTCAATGAAAACAAGCAAATGTTTCGAGAACACAAAAAATCTTACTAATTATAATTAATTAGTGAAAACATTAAGGATTCAATTAAGGTCTTTATATATTCCGGCAGCGTAATAAATCGAGTTTTTTTTTTGTATAGAAAAAAGTTCGGATGCTGCTATTGTGTGCAGTATTAAATTTGGCAGGAGCTGGAACGATTCAATACTACAGATAGAATAAAAGTCAGTGGCGCACTTTTCAATACATTTCAATTTCGTGCGGTGTGAGAAACGTACGTTTATATAATAAATTGACTGAAATAAGGAGTTTCCGATATAAAAATAACTCTGATCTCCGTTTTTAGTTATTTAAGTTGCTTGTATCGATTCAGTATATTTTATTAATACATGCAAGAGTAATGTCTGTATGGAACGGCATTAAAATATTTTTTAACAAGTTTATTACTGTCTGAATAAATATTTTTGCTATATAAAAATCAACATTTTTAATAAATTCAATAAGTCTATCATTCTTGTCTGATATTTTCATTCTGAAATTCAAAATTAAAAATATGTATGTACTATAAAAGAGAAACAACTTTGTATGAAGACATGCTTACAATAGACAGTCTTACAGAAACCGTACTAATCATCTTGAGAAAAACAAACAATACATTATTAAACAGTTCTGAACGCAAGTATATAACGACCTGATGTATTTGTTTGTCCGTAACGTTCTACATAAATTATCAATAATTTTCTGAGTTTATTTTTCCGACATGCTTCTATTCTCATGAATACATCAGATGTTCGACAATAGAACATTTTTCGAAGTTGCTTGTATTAAAATAAATTTCATTTTATTTATATTTCAGTTTATAGACACTTTATTAGATTTCGTATCGATAATTATTTTTTCAACAAACGATATACAAGTTCTTAGAACAAAATCCGAGAAATCCGTAGTTCTTCGAATTGAAATATATTTTTATATTCGTGATAAACCGATTAGCGTTTTTTATTTTCTATTTTTATAATCGTTTATATATATATATATATATATATATATATATATATATATGTATATATATATATATATATATATACGTGGGTCATTTGATAATTTTGGTGAATTTGTATGATGATGTGCGTCCATTCATTTGGTAAAGTCACGGCTGTCGTGTCACTTTTCAAAATAGCATAGGTGAAATTTCAGCCAGAAGCGATGCGTTGTTCAGGTTCTATAGATGTTTGAAGCGAGCATTGTAGCAGTTTCCGCAAAAATGGAAAAAACGAGCAGGCTTTTTTGCGGAGATTCAGCATCGTGAATGAAATATGAATCAATTACTATACACATGACTCGAGGCAACAGTCAAAGCAGTGGATAACGACTGGCGAAAGTGCGCCGAAGAATGGGAAGACCGTGTCATCGACTTGAAAGGTGATGGCCACTGTTTTTTCAGATTCACAAGGAATCATCCTGATCGACTACTTAATGAAGGGAAAAACGATAACATGACCCATTATGTAATATTATTGGGCTGTTTGAAAGAAGAGCTGATACAAAAATAGCCAAGATTGGCGCACAAAATAGTGCTCTTTCACCAGGACAACGCGTCGGCTCACAAATCGACCGTCGCAATGGTAAAATCGAACGAATTAGACTTCTAATTGATCCTTCATCTACCCTATTCTCCAGATTTGGCCCCGTGCGACTTCTTCCCCTTACTAATCTGGAAAATTTGATTCGGTGGGAAATAATTCTCGTGGAATGAGGATGTCATTGCAGCCATCAATGCGTACTTTACAGACTCTCTGGATCAAGTGTATATCCCTCAATGGAGACTACTACTGTTGAGAAGTAAAATCGATTTTTCCAAAAAAGAAAAACTGTGTTCAACTTGTTTTTTACCATACTTATTAAACGACCCACGTATATACCTACACATGTGTGTGTATATATATATATATATATGAGAACTACTTAAATGAAAAGCTTGGTCAACTAGGTTTTTGAAAATTTTCCTAGCGATAAAGTCAAGATATGACACCTCAACAGCAAGATTGCTAAGAATGTATGAAGAAACCTAGATAAAAGGGATCGAATCCCAAGTTGGACTCGACTACACATCACAGGATTACATAGTAGAATAACCAATATGAGACAAAAACTTAAAACCGTCAAAAAAAACGAGTAAAAACCGTAGTGGGAGAGCTATACACCCACATGTTTATTTACACAAACCTATACACAATTTGTGTATATATTGGGACATTGATATTTTTTTAATGTTTTCAAGTTTTGTAAAAAATACAACATTTTGTTGTATTTTTAAAAATAACTTATTTTTCTTGTTTATCAGCCATTCAGACAGATCAATATCAATAATAAGCAGGTTATTTAATTTATCATTGTTTTTCATACAAATTTAATGGATGTGGTCCTATTAATGTCACTTAATTCCCCTTCAAATTACATTTTTTTTATCACACTTACAAAAAAAAACATACGCATGCGGACCTATTTGCACAAATGAAGTAAAAAAAAAGTAAATGGACACATTTCTCATTATATGTCATGTTAACATGTAACAATAACATCTGAGATTAGTACATCTCATCAGTGATGTACGAACGTGCGGTATAATTTCAGACGGACGCCGTATAAAAAACGCGAAACCCGAGCAAACGCCGCTGCGCCGCTTCTCCGCAGGTCAGCGGTTCGACGCCCACGCGCTCGACTTCTGACAACACGCGCGCGATGCTTTATGCGAACAAATAGTCGAATCCCGTGCACTAAATCACGTCGCAGTGACCGTAGCGCGCGCTTTCTGTCCGGGAGTCGATCCCGTTCTCTCGGGCGCCGTGCCGCGTGTCCGCGCCGCACGCTCGCGCCGTATCCTGTTTTGTGTGTGCACGCTCGACGCTACGTCACGGGAATTCATGACGGGAAACTATATCAGCAGAGTTGTTTGCGGCGAGTTTCTGTTGTTGTGACCGTAATATCATTCACTCACTCGTACAACTATGTCGTAAATGTTCCTGCCGCTAGTGTTGCGGTCGACAGGACCTATTATTCGATTTCTTTTTATGTACGTGCTAATTTTTTCGAAATCGTTTCATATTCTCTGGATTATTAAGCTGAATAACTCTTGCTATATATATATATATATACATACATATATATATATATATATATTTCTTCAACTTATCGATGCAGTCTTACTGACTTCAATTTGTCACACAAATATGCATTTATGTGACAAATTGCATATAAAACACAACGTGTTTTATATACAAAGATGCATATAAAAAATGCAATTGTATTTTAAAATATAAGACCATCTTAAAATATCTATTATTTGAAACAAAACTGAAAAGATTCCTTCTGAATTTATAATAAATTTTATGAGATGTTTATGATATTATTTTTTTAAAAAAAATTAAAATAACTAAAAGATCTTTTCACTAACACTCATATATATATATATATATATATATATATATATATATATGAATAGATAGATAGATTTATATATATATATATATATAAATGTTATTAAGTAATATGATTACTCTTTTCAATCATTTTTTTATGTTTCTATATTTCCTAAAATAAAAGTATATAACATTAATAAATAAAAGATTTAAGATATCTACGTACTTAATGTGAATTCGAGTTTGATGAATAGTTCTTAAGAAAATGTATAAATAAAGAGAATTTATAATTTTGTTTCATATAACGTTATTGAAAATTTTGAAGAATAAATTCAAATAAATCTATGAAATCAAATAATACTTTAAAACTTCAGTACGTCAAGTACAAGTATACTGATATTTATAACACAAACAATGTGTTCGACTTAGAATAAAAATATTAACTCTTTTCACTGGACTTCAAAAAAGTCAAAAAGATAAAATTTCAAATCAGTTGACAACTTTCTCTCAGTTTTAGTTTTCTTTTGCAAAAGAATATGAACGGAATATTTTCATATCATGAGTACAAATCTTCATAAAATATTAGATTGATAGGAAAATAATTTCGGTTTTTGTTTTCTGAATCCCAACCTGATTTTTTTTAATTAAAGTGTCATTTCATCCTGTTCATGTCATTTTAAAGTGTTTGGTCTGTATTTTGGTAACAACGATTTTGGTTTTATTATCATTTTGGCTTCAAATTGAGCTACTGAATTAAAGATGGAAAAGAAGCAAATAAGTGCAATTTTTTGTATGAGTTCAAAACTGGTGGTAAAGCAGTAGAAACTGCTCGTAAATTAAACGATGCTTTTGGTGTGGGTACTGTTTAGGAACGTACAGTGTAATAGTGGTCCCAAAAAATTCGTGATAGGGACGAGAGCTTTGAAGATGAAGAAGGTCGCGCGTGTCATTCTTCAGTTCATGGTGATGACTAACTGAGCTACGTACAACAATTCTAGAGCTTGCACAAAAGTTATACGTTAGTCATTCAACAGTTCTGGAATATTTAAAACAGCTAGAAAAATCAAAAAAGAGAAAAATGTATATGAATCTGAAGATCATAAACAGCAATTAGTTTTCTACCAGCCTGATATTTAAAACAAGTAATAAATTATATATAATAACGATTTTCAAGTATTTACAAAATAGAATTTTTAAAAATTACAACCAATTCATATATTTCAGTTTCAGTGAGATCTAAACTGAATTTTATTCATAAAATAATCAGGCGTTTTTAGGCATGAGTCATCTAGCAGTTCTGGTCCACTTAAAACAGATAATAAAATCGAAAAAGCTTGACAAATGGGTGCCGTACGGACTGACTAAGCCGCAATTATTTTTCTACCGGCCTAAACATTAAACACTCACGCATCAACTTGACATAATTCTCTATTAACCTTTACTGAATAATTATTTAGTGTAAATTTCTTCTCGAAATCGTCTTTGATATTTACTACAAGTCCGTTCATTAAACATAATTAACAGTTATTACACAACGGCATATATTTTAAACTGTATTGATTTATAAAGCTGTTTAAGAACTTGTAATTCCACGATAATTAAGTATTTAGCGTTTGTTCTTGAAAAACGTCTCGTAGCATGAAATATATGGGCAGTGTTTAAATTAATTACACGATAACAGTTTAAACAAGTTTATTTAATTTATTAAAATCATATCAAATAATGGATAGCATTTCCGAGAATCGCGCGCGCACTGTTTTCATATCTCATAACTTTTTCCTTCACGACGTTTTATGTATTTTTTATTCGTATTTTGATACAATATTGTAGATTGAAAGTAATATATATATATATATATATATACGTATGAAAATTTGAAAAGAATAAAGCTGCCAGGGAAAAAAATCAACCAAACCCACACTTTATTAAAACGAGTTTCCTGTTTCATCTCTGTAGATATAAAGATAGAACGACGGTTATGTGTACAATAAACGGAGGCGTTTCTGTAAATCTTGTAGTAGTAGTAGAAGAAGAAGAAGACAAGTGAAGCTTTAAGCGTAATACTTAATTATGTCGCTTTATTTTCTGACACGAATTGATCCGGGTTTGTTCGAGAGCTCGGATCAACAGCAATGGCTGAAAGGAATAATTTTTCGAAAACAATCTTCAAACGTATTTTGATTTCCGAGAATCAAATAAAAATTTATTTTTTTTATCACTGCACTGATTTGCTCATAAAAAAATCATTTACTGTTTTATATATATATATATAAACAAAAAATAGTATAATTGTTAAATAAATGAAGTGAATTAAAAGTTCACAGTTTTTAAGATATAACAAAATAATTATTTTGTTATATTTTATAAAAAAATGTATTTATTAGTTTCATTATTTTTTAAATCATTACTGACATGACATGCTTTTTTTATAAACATTTTTAAAATGATAGAATAACAAAATAACAATTTTAAATATTTGCAAATTGTATATACTTTCCATTAATTTATTTCACATTATTTTTAATCAAATAATTAAAGGAATAAATACTAATCGAATATTTTGTTTGAAATAAAATTGCAATTTATATTGTTTTAATCGATTATTTATTTGTTTCAGCTGAAATAAACTGGCCGGCTTCTTCGATAGAGGGTAAGTGAATTTAATTTATATGACTTGTAGGTATTTATAATATATTTTTACATGATCATCTTTTATAAGAAAAATCTTTTCTTATTTTGACTACTTATGTAGTGAAACGTAAAAAGTAGTCATTTGGGTGTCTCTGGTTATTATTTAGAAATCGTTTGAATTCATTCAAAAAGATTTTTATGGTATCGTGTCTTCATTTACGAGGGCCGTTTGATAAGTATGGAAAAAAGCAAGTTAAAGATCGTTCTTTGGAAAATCGATTTTATTTCTTAACATGGTTTCCATTGAAGACTAAACACTTAGTCCAGCAAGTCTTAAAATATGCATTCGACGAGAATTTCTTCCCACCGGACCAAATTTTCAAATTTGGGATGGTAAATAAGTCGCACAGGGTCAACTCTGGAGAATAGGGGGGATAAGGAATCAATTCCAAGTTTAATTCGTGCAATTTTAGCATTGTAGGACGATTTGTGGAACGGGGCGTTGTCCTGGTAGATAAGCACTTTTTGTGCGCCAATCGTGGCCGTTTTTGTTTTAGCTTTTCTTTCGAACGGCCCAATAATGTTGTATAATAGGTTCCTGTTATCGTTTTTCACTTCGTTAAGTAGTCGATCAGGATGATTCCTTGGTAATCCAGAAAAAAAACAGTGGAAATCACCTTTCCAACCAATAAAACGGTCTTCGCCTTCTTCGGCGCACTTTCACCAATCGGTGTCCACTGCTTTGACTGCTGCTTCTACTCAGGTGTGTAGTGGTGGATCCATGTTTTACCCACGGTTTCGATACAAAAAGGCTTGCTTTTTTCCATTTTTACGGCAATTGCTACAACGCTCGCTTCAATCATCTGTAGAACTTTAACAACGAATCGCTTCTGGCTGAAATTTCGCTTAAGCTAGTTTGAAGATTGACACTTGATAGCTACGGTGCTACCAAATGAATGGTGGAACACCAAATCATAGAAATTTACCAAATTTATCAAACCTATATCTTAATCATATATATAGTGAATTTTTAATTATTATATTCACTATAGACGAGCTTATTTAGAACAATTATTTACTTTATATTATTCTTGAGTCACACTGCAGAATCTAAGTTCGAACGTACCAATAAAAATATTGAATTTTACAAAACTTACAACTATTTGATTCGGAAAAATCTTACACAATAAGTAACACAAAATTTACATTGTAATAAGAAAGCAATGTAAACACATTGACAATCATATTGATATTCAATTGTTAAATAAAGGTAATAAGTAAAGTATATTGAGAAATAGTAACTATAAATTTTTCGATTAAAGATTGATTAATTTTTAAATCTGTTAAGAATACTTGAACTTATTACTCATGTTCATTAAAATGGAATGAAGCCGTTATTTACAAATTGATCCTGTAATAGATTTGATTAAGCATTAACTGCTAATTGACAGAATTATTATATATTTCTATTTATGAATAATTTAATATAGGTTTATATATATATATATATATATATATATATATATGTATAAATGAACAACTATGCTGTACTAAGTGTCCTGACAATTTAAAAAGTCGAAACTGTTAACGATAAATGCTTCGGTCGTATCTCGTCGCACAATGTCCCTGATTTAAAAACATTGCCGTCTTAATCCTATTTAGGTAGCATTAAAGTGATGAGAATGGATACATACTGCGAACCTAGGATAAAACCGCCATGTTGTAGACGAAGTGGTCCCGCGGGATGTGTCCTCGGCGTCCCTAAACATCTATCAATCGTATAGTTCGTTATCTCCGTTTCGTTCGTAATGCATGTATAGGTTCACGCTCTGTAGTCCTGTCAGTTTTCTATTTGTTCCTGACGTCACGACGACCATCGGTTTACTTGTATATTTGCCAAAGATGTGTATATATATATATATATATATATATATATATATATATATATATATATGTACATGTATAGGTTGGACTCGGGTGAGCACCTTTAGAGCTCATGTTTTATGTACAAGTACGCATAGCATTTAACCCCTGCTATGCAGGTAACCGCTCACGGATAAGCAATAAATTAAATTCTTTTTTAGTTTCTTCCACAAAATATTTAGCTGCTGTGTGCTGGTCGAAAATAATTAAATTGTTTTGTGGTACTCGACGGTAGATTATACGTGTAAAAATTTATGGACGATGTAATTAAATCAATTATGCATTTTATGGGAACATAAATCAAATCTGATTCATATTTTTCAATATTTCAAAAAAAAAAAACATACATTGTTCATCCACTTTCAGGACTATATCTATATTTTTTTATGCACGATATGAGTTATTGTTTACTTCATCTTTTCTAAATCGTTATATACTGCGTTCAAAACAAGTAATTAGTTTGTGTTCTGTCGGTGAAGAACTTTCAATATAAATGATGGATTAAAATCTCTAATGACAATCATTTTATTTATTGATATATTAATGTACTATATTTGATATATATATATATACAGAATGATTCTATATATATATATATATACATATAGGATGATTCTATATATATACAGTTGATTCTATATATATATATATACAGGTGATTCTCTCTCTCTCTATATATATACATATATATATATATATATATATATATATACAGGCTGATTCTATATATATGTATACACAGAATGATTTTATATATATAGGTGATTTTATTTAGGTTTCTACATGAAAATATTAAAAAAATATCGCAAAGGTGAAAAAAATCATGTTATTTTTTTAATTTTTGCGATTTTTTTAATACTTTCATGTGGAAGCCTAAATTGAATAATTCTATATATTCTAGAGTCATCATACGGCTATTTTAAAATTGAAATAGGAATTTTCAATTCAAAAAACTGTTGGAATTCGTTTAATAATGCAATAGTTTCCAAATTGTTCATCACAACTTATCGAAAAAAAGTTTTTCCCTTCAAAAACCCTAGTAAACCTTAAAATCATATGAACCGTATAAGAAATATATAAATTCACATTATACAAACCACATATGGTTTGTAAAAAGGGAGAGTGAGGGTCACCATCATCCATATATGTTCATTGGGCCTATAAAATTTAACCTTCTTTACCTTATGAAAATCATATAAAGTCACTATAAGTCTTATCAGATCAATATAATATATATATATATATATATATATATATATATATATAAGATGCCTATATAAGGATTCTAATCCTTATGAGAATTGTATAAAGAATATCTAAAACCTTATACGGACAATATAAGGTTGAAGATTATTAGGGAATACTTATAACAATAAAATAAATTTAATAAAAATACGTGATTGATGTAAATTATTTTCATTTATATATATATATATATATATAACATTAGGTCTAAACAACTTATTCAATAAAAATTAAATATATTTAGACTCAAAGCATTATCGTTATATAAAAAAAAAACATAAAACAATATATGAACATAAAAAACACAAAAAAAACATAAAGGAACGTTATAGTAATTTTAAAAAAAATATAGATATTGAGATGTGAACTTTCAGTAAATAAAAAATATATAAAACTAAACCATATTAATATCGACAATGTACGTTAAGATTTCTATGAAATAGTTAATTAAAACGTGAAATGATTTAGTTTTTTGTATTCGTATTGCTTGAAATTAATTTGAAATAAAAATGTATCTCAATAGAATCTAAAACAGTCACTTTGATCTTTTAAAAATATATTTTAATGAAAAGATGACCTCAGTTCGCGAAAAAATGTTTATGAAAAAGTATTTAGTAGTTATTATATAGACTAAATATTTTTCTTTAATTTACTAAATACTTTTCTTCTTATATATATATATAAGTAATTATTTCTAGCCATGTAGTTTATTAATATAATTAAGAAACTTTATAAGTATATGACTCTAAGATATAAGACTTTTGAGATATTTTTCTACTTTCTGTAAAGTAGAAAAGTAATTGTTTCTGTTAATTAGTTTGTAAATACGGCGCATAACGTTGAAATAAACCTCGAATGTAATCATTTCCCTCGAAATAAATTTACCTACATAAATGTCTGTCAAATAGATAATTAAATTGATTTATTATTTAGTGTTTCGGAACGCGTTATCATTTTACAGTATATTTGGATGTATAAATAGGTATGCTGTTTCGTGAAACGCTTTCAGAACGTACTGAATAGAATATAGATTTCCATTCATCCCGCCGATGACTAAAAAGATAAATCGACACACTTATAACGATTTTCTTTACGAGTCACGTATCCATTCATACAGATATGATCTTTTTGTAATTGCTTAAATCGTATAATCGGTCAATATTGTTGCCGCATAACAGCCGACCTAACGCACACAGAAACAGACGGGATAGTGGGAACGCGACGCCGCGCACGCACACACAGGGAATCGAACGCGGGCAATCAGAATTCGACGCGTCTACGTCGTACGTGAACAATACTGTTTCAAATTGGAATCCTTGTCATTTCCTTTGTCTGTCCCGAGATCATCAGTCAGATGGGTGGCTGATATGCCTCTCTGTACGTATCTGATGACCGAACGAACATCCTGCCGCTGGCCCCAAACCAGTCGGACGCGATCCACCTACCGATCTGCCCGACCACTCTACCTAACCGTACGCGTACCCGTGTTCCGTTCGATCCGCGTCCAAGACATTGTCTCTAAGACGATTCGGGCCGACGTATCGCTTTCTGGCCAATTTATTTCACTGCCAAAATCCAATTGTATTTTCGTTCCGTTTCCGCGTACGATCATCGTAAGTGCGGCGACTGGGCCGTATTACACGTTATTCGTTCGTGAGATTTATGCACGATTTATTCGGATTTGGATTTTTGTATAAGGGGGAAGTAACGATTAAATTATAAGAATGAGTCTTTGTCTTGAAAATTATAAACGCATTATATATGTATATATATATATATATATATATATATATATATATATATATATATATATATATATATACGAGGGTGGTCCCAGAAGTACCCAACCCAACAAAGAAAACACAAAAATTTTGGAAAAAAATATATTTATTTTTCAACATAATCTCCTTTCAGCTCTATACACTTTTCCGAGCGATGTTCTATAAGTTCGATACCCTTTTTATAATAAGAACTGTCTTGCTCCTCAAAATACCCATTAACTGCCGACATCACTTCTTCATCGTCGGGAAATCTTTGACCACTGAGTATATATCACTCGTGTGTATATGTATATATATATATATATATATATTTGTATGTGTATACATGTATGTATGTATGTATGTATATACTCTGTCTTGTAATAACATGTCTTGTCTTGATTCAGTTTATAAAAAATATAATATCTGTACTTATTATTCCTAATTTCATTTAAAAAAGTATATTTTAATACTGTAGAAATACTCTTAACACTACTTCTATCAGATGAAATGAATTGTTTTTGAAGGACGTCATTTATTAGGTTGGTGCAAAAATAATTATGGTTTTTAGGTATCAAGTATAAAGATGCATATATCAGTTAAAAAAATTATTTATCAATCAAAACCATTGACCAGTATACATTTCTTCCGAGACGAAACAAGTAAATATAAATGAAGTAAAAATAAACCTCTTAATTTCCTTAACAATAATCAATATTTTTAATAAAAGAAAAGTAGAGAATAACGGTCAATTTATAATTAAACCTATTTAAATTAACGTATCTCTTGACAATAACTTTGAACACATAGCGTTTTACCGATTAAAATATTCAACTGTACTGGTAAATAATTAACATTTTAATTAGCTTCCCTAGTCAAAAATTTAAATGTAATTTGTTTCGCGGATTTTCGGTTTAGTACACGATATAACAATAAACCAATTAAAAATCAATTTTAATTAAATTATGAAATTGTTCTCGGGCTAAAATTATAGTTTAAAAACTACTGAAGGGAAGAATCACACGATTTTTCTCTAGAGAAACGACATCTTTATACCTGTCTAAATCATTATTCTATTCAGTCTCATTATATGAAGGTATAAGATTTCTATAACATTAGATATACGTTTATGGTATGAATAAAAAAAAATGATTTCTCTAACAGTGAGAACTTTGTTTTTTCTAAGTGTGTCTGTCAGAAGACAGCACAGTGTGTTTTCTTTACAATTATTTCGTTTTCTGTGACGTTATTCATACGTTCGAATGTAAAATCGATAAAATACAAGTATTCACATTAACCAGAAACAAATCACCGAGGGCATTAACTGATACAGTGAATGTTCGATACAGCGTTTCGGGTAGTTAATCGAAAAACAATATAAATGCCACTTTGTCGAATGAGCTGAAACATCTTTTTAATTGAATTTTATCTACTTTAGAGGAATAAAATCAACGTTATGTTGTACTAAGATGTCAACGATCATATTTTCTAAATGTTAATATTTACACATCAATGTACCGATACATTCTTTTATGGTTTCAGTCATTAGGTTTGATGATAATATTTTTTTTTTTGGGTTGACGAAATAAAATGAAATTGTCATTTTTCATTTGAATATAGTAGATTTATTTTATATTTTTTATAATGTTTTTAGGTAACTCTTTTCTTATTTAACACATTAAATGCAGCTTAATTTTGGAAATTTTTTCTCTGGTAAAAATATTTTTTTTAAACTTTTTTATATAAAAATAAACATTGATTTATTCAATAGCCAGAGAACTACATTATATTTTTTGATTTTTGCAAAAATCAGACTATATACATGCATACATATATATATATATATATATATATATATATATATATGAAAAAAGTGCATCATTTTTCTTCACCTGCAGTGTTTTAGCAACTATCACAGCATTTGATTCAGATTTTAATAAAATAAGTGAATTTTAAAATTCAAACAGACTAGTTTTTTTCACTATTTAAATTTTTTTTTTGATAATGCTAACATTAGTCGTTGCTGTTGAGTATACAAAACCTCTCACAGTGGAAAACCAACTGTTTTAATTTTTTTCTTTCTAACGCAAATTAATTAGAAAGAACCAAGGACCAATCCATGTTAAACGATTTCGAAAATTTCTACAGTTTTGAGTAGCGGCATTTGATGGGTTAAATAATTCTTTTTATTTGAGATATCAAAACATATTGATTGATTTATTGTATTGTAATCAGAGTACGAAATTTATACAATTTTTTACACATCAAAGATGAAATTCACATATAAATTGTTTATTTTGAAAACTGTTATCAATTCAAATCTTTGATATATATTTTTGTTAGTTATGTTTCGATCATTTAAAAATAATGAGGTCGGACGACGAATTTCTGAATAAATTCACAAAAAAACTGTATATATATATAATCAAAGACTTGAACAACTGTATAAAATATACATTTATGAAAGAAAGAATTACATGAATAATGTATCCAGCGATTGTGCATAATATTATATTTTCATATGGTTTCTTTATTTGCATTGTTTTATAATTGCATAGAGATTTTTTGAAAAAAAAAACGTCAATAGTTGTAAATATATATTGTGTTTCTACTTCAATACAAATTATTGACTGTTTTGATATTCTTTAGTAGATATAAAATTAAGAAAATGAAAGATATGAATACATAATTTATTATATATTTAATACTTAATGAAAAACAGTTTTATGAGTTTACATAATAAGTAACAATAAAAAGTATTATATGTATATATATATATATAAAAGTTTTTATTAACAAAGTCATTAAACGAATATATTTAATAGTCACAACCATAAAATTTTCTATTACATATCAAACAGTTTTATAGCATGTCTTTAAAGAACACATTTTTTATACATACATACATACATACATACATACATATATATATATATATATGTGTGTGTGTGTGTCACATTAATATATTTTCAAATATAAAATTAAAAATCTCGTTGTATCGTATTCTGCAGTGATTTCATTTGCAAAAGTCCGGTCGCGCCGGTTTTACCGTTGTTATTATAAAAATAAATGTTTGTTTAGGAAAATGTAAACAGTTCTCAAATACAATGACAAATAATACTATATCCGCACCATTGCGATTAACGGTTAAACGTTTTAAATTGAATGTCTGCGTCGCTATGAAAAGCAATTGCTCGATGTCATTGTGTCATTTTTAATTAATTTCGCATAAAAAATCATATTTTCAGAAACGGACGATAAATGCATCGTATCATTCCGAAATACCATTAAACTGGTTCGGTTCTGTGACCGAATTTATGCTTTATTGGTAGCATTTTTTTTTTTATAAAAACAATGTTGAAAAGTAATTTACGTTCGAATGTTTCAAAAAAAAACCGTCGAATTTTCACAGAGATGTTTATGTTTTTATGCCGATATTTTTTTAAATAAACATTTACACGTGAATTTGTAAACAGTAATATATATGTACGCCTATGTACATCCATAATAATGACATTATACACATCAATGTTCAATAATTGTTTTTCCCTGTCGAATTAATGATTATTCATGTCGATTCAAAAAAGATGTATAGAATTGTTTGATGTGTTACTCATACATTCGCGTATGTAAAACAGGCATTGAAATGATATCGCTGTTATTTATGGTATTGTAAAACAATTACAATGTCCTTTCACTTTTTTTTATTTATTAATATGCGTTTATAACAAAAATGCACCGTGTTATCGATTTGAAAATATGAAAACAAGTAACGATTTTTATTTATTTTGAAAAAAACAGATACACAATCTTTATATAAAACGACAGGCAGGAAGGTAATATAAGGGTGTTATCTCTGATACAAATCGTTTGACGATTGAAGTTCTGTAATGTAATCTACGTTATAAAATTATAGCTCAGAACTTTGCTGAATTATATTAAGTATAGACTGAATACAGATATGGCTGTAGTAGATGTAATAATAAACGAACAGTTATGAGCTTTTTTTATTTTAATATAAATGAAATTTAAAAAAAATTCTCTACACAATAGAAATGTTAGTTTGGTAGAAAAATAATTGCGATTTATGACCCTCAAATTCATATTAAATACTGCAATTATTTTCCTACCAACCTAATACTATATACAGGCAGATAAATATACATTTAGGATTATTATTAGAAGATATATATGTATATATATATATATATAGATAATTATTTTATTAAATGTGTATGAGATTTAAACTGAGAGAAGCCATGATCGTCTGTTTAATTTTTCAAAAATTAATTCAGTTTGTTCGAATAATGAAAACTTACCTTCATTTTTTATTATATGATTTTCACATATTAAAACAGCAAAATATAAATGACATTTATAAATATTAATGATCAGAATGAGACAAATATAGATTCTAATAGAATAATAATGTCTCAGAAAATAAATATTTTAAGTAATACTTAAATGAAAAAAAAACATGCTACAAATATCTTTCTTGATCAAAATTACCTACTAATAATGTTTAAATACATATATATATATATATATATATATATATATATATATATATATATATATATATATACATATATTAAATTCAAAAAATATACCTCTCATTCAAGAAGTACAGATTATTTTTCGAAGTGCGTATATGTAATATTTCTGTATATCATAAAGAAATCGTTATTTATATATATACATATACATATACATACATATATATATATATATATATATATATATATATATACATGTACATATATATATATATATATATATATATATATATATATATATACACATACAGGCAAACACAAGAAAGAAGAGAAATGATTTCTTTTTATATTTCACCTTGATTTTCTCTAAATCAAATACAACATTTTATTGTTTTCGAACGTATCTGGATATATAAAAATATATATAAAAATATGAAATGATGAAATATAGTTCAACGAATTTGATATTTGAGACATCGTTAAAGGATATTTTTTTATTAATAATACAATATTCATAAGTTAAAAATATTTTATATGTGGCTCATATATATATATATATATATATATATATATATATATATATATATATATATATATATATATATATATATATATATATATAATAGAATTGGGTCACAAAAAACTAAAAGCATGTAAAAAATAATCTACTGCCATGTTCATATAGACATACTAACACACACACACATATATATATATATATATATATATATATATATATATATATATAACATGATAATAATTATATAGATACGAGTTTTAAAAAATATGTTTATTATTTCATTCGGTTGTATGCACAGTTTTATAATTGAGAAGTGGGCGAGCACAGTGAGCCCAAGGGTTTGTAAGCGAAGCGATCAGGGGCGAAGCCCCCTTGTATATATATATATATATAACATTTATTTATTCCAATATATATATATATATATATATATATATATATATATATGTATAACATTTCTTTATTCCGAAATTTATTTTCATCTTTGTAGATTAATAACAACGCACTTTTACTTTTAATGACTGTATAATTCCGTTAAGCTTTTAAGCTCCCCTACAACGACTTTACTAAAAATTACTTAATATTCCAGATTCGAAATATTACCAATTCATGAACTATGTAGGGAGATTTATATATCGACAGACATAAGTTTCGGATTCCATGGTTCGATACTGGTTAAATATCACCAATCAACCCAGAGACATACTATTGAGTATTTTTTTAACGAAGAACAATTTTATTACCTGTTTTATTTATTGAGAAACGTACACTTCACCCATATATTCCGTCTCGTTTTCTTTCTATTTAATACAATTACAATTACATGGAATATGACGAAATTGTTATATTTTATTACACTTTTAAACTCGAGACTTTTATATCGAATTTGGTTCTTTCTCACCGAGTAGCATTCATTTGAAATCGAAAGTGAATAGTTTTCACTGGTTGTGAATGAATTCATTCTAACTAAAGTTTAATTCAAATGTAGTTTATTGTTAAACATTTAGTTATAATATTTATTTTTGTAACTTAACAAGCGCTTTTAATTAAAACTGACACAAAACTGAAAATTAGTTTTACAATATTAATCAAAACTAAACAGAATTTTAACTGTTTGATAACTAATTTTAATAGAACAATCTCTAGACATATATATATATATATATATATATATATATATATATATATATATATATTTATATAAAGGTATATCGTTATATATGGAGAGAACAGTGCTTTTATATTCGCCTTACAACGATGACCGTTTTGAAAATCTCCAGACTGTTTATTACATATTCAACACGGTCTTTGCTTTCGTGTCGCGACACGACGAATATTATCATCTGTTCTATATTCAAATTGGAAAATTGTGTACGCCGTTTTCTTCGTTGCGAATCAGATACAAGCGCGGTGATATTTTTTCCAACACACGTATCAAAAAAGTACATGTGGTTCCATATACACAGACACATATAACATGTTTATGTATATATATATGTATATATATATATATATATATATATATATATATGTATATATATATATATATATATATATATATATATATATATATATATATATATATGTATATATATATATATATATATATATATATATATATATATATTTGTGTGTGTATTAAGAACTGTCTTGAAAAATGTAAAGAATATTTTATTTTAATACCAAATATCGTATATGTCTTAAGACATTTGTGTCTATGTGTTGCTATATAGTTTTTTGACCAAAATCATTCAACGCCAACAAAAATTGTAGTTAATCACTCATTCTAGTCATATAAAGTTATAGTACAAATTAGCTAGTGCAGCATCATACATCATTCGATGACGGTTAATACACGTAGCTTAACAAGAAAAAAGCCTATAACAAATATTATTTTTCTATAATCTCAACATATCTGGTATTGAAATTCGTTTCTAATGTAAAAACGATCGAACGATTCCCCGAAAACAAGACTGGATCGATAACCGTATAACTTTTATCATAAAAAAATCGTTTAATAGGAATCAAATGTATGTAAAGTTCAAATCTATAATCGATTTGTTGAACCAGTCTCATCAGACATGTAATACCGTTTCGCTTCATATATGAGTCTTTATTGAAATAATATCTTATTAAATCAATCAAATAGTTTGTGCACTGAAACGTTTTTAATAAAATGTATTTTAACATAACATTTTCAACTTTTTTTTTAATATCCGTTCGATGTAACAAATCTGAAAAATAATAAGATATGAATGTATTAGCTTTGATACGATTTCATTAGAAAAAAACGTTGACTAATCTTTCATCTCAATGAAATAATCCCTGTATAAATACTGATTGATGATATATGAAATGAAATTCGGCATTTAGTTATTTTCTCGATAACATGATTTCTGTTCAGAAATTAGGAGCACGAATCAATAAACACTTACATTCAAACACTTCACTATTTATCTTTTCATATTAATATGTGTACCTATTTTGCTTTTCAGTAAAGACTGTTGTAATGCAAATTACTAATTAAATTAACATACTGATAGTATTAATCTTTTTAGAAATGAATATTACTGTGTCTCTATTCATCTATAATTTTATTTCGAATCATTTTTATAAGAATTGTATCTGAAACTATCTGTTATAGAAATGCATCGATACTTAAAGTCAATATTGCTGTGGGTTCTAAATTCATCCAAATGTACTATAGTAGTACGTTCCTTTTTCATTGAAAACAAAACTATTTTTTATTAGTATTAAAATATGGATGTGCTACTGTCGTTCCACTTTTTTTTTGTAGTTTGATATATTTTTTAAACATTTTAGATTATTTATTTAATTCATCGTTAACCCCGAGAAAGGGAAAAGGGTGGTAACATTTTTAACAAATATTTTTCGATTAATTGAACATTCTTTTATTGTAAACAAAATAAAAATTGCAAATTTGTCAGTTACAAGAGAAAATATGTTAAATCAGTTCAGTCGTTAGAAATTTCATATCTATCTGATATATCGTGGAAAATCGTTGATAATATTCGGGGAAACATAAATCTCTTGATTGGAAACATATAATTAGAAGAGAAAAAATTGAAAATTTGTAGAAATAACGTAACTGTTCGGTGTGAAAAATTTCGAAACAGTGCGCACAAAACTGTTTCACATCAATCATATGTATCTGGATGTAGATTCGAAATGTTGTATACGCTTTCTTCCAATGATGAACTTTTGGAAAAAAAATATTATAGAACCCAATTCTCAAGTACACAATTTTTACAGGTTTCAAATGAAAAAATGTGATTTTTCTGATTTTTGGACGACCGTATTTTTTTTCTAATGAAAGAAAGAGTTAAAAATTTTGTTTCATTAGAAAGAAATTAGTGACCTTTAAATATATCATCCAAAATATAGCGCTTTGAGACCATAGTTTCTTTGGTAGACATCAATGGATTCCTAGATCCACGCCCGACTTCAAACGGTTAAATCTTTTAGTTCTCAATAAGTAATTTCTCTTGTTCATCACCCTTCCCTCCTGTTTCCATTTCAAACTCTTCACTCTTCTTGTTATGTCTGTAACGCGAATTTGTTTTCCTATTCATTGTATTCTTCGCTTATCTCTTCTTATTCCCAATATACTTCTGTCTACACGTCCCTGCTCTGTCTTGAGTCGTCACACTGTTTATATATTCTTGTTGAACATCTGCCAATAGTCGACTGAATCTAATAAATGATAGTTTTTTTTTTCTTTCAAAAAAAATATATCATGATCGATTCTGATACGTTTCTCTATTTATACTTTTTTGAGAATACAAAAAATCTGAGAATGCTTGTACATCGTTCAATATTACCTCGGATTGTGTAGTTTGTATTCATAATAAGTCATTGTTTGAAAGATAAAGATATATATATATATATATATATATATATATATATATATATAAATATATATTAAAAAAGATGAAGTGATGTAGTGATTTCCTTCTGAGAATTTTATTATAAATTGATATATGAAAATCGTAGCCAGGAAATTCTCAATACACATATGAATCATATAAAACGCACACGTCAAACAAACATCTAAATTTGAAAAATAAAAATGTCTCTATATAAATCTTTCAACGTTTACATTGCTTTTTATTTTCTTTTCTAGCGTACTCGTCTGTATGATATATTCACACATACATATATATATATATATATATATATATATATATATATATGTACATATATATATATAATATATATATATATATATATATATATATATATATATATATATGTATGTATATATATGTATATATATATATATGAATATATGTGTATAATTGTTATGCAACGTACGTTATTACTGAGCTATTTAATTTCTTATCTTCGAAAGACACACCGCTCACTCCCTTTCGTACCCCCTCGCACACATCCACACTGTAAAGTTAATGCGTGTTACGACAAAAGCCTGTGTTCTCAAACATCGTCTTCTCCCATTACTCTAAATTAGTAATGTGAAATTTCCCCCAGGATACAGAATTTCTTATGTTAATCTAACGATAGTAACATTTCAGATATTAAATTTCGCAATGTCTTAGTAGCGCACTAAATATTATATAAAGTTTATTCTTTTAAGAAATGTCTCGTACACGAGAACACAATTAAAATATATATACATTTATTTTCTGTTCATATAAATATTTATATATATATATACATACATATATATATATATATATACATTTTGAAGTCATAATGATGTAATTAAAACAATAATAATTTATATTTGAAGAAACATACAGCTCCACACAATGTCTAGTAGAAACGTTTAATTATTTTCAACGGTTTATATTATAGTGTTAATTTAGAAATGTTCGTTGATATAGAGTGATAATTATATAAATTATACTAGTAAATATATAACGACTTATATACAACGATACACACACACACAAACATATATATATATATATATATATATATATATATATATAAGTAATAAATATTTCAATTTCAATCAAATATATCAAATTCAGTAAACTCTTACATATATTAACCTTTTGTACTCCAAGCAATTAGGCTATACAGCAGGTCATAAGTTTGTATACTACAAATTAGGATAAGAGTATTGTACAAGTATGAGTTGGTGCAGCAAACATATGCAGACCTTCTGTAATGTCAAAATTGCACGCACTTATTAATTTAATAAGTGTATTTTATTTTAGTAATGACCAGTGCAGATCCGATTCTGAATTGTGCCGTGTTGTATTGTCGACTGGCTCAAATTTCAACTGCTTTTGTTGACAGCACGAAAAATACTCCTAAAAACCCGTGTCTATCAACACTAGCCTGCTATAACAATGCAATATGCCTTCGTAGGCACCGGTTAGACTGACTACTGCTTTTAATTGTTGAATACAAACTTCTGACGCCGATCACACACACTCGAGTCATAACAAGTATGATAAACATGGAAAAGTATAAACACCCGATGACATTGATAGATAAACGCTTATCAAAGCTTTTATATATAAATGATAAAACGTGGGAAGAGACATTGACCGTATGAGTAGAACGCCTTTAAGTGCCTGGATAGTACAGATGGCCTTGTGAGTGTAAAGGGCTAAACAGGTATGGGCAACTTCCTCGATAATAATATCGACATATAATACTTTACATTTTTAAATGTTCATGAATGACAGAAAATATTATTTTAAAATTGTATTTATAAATAATAAAAAAATACAACTGCATAGCAGTCCTACTCACCAAAACAGAATGTTTTCAATCTTTACCCGTTGAAGACTTTGATTGGGGTCTTCATTTTTGCATTTAACAGTTTAAAATTTGGCTAGAGATTACTGGTATAGATTTATTAATATAAAAGTTTAGGAAAGATGGGAATGAAACCCAGTATTGACTCGGGAAACGCACAGAGTAGCTTCGGGAGCCGCAGTTTGCCCACCGTTGATACAAATGTCGTTTATGAATCATGCTGTACTTGAAATTCTGCTTTAAAATATGAATGTTCGTGAATGTGTTCCTAACTCTATCTATAAAATAAAAAATTCTAAAATCAGTAGCAGGAAAATATTTACTTGGCCATAACTGATCCACCGTCTTATGTCATGAAAAGTCGAAGATTTCATATATACAAGCCTTCAATGGAATTTTTCCAAATGACCTGCTTCTCATTAGATTGAAAACAGGTTAAATATAAAAATATATGTTCTCGTCTGTAAAAATCACCTGCTTCCAGAAATCAAATATACAGTTTTTGCAATTAAATCAAATGTGCATTTTTTAATTCATAACATTGTAATGTACAAATATAACCGGGAGTAATGGGAGTAGAGTAGCTTAGGGAGCCACAGTTTGCACACGGTTTGGTTAAAATCTTTACATTATTGTAATAATTTTATTTATGTCAAATTTTTGTTAATGTTATAATTAAAGTAAGACCGTATTTTCTATGAATATGAATGATTTAAACAAAAAAACACCGATTCAAATTGCATTAAAGTATATTTTATGTTTTCATAGTCGATTATATATAATTTCTGCTCACTTATTGATTAGAGAACTGTATAAAATCATATATTTTTATTATGATTAATGTATAATTATAAAGTTTAATAAGTTTTGCTGTGATTTGTTTCTAGTCAACGTACTAAGTTTGGATAATAGATGTGTATATACTTAAACTTGTTCCATCAAATTATTTTTAATTAGATTTCTCGAAGTGTTGAATTTCCACGAATAAATCTTCATTAGTCCCTCGAAAAATAAAATGCATAAATTATATCAGTTATGCAGAGCAGTTATAGCTGGAGAAACAATAGTCGACGAAATGCAGGGAATCGGAAATGATATTAGATGCAGATGAGTATTACTCAAGTATGCTTTTGTATAAAACTTTGTAGTCATTTGAATTTACTGACGTCGGATGTAATATTAGCCGAATATATTTCAGTTTTATTAAGAATTCAGGAATGTAAAATTACTGTTCGGACGATCCGCACACATAAGATTACATTTATCTTTTCAGTGTCACTATCTGGACGTTTCTGTGTCTTTTTTCCCACTTTAATATAATTTAAAATTAGCATACGGCGGCCGATAAAAACACAATGGAAAGTTTCAAAATATATATATATATATAAGCGAAGAGATTTTTTGTCTGTGCTCGAAATCCCTTTGTTATTCGAATAAACTAAACATCCGCTGTGAATAAAAAACGATAAAACATAAAAAATGAATCGTTCTAAACAAAAATATTTCACGCATTGATAACGTTTCGAGAGAGATCCGTTAAACACAAATCTGTTCGGTTCGAATATCCGTACCGAAAGAATAAGAAGAATATATGAAAAAAAGACAAGACTGGCAAGAGTACGTTTTATTTATTCGAAAGAGAAACGGGAACGAAACGCGAGTCGAGAGAAAAAAAAACACATCGCACACACCCACCGTTCACGGAAGGGGGTTGCGTTTCGGTGGTCTCGGCGTACATGTCGTCGGCCGACTACCAGTATGCTTTTTTTACAGTAATAAACCGAAAGTTTCTCTGACAATGATGAAGATAAAACATTCCGAGAGAAAGAGAGTGCGGTTCGTTATAAGTTATTTTTACGAGAATGAAAACAAACAAGTAATAATTAATATGGAGCGTTCTTGTTGTGCGCGCGTTCGACGTCCGTGCGAATTTAATTAGTTAAATGGGGGGAATAATTTTTTTTATTATCAATTTTGAAAATGTTTCTGTTTTTATTTTCGGACGTTTTGTACGGAACCGTTGTTTAAAATTACAGTCTTGAGATTTCTTATATCGTTGCTTCTGTTCTTTTGATTAGGCTCTTTTCGGGACTCCCGCACCGTGCCGTGAAATATTTACACAACCGTATATGAAATGACTTGTAACTGAATGTATACATATATATATATATATATATATATATATATATATATATATATATATGTGAATATTTAAGGATTAACAAGTTAGTTATATACTACTTATTTTGAATACTTCAATGTGGTTTTATCCATCGAAAAAAAGGTTAATTATTATTGTTACCATATTAAATATTATTTTTTTAAATCAAGAACAGAATTTACTTTTTGTTTATAAATTAAAACTTGTGAAAATATAAATCTATACTACTAACTAATAAATGTTCAAAATAATTTAAATGCTATAGAATTATAAAATTTTCATTATATTTTCCATGAAACAAATGCCTCTTTTGTGACTTATTTACAATTTTTCTATGTATAAAAATTAAAATGTTTTTTTTTGTAGAGTAATTACTAGTGTTTTATAGATAATTATCAGTGTGATAAATTCTATCGTGTACACATATTATTATCAATTTCCGACGATTAAAAAGTATATCTTTTTTTTACCTCTCGGGCATATTGTGATTGGTATAAAGATGATAAATGATAATCCAAATGATCCAAATAGTGCGATACGTCTTACCAAATATGTCCTCAAATACCACTCGCAACCTGTATATATATATGTATATATATGTATATATATATATATATATATATATATATATATGAAAAATAAGTTTTATACATATATCTCGTACAATGAAATGTATCAAATTTGTTTTATATTGAGTTTTTTATTAAAAAATAAAAGAAAAATATACTTGTTTTCGAAAGGTTCTTACATTTCTTTTAAAAGTATACCTGACGAATTATCGATGACTAAATCGTTGTGAAAGTGGTATGTGAGTATATAAAATCTAGGTAGATAAAATAAAAGACAAAAATAAAAGAAATATAAAAAAATCCGAGTATAGAAATTCTATGAAGGATACATTTGAAAATCGTATAAAATAAATAAGAAAGAGGATTTCGTTACTCACCGACTGCTGTGGCGACACCCCAGAATCTCGTAACAGGCACAAGGACCTCCCACAAACATGGGCATCTAGTGTCTCTGTATCCACTGCTCGAAATGCGCGACATTATCCGGCGATGAGGGCGGCTTTACGAAATTCGACTTCACACGAAAATTATCTCGACGACGTTCGAAGTGGAAGAACAAGCGGAACAATGTTCGTTTTTCGGTCGACACATCGCACAGACGCTAGGATGTGTGAAAATTATTAAGCGGATGCCGTTAATGGATTCGTAAATGTTCACATTGTATTCGTGTGTTTGTTTGATGAACACTAAACTGGCGTCGAACGCGCCGAACACTTGCGACGAGATGTGTTTTTCAGAAATACACTAATGTCATTTTTCAAGGAGCGCAATCTACTGCGATTTGCTCGAAATAATTTACTTGAATTGTTGAACAGCTCTAACTTAAATATATATATTCATTTCTGATAACTCATTCGTTATTTATTCAGTAAATATTTACACATTTTTTTAATTCCTGTCAACAAATACTTCTTTAATGTATAGTTTACAGACACACACACACACACACACATATATATATATATATATAAATGTATAGTATACTATTTAATAATTTATAAGTATTCCTTAAACATTCAAATTCATTTATGCTTAAAATTTATGTGGAATAAAAAAGTATCATAAGTAAGTTTTATAAAACATTTACATTCAATTTTTTTCTTGCATATTTAATAATATCTTATGTACCATTTTGATGGTATACAATTTATAATGTAAATGAAGAACATATTACATTTTAAAAAGATATACTTTATATATCTACATATATATGTATATATATATATATATATATAAATGAATACTTTTCATGAAATGAAAATTTAATCAATTTTTGAAAAAGATATTTCTTTTGATATCGGATGGAAAATATTGCTCACTGACACCTATGAGGAAACGTCGTTTGTATACTTTTTATTAATGTAAAAAATAAATTAGAGGTATTTCCTTTTATATATAACTTACAGATATTTATCCCACTGTACACACACACACACATATATATATATATATATATATATATATATATGCGTCTATATGTGTACATATAACTGATGCATTTAAATTTTTTAAGAAATATTATGAAAGTTTTTTCGGAAAAATGAATGCATGAATGAAATTTAAATTATTTTTTGTTTTTTTTTCTAAGCTATAACTGAATGTTAACAATAAAATAAATTATTCGATTTGCATTAATACAGAAAGATATGCTGCGAAATGAGTATGTATTAAGTACATTTATTAACGTTTTGCACTCCAAGCAGTTAGGCTGTACAGCAGATCAGGAGTTTGTAAACTACAAATTAGGATAAGAGTATGGTAAACATAAAAAAAGTATTAACATTGATGGACGAACGCTTGCCAAAGCTTTTATCTGTAAATGATGAAATGTGGGCACTGACAGTGATCGTAGGAGTAGAACGCCCTTTAAGTGTCAGGGCAGTACTGGCCTTGTGAGTGCAGTGGGTTAATATCACTGAGAATATCAAATACTATTTCAGTTTTATAATCCTCGTTTCAGTTCTGTATTATTCGTTAGACTATATCTTTAGTACTCAGTAGGAAGTTAATCAATCAAAACGTATATTTTACACATAACAAAAAAAAAATGCAACGATTGCGTTCTTACAAATATTCTTAATCTAGATTAAGTAGCATCAAGTCCCATTTAACGTGCAATTTCTAGTGTAATTTACTTTCATTGCAATTTCCACTCTAATTTACTTGTAATTAAGTTCCAGTGCAATTTATTTTCTTTATAGTACTATTCTGCTTAAGATCTTCGTACAGTTCAAAATTATACAAAAATCTATATGCATTGTTGTGTAAATCAAACTGTAATTCATTTTATTCAGTACCAAAGAAATAATAAAACGAGATTTGGCGTTCTGACCAAATCCATTCTTAAAAAAGGATGATAATGTAATTTCTTATCAAACTGTTCAATAATCGGTTATTATTTTGTTAAAAAAAGAAAAAACAATTTTCTGTGTATGTGTTTCGACGATAACATTTCTATTAAAATTCGTTTTATTATATAAAAATATTCAGTCACAATGTCTTCTTCTTCGATGGGACTACAGCCCATATCAAGGATTAGTCTCATCAATTTTCTGTCTCCAGTATGCCTCTACCTGGCAGTCCTTCTCCGGTTCTTTACTCCCAACAGTTCAACTGCATCCTTCACTACATTGTCTATTCATCTGAACCTTGATTTTCCCATAGGTCTTCTTGCACATGATTATCCATCCAAGGCCCTTTTTGGTGCTCTTGAATCTGGAATCCGCTCATTGTAACCTTCCCATCTCAGGTGGAGCATTTTTATGAAGACTGTTAATTTTGATTTCTTGTATACTTTATATAATTCAAAGTTGTAGCGTATTCTCCATGTACCTCCATCGTTTACTGGCCCAAATATCCTTCTCATCATTCTTTTTTTGACAGCATTCAATATTTCTGCTGTCTTAGTGATATGATCCACGCTTCACCTCCATAAGAGATGACAGTACGGATGTAGGTTTTATACAGTCGGATTTTGGTCTTCTTGTGCATATTTTTAGATTTTATTATGAGCGAGTGCGCGAAATGTGTTCTATTTCATGCTGCTATTCATTTTTGAACTTACGATTCTTCATTTTCACTGGTGATGCTTGAGACAAAATATGTGAAATCGTTTACAACCTCTAAATTGTAATCATCGATGGTGACATTTTGACCTAATCTTCTCCTTCGTCTTCTGATATGTAGCATCAGTTTGTTTTTATTTTCATTTATTCCAAGACCAATGCCTGTTGCTCGAGCGGTCCAAACACTTCTTTAATGGCAAGTATAGATCTTCCTATAATGTTGAGTCCTATAGTGTTGTCCTATATGTCATCGGCATATTCCGCCATTTGTTGAGTATGGTGGAGTTCATGTTTACTGGAATAGTCCGTACTACATGTTAAAAGTCACAATATCAGTCACTAGTTATTTTGATAAACAAGTTTGTAGATTGTAACGTTAACTTCGCAAAAACCAGTGGCTGATTGAATCGACTTGATGAAAAGTATATATATATATATATATATATATATATATATATATATATAAATTGACATTGAATCAAAATAAGAACAATTCCGTCATTGAGATAATATTTGAATACCATACAATGATGTTATATAATTGAACGTTGCGAATATAAATATGTATTTTAAAAAACCTACAACGTTATATCAAATATATACATATATATAAATCACAGATGAATCCAACATCCAAATCAGATACCAGTATATGTATGTATATATATATATATGTATGTATGTATGTATGTAAATGCGCACGTGTGTACAAAGTCCCTTGATTGGTGAAGTACGATTTCAACGAGATCAAGAAAATGTATTTTTAGAATATATATAGAATAAAAACTTGGAACAGTATTATCCTTGCACAATCCTATTTACGAATTGCTTGCAATTTCAAAGTCCAATGACTCGACTAAAGATATATGCGCATGTTTATTCAAAATATAACTGCTTGTTTGTTTATCATTACAGACACGTGTGGAATTTATTTATTTTTATCCGTTTTTGGATACAGGATTATTCGCTACGTTGAATGTGTATACATATACATACATACATATACATATATATATATATATATATATATATATATTATATATATATATATATTATATATATATAATATATATATATATATATATATATATATATATATATATATATATATATGTAAGGAATCAATTGTTCGGAGATTTTATTTTATCTACAAATGTTAACTGTAGTCATTTTTATTTTTGTTTAAAAACGAAAACAGCTTTACTAAGTTTTACTTTAAATTCATGCCGATCGAACTGATAGATTATCGGGAATGTAATAAAACAAAATAATTATAAATAAAAATTAAATATGAAATTGTTTAAAATATTTCAATGCTTTTTTAAATCCACTTTAATAAATAGAACAGTGTTCAAAATGAAAAATAAAACAAACAAACTGTATGAAAATAACAAATTCTCTGTCATAGAACTTGAAACTTTTCCTGTTTACAAGTTTAGAATAACAATACACTTTATTAAGAGATTGTACTTAATATGTACAAATTAATATAAAAATTCGATAAACACATAAACAGATTTTGTGCAGATAAATTTATTTCCATCACTTGTGCTCTAATTATATTACCGAATTAAAAAATCTCTTAATTCCGTACAACATTACAATGAAAGAGAAACGCTCTTCTCTTAAAAATATACTTGTATATTTCGTCTCAATTAATTTTATTGTAAAATTCGTTCACTCACATTCATCGCTTCTGGCCAACTCTCAAGATGTATGAAAATTGAAAAGTGATAGAATTTTAAAGAGACGTTTCTACTGTCGATAAATGAAACTACTAAGTTCAGAACACAATATTTCTCAAATACATCACATGTACTCACAGGAACTTGTACTCTCCTGTATGATATTTCGAATTGTTTTTCGAAATTTTGTATCGTTTAACATAAATTACAGTATGTTTACACTGGGATATGAACAATGCGTGTATTTTATTCCCTTAGGGTGTATTTTCTAACATTAAGTACATATATATATATATATATATATATATATATATATATGTATTGTATATGTATATATTTATTTATTTATTTATAACGGTATACTTGTTTGTAGAAGCTATTAGATGTTGGTAACCCAGTGGCAAGTTTTCTCAAAGAGCTGCCATCCGACACATGTTTTTGACATTGAATAATGATCTGAACCGAAAGTTTTAGCTCCACGAGCTTCCTAGGTGTCTTTTCCGTTGAACATAAAGTTTAAGTATTATGGTTTTCACTTTTCACTGTTATAAATAGCTTTCGTTATCACAACATCGAAAAATTAATAAACTATACATGGAGTAGTGTCGCCGACTTCATAGACATATGGTCCTGTACTAATATATATATATATATATATATATATGTGTGTGTGTGAGAGAGAGATGGGTGTAAAAATGACTAAAGTTCAGTCAATCATCGCTTGTCTTCTATCCTTACATTTGTTCATTAATCATGATGAATTTCGTATTTTTATAGATTGATATTTTTATTTAGATATTTTGACAATGATAAAGAATTGACTATTGAAAAATTATTTGATTTTTTTTTATCATATTTTATTATTTCATGATAAAACATACACAAAAAGACAAAGAAAAAAATTGTTATAAAAGAAATTGTTTCATCATTATCGTTATTATTATTTTCGTTTGTAGTGTATTGATAAATCGAGTAAAAACCTCTTTGCAATTATTCTAAAGCGTTACTGTGTTTGGATGAAGTTAAATATTTTTTTAATAATAATTGAAAAAAGTGCTTGTATAATAACTGAAAATTGTAAAGGTTGTGTATATTTTCTTTTCGAATAATATATTAACATTATATATATATATATATATATATATATATATATATATATATATATAAGTTTATACATATATGTAAACTTTCCACCGACGAATTTTTTCCACGTGCCAAATAAATCTGATACATTTGAGTAGTACTAGATTAAATGACACAGTGTAAAGAAAAGCGTTTTTGAAAAATGACACGCGTAGTATTCTTTTTTAAAATCATCGTACCGTCATTATGGCCCTATAATATATCACGGAGACGTGACATGAAGTGAAGCTACACGTATCAAAGAATACATACACACATACTTGACAGCGTCAGGTACACACGAGAAAAGGTTATAGACAAGAATGGACTAGTCTTTGAAAGGGGGCGACGATTTATCAACTGAACTTATATTTTAATCATTAGCTGAAGAAAAGGATACATTTAAACGTGCATTAAAGACACAGGGAACGCGACGTTGTGCGGTTGAAAAAATTGTAAGCTTTAAAAATTGATACGGGACGATTTACAAACACTTTACTAAAAGCTCAATTATTCGTGTGAACATTCTAGGTTCGTTGAAGTTTTAATACTGAACTGTGTATTTCTGTTTGTGCACTAATAGTGTGTAACAGAAATGTGAAAATTGTATTATTAATTATTTAATATACTGTCTTGTTTGTTCTTCTGAACCGTCTATCGATTGTAAAGTATACATTATAAAATATTATTCAGTAGTGGCGATATTTAAAATAATTCACATGTACAAATAAAAGTTTGTTTAATTAGAAATGTGACTGCTATATTTTTAATCATTGTTAATTATACTTTTTTTAGAAGAAATGAAAAAAATATATATTAGAAATATGTTGAAATAAGAAAGTTGATACTAAATGTTGTGGTTTTAATAATAATTTATTTGAAATATATTCAGAAATGATGCTACAACGATAGTAAATCGTTTCTATATAGATTTAAAACCGAAACGAACTTTTCAATAAATAAATTTCGAAATGATTATACTTTTATTTAATGTAAAGATTCAACTTTAAATAATCAGGTGTTTATTTATGTTACACGTTCTTATATTGGATTTATTTATTATGTTTATATTAGATTTACTAGTATATTAATTATTAAAATAATATTTACATTATATCTCGTTTCTCATTTACATTAAAAATAGTAGAAGCTAATAATACAAGTAAATAATCACGCGTTGATTTATATTTTATGTTTTTGTATTGGATTTATTTATTATATTTTCATTAGACTTGTCAGTATATTAAATATTACAATAATATTCAATTAACTTCTCGTTTCTCATTTACATTAAAAAAAGTAAAAACTGATAAAACAAGTAATTCAATAAAAATGTTTAGTATTGAAAGCTGGACATTTTTTAAAACAATTTATTGAAATAAAATTCATATGTATATATATATATATATATATATATATATATATATATATATTTACACTATGTATGTATATACATGTGTGTATGTATAATATGTGTATTGTATGTATGATGTGAATTTCTTCAAAAGTTTTCATTTAAAGTTTCATGCTGATTGATTTATTTGTTTATGTTCTCCTTATAATCGAAAAGTACTTAAGTTTTAAGTTTTTGATTAAAGTAATTGTAAAGTTGAGTATATATATATATATATATATAAACCTTTTTCAATAAGTAATTAATTAAAACTGTTTTCGAAACCTTATCTTATATTACACTAGCCTTATCTTAAATTTGATAGTAATTGATTGAAATTATTATAATAGATATTAAATAAACTGAATTCAAATTGAATTCAAATTAAGTTCTTGTTATTATATACATATATATATATATATATACATATATATATATATATATATATATATATACATGTACAATTGTTTATATATATATATATATATATATATATAATGAAATTCTATAACGAAATATGTAGTTTTTACAGACTGTTGCCAAACGAATCACAGTTATTTATAAACACAGTTAATAATTTGTGAAAATATTTATCATGTGGAGTGCTTAGTACAATTTGCATCAATCCAGCTTTATAAAATAATTACCATTTTGATTTCTAATTTTAATGATTTTAGGCAAACGATTTTTTTACATTTATAATACTGAAATAATTTATATATATATATATATATATATGAAATTAAATATAAAGGTAACAAAAAATATCATAATAACGAAGGAAGCTCTATAAAATTTTATTTATTCAGTTTTTTTGTCATTTGCAAAGCATTAAATTGAATAAAAATTTTCATTTCTATATAATACAGATTTATTTTATATTATACATATATATACATACACAAACATACTCATATATATATATATATATATATATATATATATAATGTTAGTTTGTATGTGTATGTTCACACGAATTTAATTAAATTCCATAATAATTTAACTCCATAATTAATCTCCATAATAAATGAGTTACATAAAATATACTTTTTACTAATTTTATTGAATTAAAATTTGTATTTTTATATGATATAGGGATTTTAATTTAAATTATATATATATATATATATATATACATATATATATATAGAGAGAGAGAGAGAGAGAAAAAGAGAGACAATAATTTACAATAAAGTTTCAAAATATTCCATTTTCAATGAATACCACAATCGGTTCGTAACAGTCTTAAAACATTCATTTCAATATTAAAAACGTACTATATTCTTACTATATTTAATATTAAACTTAATTAACTGTACGTATTTTATTCAACATTTAAAATTTAATTTTAATATTGTAGTAATACATAAATTTATTTATTTATTACATCCTAACCAGTAAATTTGTCTCCCCATTTGGAATCGTATTGTGAATGTAGTACTTATATACAGGATTTACTTCATTTGAATAAAATATATCTAATTCTGTGTGTAAATAAAACAATAAATGTAAATATTAATTCAAGAATAATTAGTTTATACACAGGTGCTTAACACGAATCAAATTATAAGTTTTAGTTTCTCGTTTGACAACACATCAGGTGTTCAGTTTTAGTTACTTCAGTTTAGTATAGAATTTGTTTTGTTAACAAATATATATATATATATATATATAAATACAAATACATATATATATATATATATATATATATATATATATATGAATAAGAGATTAATTTCGATATTTTTAACTTTGAAACAGTCATACTAGCAATTTTCTATTCTAATTAAAAATATTTGTCCCGTTTATACATTTCTAGCATAATTTGTCGTTTTATTGAGAAATTAACTATTACGATTACACTAGATCTAATTTCTGATGAAATTTTGAGCTTGTTTAAAATAATATACTTATATGAAATAGTTATTTTAAATATTTGTGGAAGAAATCATGTTTTAATATAAACATAAACTTGTTTAAAGAATTATATACATTTCTAAAAAATTCTAATAGTGGTATTAAAGGTAAACATTTTTCAGTTACATAATATATTTTTTAAAAGAATAATAATAAGATTTTTGATTTTAATTTACGGTTGAAAACATTTTTCTGTAGGATGTATAAAGAGAAACACAAAAATATCTAATTTTAATATTAAAAAATAGAAAAGTACTTCTTTATCTATTATTCACAATGTTTTTGTCTATGAATACAAAAGTGCATTGTAAAACAATAAAATATATAGTATTTAGTAAATATAAATGAATGTGATTCTTATAAATAAAAACAAATACAATACTGTTATGATCTAAACATTTACAGTCACTACCCTAGTATGCTTCAACCTTACATGAATTTTATATATATATATATATATATATATATATATATATATATATATATATATATATATATTCATCTTATACAAACATTATATGGTTTATATAAGGTATTTTTTTATATTTATTTATAAGATTAATAATATAAGGTATATATAAGGTGCCCATATAAGGATTCTGATCCTTATATGAATTATATAAGGAATATCTAAAACCATATACAGAAGATATAAGGTTGAGTATTATTAGGGTTAAATACGTATTATTTTCTAGCAAAATTGTATCTAATTATTAAGATTAGAAAATCCGAGACTTTTTAAAAATTAAATAAGCCATTACACTTGTGATTGTATCATATTATATATATATATATATATATATATATATATATATATATATATAAGAATCTCTTTTCTCTATAAATGAAATTATATAACCTCTTTCCATTGTTTATAACAATCTTGATATTAACAGTTTGTGTATTTATTAAAAAACTGGATAGATTAGAAAAATCAGATGCTTTCTTACTTATATATTGTCTTGTATTTGTTGACCTATATTTACTCTCTTAAACTAAAAATAATACTTGTTGATCAACAAATCCTTCCCTTGCCCTTCTAAGATATAAATATATTTTGAAAACATTCCATCTCTGATTCGAGTCATTTTTAAATTTTATGTTTATATACATATATATATATATATATATATATATATATATATATATATATATATATATATATATATGTACACATATGAAAATATACAAGTTTAATAAATATATAACAGTACCTTATAAGAGATAAATATTTAATGGTTGAAACTTGAAAACAGTCTAATTTCAACTCAGTTATTAACAAAATTAAGTAACTTCATAAACATACTATATCTATATAAGTTTATTTAATTAATTTAATTGCACATTATTAGTTTAGAAGATTTTATTTATTATTAATGATTAGATAATTCTATTCTGTGATTTTTATATTAATTAGAGTTATATATATATATATATATATATATATATATATGTATATATATATATACATACATATAAAATTGAATCCTAAACGAACACTTTCGAATTATACAGCGAAAAAGTATTAAGGTGCTCTTTTCGTTTGAATATGCATTTCATAATCGAATCACTCATAGATTCACATATGAAAGAGGATACACACTGTTACGTACACAAGACGGTTCTATCAACAGGAGGCAATATTATGATCACGTAACGCGTATACGCGTAAAAGTCACGATAAAAAGCGCAAAGCTCGCGAACTTACCGCGTCGAGCTTCGGATAACCACTGCGTACTGGGAATCGAGATGGCTTTGGCACAGGATCAAATGGCGGGAAGAGCGTGCGCGGGTCCATACGCACACGAGACGAAGAGACGTTATAATGTGTCGGTCCGTCGGAACGAGACGATGCGCTCCCTATTAAGTTATTTTCGACGCGTTATTTATGTTGTCTGCCGAGAGCGAGACTATAGGCGCCTCGTACTAGAAATTGCGCCAACAAACAAGCGCGAATCTTTTCACAATATGTACATAGAGATGCTGCGAATATACACAGACATACACATTTATATATATATATATATATATATATATATATATATATATAGATATAGATATATAGATCAGTACATGTGTATATATATGTATAATTTATATTCAAATTATAATCACAATTAAGCTCAAGAATAGTTAGATTTAATTTTCATAAATGAGAATGATACTGTTACAAATTATATACATATATATATATATATATATATATGTATATATATATATAAAAGTAATGTGGAAAGAGCTTTTCAAATTTAATCAACAACAGACCAATCATTTATATCGTGTCATTACTCGATAAAAGATATTTTTCGACTTGTTAACATTTACTTTTATATTCTATTAGAGTACAATTTATTTGTTTAAAAATATTGAATTAGGGTTTATTAAAAAAAAGCTACACGTGTTAAATGAAACGTAGTGTACGTATTAACACTGAAAAAAATTCCCACGCTGTGTATTTTTGTGTAAGAAAACACTACAAGTGCTGTTTTACAAGAACAAATTGACTGATAATATTTCATTACGAAGACTGTTGTAACATTTCATTCATTTGTGAAAATATATTCTGTAAAAAATATGTTTTTTAGCACTTTCGCGACGGCGGTGCTGGCAGTCAGTGTGAGCTACCGATGAATGGGTCGTCGTGCCATTAGTGCACACTCGATGCATAAAAAGTGTCTCGCATTTTTGGAGCCCTCCTACGCCCGTATACTAATTATGCTTGATAAAAAGGGTCCGTGATATACTTAAAATGAAATAATGTGTTTTGTGCCTGGCACTCAAGTTGCACGGCTCTGGAGTTCACTAATACTGGATATAGCCAGTGATAGACACTGTGCATCATTTTGTGGGTGCTGGATATAACCGGCACTAGTCTGTGAATTATTTTGTGGATGCCAGATATAATTGGCGTTAGCTACTGTGCATTATTTTGTAGATACCAGATATAACCGGCATTATCCAAAGTGAATCATTTTGTAGATGCCGAATATAACCAGCGCTAGTCACTTTGAATCTTTTATGGATACCAAATATAACCGGCGCTAGACACTTTGCATCATTTTGTAGATGACAGATGTAACTGGCGTTAGTGAATCACTTTATGAATACCATATATAACCAGTGCTAGGCACTGTGAATAATTTTATAGATACCGGACATAACCGGAGCTAGACACTGTGCATAATTTTGCGGATGGCGGATATAACTGGCGCTAGTTACTGTGAATTATTTTGTGGATGCCAGTTATAACTGGCGTTAGCCACTGTGCATTATTTTGTAGATGCCAGATATAACCGGCACTATCCAATGTGAATCATTTTGTGGATGCCGGATATAACCGGCGCTAGTCACTTTGAATCTTTTATGGATACCAAATATAACCGTCGCTAGGCATTGTGAATCATTTTATGGATACCAAATATAACCGGCGTTAGACACTTTGCATCATTTTGTAGATGACGGATGTAACTGGCGTTAGTCACTGAATCACTTCATGAATACCATATATAACCAGTGCTAGGCACTGTGAATCATTTTATACCGGACATAACCGGAGCTAGACACTGTGTATCATTTTGTGGATGCCGGATAACCGGCGCTAGGCACTGTGCATTATTTTGTGTATATACCGGATATAACCGGAGCTAGCCACTGTGCATCATTTTGTTAATGCCTGATAAAGCTGGCGCTAACCATGAAATGTTTAATAAAATTCTTATGAAAAATGCATTTTTCAATTTTCATTCAGCATGCCATCAATGTTAATTAACAGCTGTATATGAATAAATTCACACATGGGTATATATATATATATATATATGTGTGTATATATATATATATATATAAATTAATTTTGAGTATGATGTTAATTTTTCTATTTCAATTTTATAATTATATTCGTGTATGATATTGGCCTAAAAAGTACTCCTGCGAAAAACTTCAAATATTAGATATCCACTCTTATATGAATTTTATATATACATATGTATATATATATATGTATATATATATATATGTATATATATATATATATTTATGTATGTAGTAACCAAAGGATGATGCGGTAATTTATAACCCATATGCCGCATAATAAATATCCGAAAACGAGGCTGGAGGGGACACAACAGAGTACGCCGTCAGACAACCCGTTGCCGCGTCCAGTATTTTCTCTTAACCGCACTAGAGGAGTGTGTGTGTGTGTGTGTACGTCCCGTACGGCCGTTCTGGAGCGTACGCAGTGGCGACGATTCCGTCGCTAGGAGCACGCACCGCCGACCCCAAACTTTTTGTTGATCCGAAAACGCCTCAAACCTCGGACTGTTTAGTAAATGTAGCGGCGAAATTAACAACCGTTATAAATAAACACGCGCGGGAACCTCTCGGAAAAAATTTCGTTCGGTATGCGCGTGATGTATGGCCATTGAAAATATTTACGTTTATTTACTTTTTTATAAAATGCGCTATTTACATTCATTCTCGCTACCGGCGAAAAAGTTTAATTCGAGTTACGTTTAAGCCGGATTTTTCGATATTATTTATCATTAGGGACGCGGGGTCCAATTACCCGTATGGATTTTTTGTCGAAGTGGTTAATTGCAAAATGTAGCAGTCGCGGTCCTGAACCCCTGTCAGATTTGGTGAACGGAAAAAAAATCTATTTTTTCCTTCGTATTTAATTAAAATACTTTCTCAGATATTCTTAACATTTATTTCAATTATATTACTCTACCAAAAAGACATATATTTTCATTCATTTCATTTGATAAGCAGAGGAAAGACGGATTTTTCTTTCATAGATTTTTGGAATTATGATACTAATTTGAAATAAAATCAATTCTAAATAAAGAAAGTTAGTTATAAGGTATCTTTTCGGTAAAAAAAACATTCCTGTTAAATTAATTTATAAAGTATATTTATTTAATTTTTATAATTAATGTAAAATATATGTTATATGACTGTTTCTGTTGTATACTTATATAAATGTAAATATATATATATATATATATATATATGTATATACAAAAAAATGTATTTTCAATGTAAAACGAATTTTTTGCATTGAGAAAATGTTCAAACTTTTATATTACACAAAACAGATAAAGAGAAAAACAATAAAGTTTCAAGAACAACAAAACACATAAAAGCAGTGAAAGTAATATTTAAATCCATTATCTGTACATACAGAAAAATCCTATTTTTTGAAACGTATAAATAGTATATATATATATATATATATGTATATACAAACATGTGCGAGTATAAATATATTTAATGACTTTGTTTATGAAACGGTTTGAATAAGTATCTACCTTTTTTTATATGATTTGTTTTGAATTGAATTCTTGAAAATATGTCATTTATTTTAGAAAAATTATATATATATATATATATATATATATATATATATATATATATAAGGTGCTTCAACTTAGGCTTCCACGCGAAAGTGGTGAAAAAAATATAAAAATTAAAAAAAAAACATGTATCCGCCATTTAGTATTTTAGTTAAATTGTATTTTATTATTGAATTGAACTAAAATACTAAATAAAAAACAACATGTCTTTTCTTAACCCCTGCGCATCCTTTCAATACTTCGATGTGCAAGCCGAAATTGAATCATCCTGTATATATATATATATATATATATATATATATATGTGTGTGTGTGTAAATATTTTCGAAAAATTACCAGAAATCTTCGAAAAATCACATCGTTCGTATACGGCCAAAGTATTTAGTTCAGTTAAGTAATTCCCTTGTTTCTAAATACATTTGATAAATTTTACGGTCATTATCTACTCCGACATAAACAAACGTGTTCTGCCGTGTATTTTAATCCTCCATTGGGTACGACAAATCACCGCACATGTGTTGAACGTTGTAGATTTACAAAATATTCGCTGTTTTACATACAAAGCAACGATCGGAAGCTGTAGCGTGAGACCTTATTCAGATAGGATTCGGTCTAATGTGTAAATTCATTTTGGAATATTAATCGTAATACTGGATGAAAAAGAAATGTTTCGAAGCGAGTAGTGAATTTAATTTCAGGTTTAATCGTTTTCTGTTTAATTGTGTAATTTATATTAGGATAATTAAGAACTTAAATTTATGTATGCATACATATATATATATGTATATATATATATATATATATATATATAGAGAGAGAGAGAGAGAGAATCAGTAGCTCACTCATAAGTGGGTACAAAGAGCCCTGGCATCCACCAAAGGAAAAGGGAAAAAACACTGGAAAATAAAACAAAATTATCGTGTGAAAATGATCCTATACACACAGAGAAATTAATTCAATCCCCTATCATTATCCCCTATGTGTAGAAATTAATGTAATTTCGACTGAAGTAAATCGAGAGCTTTTTTAAAAAAAATAAAACTAGATTTTGTTCTTTAAATAAATTTTTATAATGAATTTTAATTGAATTCACATTAAAAAAAGTCTATCCTTTCAACTCCAAGATTACATCTTGAGAGCGCACCACTGTATAGAAAACATGTTTTATCTATAAAATGATTGAAAACTCTTATTGTGAGGTTAAGGAAGAATTATGCCGTTTGAACAAAATTTATAAAATAAACATCCTTGTAAAATAACGTATTATATAAATATTAGTAAACTAGTTCTGGTTAGTTTCAATATGCTTAAAAGAAATTGTTATAAATATATATTTTAATCTTCATGAAATATTTCAAATAAATAAACAAATTCAGTTACAATTGGAAAGTTAAAAAAAATATGAAAATATAATTGAAAATAGTAATTAAGAACTTAATAACCATAAACATTATATATTTGGTAACTATATTTGTATGCTTCTAATTTAAATATTTTAGTTTACATTTATTTTTTATGTACTTCAATCAAAACACTTTATACTAATTGTTATATGTTGAGTATTTTCTAAAAAACTAATTTCATTTTGTAGATTTATTAAATACAGTTTTTTTTCAGTTAATTGAGATAAATTTTACATTTAAATGATTAATATAAAGTACATGTGGTACTATCTAAGGAACCGTAACTGGTATGACGATCCTTTCGTGGTTTCACTTTAATGAGACATGCATGGCTTTATCTTTGACAAGCCATGCATGTCTAGTATGTGTCGCATTAAAGCGATGCCGTGTAATAACATAAATTTTAATTCTGCCAAAAATAAACAGTAAATGGAAGCATATAAATTAGCAATGTAATAGGCTAGGAAAATAAAATAATTTCATTACTCTACTTGAACAATAATTCAACTTTAAAGTTAATAATTGAGTAAGAGAATATATCGGGCTGGTGCAAAAATAATTGCGGTTTTTATCATTTTAAGTTTGGGATCTTTCTAGTTATCTTTATCTTTTGTTATAGCCATGTGAACATTATTGTAAACAATGAAATCAGCAATACTGATTTCAACTTAAGTCTATTGTTCTCATTCTTGAGTATTGTTCGATATGACATCTTAAATTAATCATGGAAAAAAGAAAATCGATCACACGTCTCACAAATGAATTTAAAAAAATTAAATTTACCGGGTTATGAAATCTACTTCACCCACTTTATTCCCCGGACCTGTCTCCGATAGATAATCATTTTTTTAAATTATTTCAGTAATTTCCTCCGAGAGAAGGTTTTCAAATATCAAGCATCAGCTAAAAGCGCTTTCGATGAATTCGTTAATTCCATGAGTCGAGAATTCTGTCTTGTAGGAATAAATAAACTTGTTCCCCGTTAGGAGAAATGTGTCCAGGCCAATGGTCTTTATTTTGATTAATAAACATAATTTTTAACTGATATATGTGTCCTTTTAAACATTTGAGTAATTTGCTACGAGAGAAGATTTTCAAAGATCAAGCATCATCTTAAAGCGCTTTCGATGAATTCGTTAATTCCAGGACCTCAGAATTCTATATTTAAAGAATAAACAAACATGTTTCCCGTTGGGAGAAATGTGTGCATGCCAATATTCTTTATTTCGATTATTGAATATAATTTCTAACTAGTGTATGCGTCTTTATACTCGATACATAAAAACCGCAATTATTTTTGCACCAACATAACATATAAATGATACATTTATTATCTAGATTGGATTGATATGAATCTGTGCAACGAAAATAGTTTTAAGATGAATGTTGAAGTGACATATGTAGTATTTTTTTTTAAAAAAAAATAATCGAAATAGTAACAATAAATTACTATCAAGCTTATTTATAAAATGTGTCCAGGCCAATTGTCTTTATTTTGATTAATAAACATAATTTTTAACTGACACATGTATTCTTATACTCGATACGTAAAAACCGCAATTATTTTCGCACCAGCCTGACACTTTTCTAGACTTGTACTTGAATTGATTCCACTGATATTTGAATTATTCGTTCGGATGTGAATATTTAAAAATCTATTTTGCATAGCTGTTGAAACGCACCTAATGTATTCAATGCACGATATATTATTTATCGTGCGAGGGAAAAAATTATGGTAAAAGCGATATGTTCATATCAGAATTTTGAACAGTTTTTCTGTTCGCGTCGCGTTTACAAGCCGACGGCTGCTGAAATTTCGCTCATAAAACGAGATGTCGACAAAGAAAAAAAAACACACAGATGCACACACGTATGAATAGGATATAGCCGCTGGTGGATGGCAGGAAAAAGAATGCGAACGCCAATACGACTAACTAAAAACCTGACACGGATCGTACATGCCCGCGCCGAGCGTCGAACCTCGCCCTTATCATCGTCATCCCCGTACCGCGTTGTGTTACACTGTTGCTACAGCAGCCGAAAGCGTACCAACTCGAGCCTCGAGCCACAAAGGCCGCATCGTACAGTCTTGTAAACACGAATTATTTATGAAAGGTGAATTTATTTCGTGGAATATGTTCGTAGTCTTTTTTCCGTGCACGTGCAGGTAAACCGCACACGCTATGAAGCCAGACCGGCGTTTCTGAATTCCGGTTGACACGCACTCGCTGCGGCCGAATTTATATATACATATATATATATATATATATATATATATATATATATATATATATATATATATTTATATATATATATCCTTTTTAATTTGAGTGTTCTTCCTGCGGTTATAATCCGAATCCAAACGGATGACTGGTTGTACACGATTCACCTTTGTGTGGGATAAAGTGAACGAGTTGTTTATTTCACTACAATTTCATTTAAAATATCTGTAAATCTGTTCCGACCACCAGTTGAACATCTGGAAACATTTATACGTTTCCATACAGTAAACACATTTTATTTCGTTCTGTACAATTTAATTATCCATCGTTATGTGTGTATTACAGAATAAGAATTCAGTATTAAAGTATTAAACTGCATATTACGTCTGGTGTCGACGAATAAACAATCCGACTGTTCTCTTTTGATCTATCGTCGTTCTTCTTGTACGATACAAGCGGTTAATATGTTTGTGTTCGATGATCTGATTGATTTGATCTATCAGAAATATCGTAAATTAAATAGGTGCTCGAATGAGATGTAATTAATGGACTGGTTAGTTTTAGAATTTGTATATAATTAAATATTTGATTCTTTAATAAGTTTGAAAGTAGATAAAGTTTGAATTAACTATGAATGTAAATATGGAATTGATAAATGTAGTTAAGTAATATGGTTACTATTTCCAATCATTTTTTATGTTTCTATATTTTCTACAATAAAAATATATAACATTAATAAATGATTTAAGATATCTAAACACTTCATGCGAATTCAAGTTTGATGAATAGTTCTTCGCTAAAAAAAACATAAATAAAGAGAATTTATGATTTTGTTTCATATAACGTTACTGAAATTTTGAAGAATAAATTTAAATAAATCTGCGGAATTAAATAATAGTATAAAAAGTCCAGCACGTAAACTATGAAAACACTGACTTTTAGGAAACATACAATTTATTCGACTTGGAATAAAAATATTAGCTCTTTTCATTGAATGTCAATAAAGTAAAAAAGGTAAAATTACAGATCAGTGGATAATTTTCTCACAGTTTCAGTTTTTTTTTTACAAAACAATATAAACGAAATACTTTCATATCGTGAGTACAAGTCTTCGCAAAATATAAGATTTGTAGGAAAATAATTACGGTTTTTGTTTTTTGAATTCTGACATTTATTTTTATCAATGAAAGTTGTCAGTTCATCGTGTTCATGTTAATATCAGTTTAAAGTACATTTTTCGGTCTGTGTTTTGGTAACATGGATTTTGATCTTATTATTAATTTTGGTTCAAATTGAGCTATTGAATTAATGATTGAAAAAAGAGCATTTTTGTACGAGTTCAAAACGGTTGGTAAAGCAGCAGAAACTGCTTGTAAACTAAACGATACTTTTGGTCTGGATATTGTTAAGGAACTTACGGTATAATGGTGGTTACAAAAATTTCGTACTGGAAGCGAGAGCCTTAAAGATGAAGAAGGTCTCTGGTATCCTTCTTCAGTTCACAAGGACTAACTGTAGGCGTTAATTGAATCAGAATAACTCACAATTCGAGATCTTGCACAAAAGTTAGGAGTTAGCCATCCAACAGCTTTGGACCACTCAAAACCACTTAAATTAAAAAATGTATACGAATTTGAAGGTGATAAACCGCAATTATTTTTGTACCAACCTAATACTTATTTCTAAACAGGGAATTCATTATTAAAACACCTCACAGACAAACTATTTTATGTTTTAAAAAAACTGTGTGACAAATTGGTCTGTATTTAAATAAAAAATAACAATGATGTTATATTTTATTCATAATAATGTTAATGTTATATATTTCATTTATTATAAATTAACTATTAGATATTAAAAATGTCTACATATACACTTTTCCTGACATATTAATTCCCTTAAAGTTAAGTACTTCTAACAGAATTAATGTAAAAATATTAAACTGTCATTCAAAAATGTCCCTTTAAAAAATACCATCATTTCAAATTATCCTCAATTTTTAATCACCATAGATTCGAACAAATGTATTGCATTTCAAATATAGACAGATTCATTTAATTCGAAAAAGTGTGCGTTGGACATAAAATTGTATCTATTTAATACATTGCCAAAACTCGAGTAATGTTTGTGTTAATTTTACACTTGCATTGAAGGAAACGACTTAATGAACATTAATTTAATTTAAAATTAAAATTTGCAGACATCGTCATCATCATTATATCATTCTCACTTTATTCATAAACATGTTTACAATATTATATATTATATTAATATGTAAGAATGATAAGCAGATGTAGTATGACAATACAATCAGGTCTAGAATTTGTTTTATCTAACATGTATATGTTTCTTTAATTATATGATCAATAATTGAATTATCTGCAACGCGCTGATTTTATATATATATATATATAGCAGCAGCATCAGCAGCCTCTGTTTAATCCACTGCTGGATAAAGGCCTCTACCATGATTTTCCATTTATGTGTACTCATCATGTAAGGTTTGGGATCATGACTCGCTACGTTGAATATATATATATATATATATATATATATATCATCATCATCTTCAGCCTCTGTTTAATCCACAGCTGGATAAAGGCCTCTACCATGATTTGTACTCATTGACCATTTATTTGTACTCATCATGTAAGGTTTGGGATCATGACTCGCCACGCTGTATATATATATATATATATATATATATATATATATATATATATATATATAATATGATTCTGTATATACAATATAAATTGATTCATTCTCTATATAACGAAAGTAATCGAAACCAGTAGTCGATAAGTTATTATACCAAAATGTTGTTAATTTGATTTGAATCGAGCCTTATATATTAAATTACATTAAAATTATTCAGTATTGTAACTGCAAACACATTAATATTATCAAGAAAATTAAGATTAGAATTCAGAAAACAAAAACCGCAATTATTTTCCTACCAACCTAACATTTCCTTGATAGTAGATTTACTTTTCAGCTGATTATTTCTTTTTATATCAGTATTTAATTAGTTAAGTGATTTAGTGCATCGTTAAGTTATGTTTTTATACATTACTGTTATTTTTTTACATTTCAAAGAATATCCGTTAATTTTTTTTTTTCAAAAAAAAAATAAGACTAGTTTTTAAAACGAAAACAGTGTTGACCGGGCCTGGTGTCCAGCATATAAGACACGCTGTGCAGATGATATTCCGTACAGGAAATCCTGAGTAGTTTATATTGTATGTGACACACGCTGGTTATCCGTAAGTTTTGGCATGTAATTCCAAAATGCGAATCGATAGTCTGCCAACTGACCCGTGCCGCACATAAATCACGCACTAACCTCAATAAACCCGATTTTCGAGTGTTCTTCGATGCATAGTTTAATATCCAGCGAGTGATGGACAGGCGTTTGTGTAAATTTCGATCATATATCTTTCAGTTTATAACAGAACTATATTTTGAATTATGGGACTAATGCAGTGAAAGTGATCTATAAGTAGATTCAGATACATGCGTGTCGGTGTATTTCGCATCTCTTGAAGAACGTTTTGTATTGAAAGATTCGAAATGAAATAGTTGATATCTTTTATGAGTGGAAGATACACTTCTTCTACTATAGTTTTATTGTCTAGAAAAGAATATTGTATAGGTAATTTAATACATATATTTCATCTATAAGATGTAAACATATCAGATTGTTTTAAGACAGAACAACGAATCCGATTCCTTCGATTGAATTAATTTAATTTTGATTACATTATTGCCTATCAGTTTAGAAAATATAAATTGTAATATTTGCAAATAACTTTATATACAATAACAAGTATTCTCGTATCGTTAAAATTTAAACTCACGTTCTACTTTATATTGTATACTTCCATAAATAGTGTTTGCTATTGTCTACTAAGTGGTTTCACAGAAGCTCTGTTGTGTACTTGACACAGTTATCAACGTCGTGTAACATAAAATACCTTTTAATGTCAGATATTTTCACAACAGCAATTGTGTGCTGTCGCAAATCAACCACAAGCAGGTTTTATATGCTTCTGGTAAGAACTAGGATTTCTGTTCGTTTAAAATTGCACGAAATAATCTATCTTACTTATTAATCATGTATATAGTTAATCTATTTCAAGGTTTGTTCACTGGCTTCTTATTGAATACAATAAATGACTTAAAAAAAAAATATATATATACAAAAAGTTTTACTGTTTCATATAACTGAACCGGTCACTTTCCAAAACTACATGTCATGTTTTTTTTTCGAAATTGTTTTTTTTATCGAAATTAGATCCTCGAGGGTAGCTTCATATTCAGAATAAAAATTACATTAGCCATGTTGTGCTTAGCTGTCGAACCAGGTCATTCTTTTTTACTTAATGACTGTGATTTTGGAGATATTAAAAAAGTGTACGGAAACATGATTGTACATGTGCCAAAGAATATATTAATATGGTTTTACTCGATCCAGCATAAAATTTTAAGTAGAAGAAATACAAACTGAAGAGATATTTGGATTTAAAAATGGTGGCCTCCGTTTTATAAAAAAACTGTTTATCAATTGAATCTTATAGGGGAAGAGTTCCGAACGATCAGAAAAAAATATTTTCTCCTTTAACATACATGAGCTTGCAATACAATCCTAATAAAACTGGGATGGTGGAGACTGAGAAATTCATAGATGGTTCATCAAAAAGCACATTCCAGCTACTAAAACATACTACAGCTGTGATGTCACTTCTATCTTTTGATAAAGTATGAAAAATAGACTATTTAAAATAAGTGAAAGGTAGCATCTTGGAGGAAAAAATGCCATTTTACAATGAAATATTCAGCTGGTCAACCTAAGAAATGGAAACTCTGCTAGAATCCGATGGCGAATATGATAATGCACCTTAATATGTGATTATAAGAGAGATACATATTTATGTGCTATAATATAATGTTTTTTATTAGAGAATCATAATAAAAAAAAATTTTTAAATAATTTATTATGCATTTAATAATATTTCAAATACTAAATACGTCTTAAATTATATATATATATTATATATGTATGTATGTATGTATATATAGATGGAAAAACAAAATTGATCATCAATTTAAGATGATGTTACGCATCTCGTCGCAATTGATTTGGAACCGTCAAACGAGGCCACATCACTCGAGTACGTTCAAAAATAATTACGAAAATTACTCTGCAGAGACGGTCTAAGATGATTACGACGTCGAATGAACGACGTATCCATTACTGTAGTGCATTTGCGGCACACATTTTCTCTGTTCATCGAAATTTAATAATGACGCAAAGAGAGTACATTTATGCATATATACATACATATATATATATATATATACACACATATGTATATATACATATATATATACACATATGTGTATATATATATATATATATGTGAATATGTAAGTGTGTCTATGCATGTCTACATAATTGAGTATATATGTTAAATGTCTATACGATCAGAAACTCTTTAAAGAGTCATTTTGTCTGTTATACAATTTCAAAATATACTTTTTATTAAATTTCATCTATGATTGTATAGCCAATTAGTAATATCAGCTGGTTTCATAATTAATGATACCGTTTTTCAATTCCGTCTGCCTTAAACTCGTCTGTCTAGATTTTTATTACAATTCATTCCTATATCATTTCTAATCAATTGTCACATAATTATAACGAATCCTGACAATACATACATACATGTTTCGATTTTAATTAGAGTGTAATTAAAATCAGAGAGATGTTTATTCGTTCCAGACATTTGTATCAGATTTGGGAAACATATTTTAAATAATTTTTAAATAAATTCAATTTTATACGTATAAATAATAAATATTTAGTTGAAACGTCTTATAAGAAACAGCTGTGAAACGTCTTATAAGAAATATTTCGTCTCGAATAAACTAAAGAAAACTGTCAATTTTTGATAAGAACAAACAATATCATGATACGTTTTTGTATATCCCTTTTTCAGATTGGTATGAGATTTTACATAATTCCAAAACCATCATACATTATATCATTATAAAATATAAAAAAGGTTGTAATTATAAGGATATTTTATACAATTTCATAATTGATTAGTATTTGTAAAAAAAAATATTGTATATTAATAGTAACGTACACATTTCAATCGATAATTTAGCTTCGCCAATCATTTATTTTCAATTAGCGCTAAATTACTACTTGATTACATTTCAAATATATTTTAAAGTTTAGTAAAAACTAGTATATTTGATTCTACAAAAAATTGTTTCTGCTTCATCGCAAACACTAAAATACAATTAAGTAAATGAAAACATAAGTATACAAACATATATTTCAGTTTCAACATACATGCATTCAGTAATTTAGTATAAACCATTTCTAATTAGTACAATAAATATTGAATTTATATTTCAGTAACGAATTATGGAGAAATAATTCAAATTAACGTACATTACAAGCATAAGTAATTAATGTAAAGGAGCGCACATACACATACACACAAACATATATATACATATTGATACATATTTGGAAGTTGTGTGTATTTAAATATAAATGATTAACTTTACATTTCCATATACTCAGGGGGTAAATATTTATCCGACAGATCGTGAAATTAAACGTTTTCGCAAATTAATTAATCAGAAAACGCATGTTTCTAACACGGGCATGGTATGACCGTACCATTGGGCGTAAAGCAGATGGCGTAAGGGTCGTAACGTGGCACTAACGTTACGTTTCGTGCACGAACACGCGACCTGTAGACGCACAGACGCAGCCGCCGCCAACGCAAACACACGAACGGAAGGATACAATCCCATATATATATATATATATATATATATATATATATATATGTGTGTGTGTGTGTATATGTATATATATATGTGTGTGTGTATATGTATATATATATATGTGTGTGTGTGACTGTATGTTCTTATATGGGTTATGGTGGTTTGGTACGAGCTTTCGCCTGGCTTATATATTGCCATGGTGACCGAACTGAGGCAATCAAATTAGACGCGTAAGTTTGTGCAAATATCACTGTGTGCAATCGAACCTAGTCTAATCGTGTTATCAACACGACGCAGCCCCTTATTTCGTTCGCGAGCAAGTAAGTAAACGTGCAGATCTTCGTACCGTCCTCTGTACACCTTCCACATCGTTCGCCGAAAGGTAAACACGGTACAAACGTTGCGGATACGCGAGACTTTTCGAACGCACGAACAGACGCCAGTGCCAAATTAACTAAAAATTATGTAATGACGTGCGGATAACACTTATTTTGTTAATTAGTCGACGAGACGTCGTCATTAAAATTGTCATTTTTTTTTCGTTCTGATGCGAATTGATCGTTTTTTAAGCGGTCAGAGATGTTGTTGCGAGTACAGTAATTGAAGAATGCCATTTAATATTTTAGAAGATTGTTCCAAAAAATAAATCCGGTATGTCTCACTGAAATATTGTCTTGAATGTAGAGTGTCATCAAATGGATAGTCTGGGAGAACAAACTATTTTTTTTTTGGTACATTTAAATTTGTTAGCAAATATATATTTTTTTAATAGTAGTTGAACTGAAATGTTAATCGTATTCTTAACTGATAATTGAAATGAAATTTATTTTATATATATATACTTAAATATAAAGTTTATGTTTTTATCTGTTATGTGCAACACTCTGATCTATACATGTTTTATGATTGAAGACTTGTCGTCAACCTATTTGTTTAATTGTATACTTCCATAATAAAGTAAATAAATTGTCCAAATAATAACAAACACATGAAACATAAATATAATCTTTATTTATAATTAGGAAAGGAGAAATACTTTGACATATTTAATCAATTCTAAAACTCAGTCGCTAGTATTAAATAAAAATCAAATTCACTGTGAATAATGAAAAAAGAAAAATAACGGAAGAGAGCGTGTCTTTAAATTGTTGGGACGATGCATGAGTTCATAGCGTTTTTATTACATTTAAAATTTATTTTTTGAAATAAACAAAATACATAAACTAATCAATAATATATCATCCACTATTGTTTATTATTTTCTCACAACGTTCTGGTAGTTTTTCAATTCCACGCCTTAAAAATTCGATCGTTTTGGTGAAGAAGTTTACATCTGAGGACATTTACTGGTTTTTGGGTGTTCTATGGCTCCCGGGACTGTAGCGACGCACAGCGCTTCCTTATTCTATCACCACACGGCAAGCTCGTGCGCAAATGTCGGTAAAAAAAATGGTGAAGAAGTCGTCGAGCCAATTTTGAAGAGCAGCGCCGTTATTAAAGGCGATTCCTCGGAGATTGTTGGATAGAGAACGGAAAAGATGAAAATCGGATGGAGTAAGATCGTGAGAATAGGGAGGATGTAGAATAATCTCCCAGATAATCTCTTGAATAGCCGATTTTGTAACATAGGCAGAATATATACGGGCATTTTCATGCTGCAAAATCATTTGATGTCGTCTTTCAGGTCGTTTTTCTTGAATTTCGGCCTCAAGGCGATGGAATTGTTGGTTCGCGCCTTACTTTCCCCGAATTAGTTCTCCCTGTAAACGTCACAAACTTTTCTAGCCGCCTCTGATGCCTTAACTCCTCGTTTAAACTCAAACAAAAGGATATGCCTGAAATGTACTTGACACTCCATTTTTCTTAGCCAACCCTTAACACAAACGTTCTACAGATTGTAAAATTCAAGAAGATTTAATGAAACAATACTATGATATTAAAATGACATTAACATATATCAAACAGATTTCTTTTCAAATCACTATTCCCTTTGAAACCAAAAGCAATACGGACTTATGCATCAACACAATATTTCAGTACGAGCTTTATGGATGTATGAACAAAAAAAAAATAACAAATTGACTAAGCTCTGTATAAAATAACACTTTATTTGTTTTTAAAATTCATCATAAATAATAGAAAAAATATAATTTTTTAACTAAAATTACATATATATATATATATATATATATAATTTAAATAATAATATAAAAAAAATATTAATCAAATGTTTTATTATAATAAATATAGATCTGGTTATAAAATAATTTATAAGAAAAAATCATGTATCAGTAATCAATGATTTGATTGAAAGTTGTAATTGAAAAGAATCTTTAACAAAGACAGTAAATAGTAAGTATTATGAGAGATAAATCTTAAGTAAATATAACTTTAAACCAGTACAATAATGTATACAATAACTAAAGTAAAATTAACTCAGTATGCTTTCATAAATCACATATATCTTATTTTTTTATATAACTGATATTTTTATAATAATCGAAAAAGAGAGATATCTTGTGTTTGAGTTTATGAGCTCGAGTGATACATTTCATTTCTCGAAACATCGAATCTGTATTCTAAATCGTTCCTCAGTACAGTTTTAGTCCAGGACGTGCGTTGCACCCGAATCTCAATAGCCAATACGTTCTGTACACAATTCGAGCAAGCAAATACCGAGATAAGTAATAGTCATTTTCGTTCATAGGCATCAGATGGCATTAATTCATATAATTAAACGGTGGATGTATTCGAAAATGAAATGTAACGTCTCATCAACAATGGAGGAAACAAGGTGTCTTCGTGAGTGTACATTCGGACGAATGTCTTCATAACAGACCTGCTACAGCGTCGACCCTTATCAGAAATTCAATAAAACGTTATTATTTACTCCGGCGGCCCCCTTTCTCTACATATCGTGGCAATAAGACGAAAGTAAGCAACGATGAATGAATGAACTGCGCTCAGATGTTTAGATGAATGGTCCTCTAGGTAATTTGTTTTCCAATTCGAATGTTTACCGTTCATTATAGGTACAAATATACGCCCACGCGCAGACATAATGCGTATTTAAATAATAAGGTTCGGCGATAACATCTTCGACATAATTCTATTCTAAATATTAACAGATTTAATTCTGAATCATAATACAAGTGATTTGTTTACATTGAAATCGATCTCTCCTTGGTCCCTCGACTGTAACGATTTTTTAACCATCTGTAGTTTTCCTAACAATAACACAATTAAATATTTTTATAAAAAAATACTATCTCCCTGTTTTAAAATTAAAGCTTAGCTTTCTACTTATAAAGTATGATATGTAAAAGGTGTCGGTAGATTTAAAATATTACACCTCGATTAAATGTTAAAAAAATAAATATAGATCTATAAAATGTCTTATTACTAAACTGTATTCGTAATTAGTGTCATAAATTAATTAACGATCGATTGACTAATGTTTTCACTTCCGACCTAGTATACTTTTTTCTTGAGACTCGATACAAAAATTAATTAATAGCGTTCTTTGAACACACAAGAAAAACGAAAATAAAAAAAAATACTTTGATATTTAACTACTAGTTTGGTAGGTAATTATTAACTGATTTATATAATAAAGTAATTAATTTTTTATTGTAGAAGTTTGAAGGGAAGAAATATATATTGAGCTAATATTTGTAGTGTATAAAATCGGGCGAACAAGAATACAAATAAATATAAAACTTATAAACAAAGACAGTAAATCATTTACTAATTATTTTGAGATTTGAAGTGATCAATTATTTATTTTTTTTAATATTAATTTAGTTCTTATTTACACATGCTTGTCTTTTCTATTAATTCTTTTAGTATTTTATGTCTATAGTTTGTGATTTTTCTGAAAATGAGACAAATAAATTAAATACTATTTGAAAAAAAAATGAAATGCGGTTTAAATGTATATAAAATTGAGAAAAACAATACATAATAACACCACTGATGGTTGCAAATGTGATGATACAGAATATGATGAGTGCTCTAAAATTTTCGATAGCTCCTGAATACTCTTATTAGTTTTCTCATTAATCCAAAAAAAATAATTCTTGATTTCTGTCATTACTTTAGGTAGATAAGTGATATTGCACGAATTTGGAATCGAAAATGCATATATTCCTGTCTGATATCCTTCACAGATAAGAGAAGAACCTGGATCGTGCTGAAACAATAACGATTTATAAAAAAAAATTGCATTCAAACTGAAATATAATCTAACTCGCATCTAAATAAACACCATCTTAACACTCTTCAGACTTATTCTTTTTTTTAAATCATTTGGTTTTCTTTTTTCACTGTATTATTGTTTGAATTTAAAATATTTTTTTATTAACGTTGTATTCGATTAATTTTGAACGAGTTTCCATATTAATTTGTTTAAATTGTAAATATGAAATGTTATTATTTTATGATATTATTTTATAATCTACGTTATTGATTGATGTATAAACATATATATATATATATATATATATATATATATATATATATATATATATATTTGGTAAATTCGTTATTGCATATTCGACAAATATATTCTGAAAATCCCTGTTTTCCATCAAAACAATTTCATGGAAAATATAACAAACATTGCCGCATATTTACATAAAATTATTTGTTTCAATTGAAAATATCAGCGGAAAATATTTGTAGTTTAAATTACAAAACTCCCAGTTTAGAATTTTCAGACTAAATTATTCGATAAATGGAGTGAAAAAGCTAATCTTTGCTAATGCATTGCACACATATTTAAATTTTATGTAAACACACACACACAAATTAATTTTGAATTCATTTGAAATTCGAAACCCACTTTATCAATGATTATTTTCAATTTGTTGTAGCATTTACACTCTCTTTCTTTTTTTATATTTGACTCTATCAAAATGAATATATATATATATATATATATATATATATATATATATTATTTATAGATAAAGTTGTACAAAACTTACTTCACAAGTATGCTGTCCTGGATTAAACGTACATAATTGTTTGGATTCGTTAAAATAATCTCCATAAGCACTTTCGCAAAAGCGCTTAGCTTGTATATATAAATCGGATGACAAAAGAACATCCGAATCGTCCTCCTCCTGAAAAAAAATAATTATGTATAGTAACAATTAATATTTATGTACAAAAATAACTTTAAATAAGAAAGTTACTATTAAAAAAATATCAATAAAAATTATTTTTATTTTCAAATACTCTGCATGATTATATATGCCGTTTTTTAAAAGTAAGAATTAAATTAGTTACTTGAACACTTAGTAATTGTTTTTTAAATTATCTTAAAAATAAATTACATACAAGTCAATTCTTCAAGTGTTTATATTTACAAAGATGTGTGTGTTTTATTAAATTAATATATTAAACATTTTGAAAATGACTGATTTAAACATTCAGATCTGGCAGTAATATCAGAATTTCGACCGTTCACTTTATTGTTTAATTTATAAGTATACATAGAGCAATTATACATAATCTTTTAAAATGACTTAACAAACGATTGATTGTCTTTTCAATACACACATCTATTTTTCCGTATCCGATTATTTTACATAAGCTTCCTTTCTTTGGTCGAGAGAACATCAACTTAGCTGCATATGTTTTCGAACTGTACTTGAACTGATTTTTAACCTGAAATCCATTTAAATCTTAATAAAATCTAAATATAAATTTTAAATCCAAATGAAAACAATTTGAGAATAGTGAGAGAAATAAATAAATAAATTTACTTGTAGTATAGCAAGATCGTTAGTTCGTCTCATTGGCGCATACTGGTAATGTATGTGAATCTTCTCAACTGAAGAAAAATCTTTCATATCTTTTGAATTATGAGATCCATAATAAATATAAATGTTATTCGGTGTTCTTCTCATTACACAATGTGCTGGTGTTAATACATAAGACGGTGCAAGTATAGATCCTGCACATATAAACAGGACTTCATCTTTATTTTTTGTCGCTATATATACCTAAAAATGTGTTATTTTCTAATTTTTCATTTTCTATTTATAATAATTCTAATTCATTAAATGTATTAAGCAATTTAAAAATTATTATACGTATAATCTAATTTTTGTATTTATGTATATTTATTTCTGTTTATTTTCTATATTTGTATATTTTGAGTACAAAAAATGTATACTTTGATTAAATTTATACGCTTTTCGTGTATAAATTTTTATAAAATTATGAAGATATTTACTATATATCCAAATTCGTTATCTTCTGTTATTTCCCCTTTAAATACTTTTGGTTCAGATAGAATAGTCCCTTGTACAGATTTACTTACTCCAAATTCATTATACTCAACTGAATTCTCTTGTGAACAACAATTTCTATAAACATAGAGGATTAGTTTATTTTATTACGGTGTACTCGAATGAATTACATAATAAATTTATAAAAAAATGTCAAACCGGATGTAAAAAAATAAAAAAGCTCCGACGAATAACGCACATTTCATTTTTAAAATTTATTTCAATTTAACTTGCAGCGCTATTTTTACCTGTCAAATGTTGAAAATGTAAATTAAAAACAAACAAATAAGTAAATATACTCACATAGTTTTATACTACTGTGATATTTTTATCTGAAAAATGACATAATGAAAGTTGCAGGAACAGATTTAAAAATATAGACTAAATTGTTGATTGCTTTTTAAGAAAAATTTAAATATAAAACATGAGCTGTTCAACATAGATAGTTTATAATTGTTACAGAGAATGAATTATTTATATTTTTATTTTATTATATATATATATATGTATATTAAGAGTTACAAATATAATAAGAAAAAGTAAAGAATTTGGAATATAGAAGATGTATTTGAATATGAATAACAATTTATTAGTTATGAACCGAAAATACAAAAAGGTCATAAAAAGATAAATATAAAAAAAAAGTGAAATGAAGCTAAAAATCGGTGAAAGGTACGATTTTCAAACTGAAAAACCTTGATTGAGGTATTTATTCAATAGTGAATATCATAAGCTCTAGGTGAAAACAATGACGATATCTATTGTAAAAAAGACACGATTCTTCTAAGTCCACGAAACTTGCTATTATAAAATACAAACAATGGTTATTATTCAGAAAAAGTAAATTGTATTTTAAAATTATATACAATTAATTTTATACCAATTGTGCCCGACGTTGGGCGGTAATGACCCTAGATGTAGATACGCCTTTAAGCCCCAAATGAGCTTCCCTAGACAATTAATCTATTTCATGACAGCCCATTGTTCATTAATTTCATGCGGTTTATTAAAAAAACCATTTATATATTTATTTTTATTTTAATAACAAATATTATTTCAAATATTATACACTTGGACTATTGACCTTTTCAGTGATTAAGTAAAGGTATTTATATTAAAAAGGTATAAAAAATTCTAAATAAATTGATAAAATAATTCCGTTCTCTACTAAAATGATTAGCTATTGATATATAAAGTAATTTATAAATACTTTTGGTTTGATTTTTGTTTATTATTGATACAAAGAAAAATTAAATGTTATTTATAAATACACATTAATTATCAGGGAAATTAAATAATAATCTCTCTTTCTCTCTCTCTCTCTCTCTCTCTCTCTCTATATATATATATATATATATATATAATTTAAATATTATTTGTAAAGTACACAAAATAAACAGAATAAAAACAAAAATACCAGGCAGTTTTAATATCTTCTGGCATTTAACAATATGAATAATTGCTGCAAACAAAAAGTATATAAATAATATAATTTTGAACTCATATTATTATTCATATGATCATAAATAAATAACACGCTTTTATACATTCAAATCATCTTCAATTAATGAAATACATAACGTTACATAAATACAATTTAGAATTATTATAGGAGAATTAATAGTCTTATAAAATATTGCAGTACACAAAAAAATGTATTAAAATAGAATATCGGTGAGCTCATCCATGAATTGTTCGAGGCCTGGACATACTGGATGCGTACTGGTTTGGTTTTATTAACAATTTTATGAATCCATCGTTTGTAATACGCAACGTTTGTCATAATTTTCGGATAATGGGGAAATGAGCACAGATCCTCTTTTGAAAATGACTTAATGCCGGATAGTTGTCCATCACAGATGAGTGGAGATCCTGTATCGCCCTGAAATTAAACTTACATGTATGTTTTGTATTTTTCCGCCATTGATTTATTGAGATATTTTAATGTGTTAATCCAAATTTATAGACGAGCCCTTTTTTCTATATTTTACTATATAAGATATTTTTGTTTATTAGCAGATTAAGTAAATTAGTACAAAAAGTGGTTTTCTGAAATTTAAATAAATAGTACAGTTTAAAATAATAATTAAAATAGATGATCAAATATTTAAAGCATTATTCAATATATTACAATTTTCACATATAAAATGATCAGAAAAAATCAAATCAAATTAGTATCATTTATATACATCAAAGTACAAACGTGTATATATATATATATATATATATATATATATATATGATATAATTGATTAATAAGATTGTAAACTTCATAACTATTTACCTTACATGTACTCAAATTATTTGCAGTTACACACAGCATACCTTTATCAGTGTTATTTTCATAATATTTGTCACATTCCATCATATTACATATAGTTAAATTGGAAGACAAAAGTAAATGAGAACATACCGTCGTCTAAAATAATTTAACGTGCTTTAATCATATTGGAGTTAAAAATCAAATAATAAGCATTTAAACTAAAAATAGAAAGCTTGTTCTATGATAAGTAAAAACTAACACAAATATATAAAGCAGTTTTAAAAATATAATATAATTTTGCAAGAAAAAAATTCAAGAAAAAATACGATTGAACATTTTTCAAATATGGATATTTTTTTTAATTTTCAGTTCGGTTCAAGTTCTTCTCTTTTCAGATATGACGTTTGGTTTGAAATTATTTGTTGTAGTAAAAATGTGAAAATGTATAATTTGTTGCTTTTATGTTATATACAAAGATTTTTTTAGATAATAAATATATATATATATATATAGGTATGTGTGTGTGTATAATAAAAGATTACATACGTTTGGCAATACTCCCCAACCTGCGACCACACAGACAGTTCCTACTTTCGGTTCTTCATTAGAAATTTTTATTAAATACACCGTTGAACTAAATTCAAAAGTGTACTTAGTCTAAAACGAATAACAATTAATATAAAATATTTAACACGAAATTTTTACCTTCTTCATATTTAATTTATTGTAAATCCACTATGTAATTTCTTGTAATTGTATTATACAAGAACTATACAACAGATTTTCGTATGAGTGTAAAATATACAATTATTTAATTATAAAATTTATAGTTCTTAATGCCGATAAAGTGACTAAATAACCTCTTGATACGCCTAACACTTTAGAATTAATAAATATTATACATAGAAATGGTATATTTAGGATAATTGAAGATCTTGATTATGACTTGTATTTTATTATTGTATCAAAGCAGTTAGATATAATATCCAAATATATAATAAATGTCTAAGCTTTAAATATTCATTATGGTACAACTTCCCTTAAGTTTTCTGTCAGAATACATTCATTTTCTATGAAATTTTAAAATAAGTTCGTTCTCCGTGCTTCTTCATTTTAAGAAGAATTATTATCAGTACAGAAACGAAATTTCTGTTTGATTTTCTATTTATAATCTATAACAAGTTACCTTTAAGACTGCAATATCATAATATTTTTCGGGTGGATGGTATAATTCGTGCGGGAATATTTTTTCGATTTTACGACCAGATAACAATGCTTTTTTATCGACCGTTTCGTACAAAACTTCAATCCAATATGGTTTTTTCTCATGTACGCAATGGGCAACTGTTAGAATATGAAATTCGGTTATTATCACGCCAGTGCAGTGAACAACTTGATTTCCTATAAAGTCAACTTTTACACGTATCTGAAAATAAATTTAAATTAATTCAATATCGTTGTTATTTTTAGAGTAAAATAGTAATTCGATATCATCTAATATTATGAAAATTATTTTAATTTTATTCATAGTCCGAAACTGACTAGTAATACATTTTTTTGTACAAACAAGTAATGATAGCATTTCTATTACCAAAACTATGAATCCGAACTGTTCTTCTTTGGCTACAATACCACCATAAGCACGTGGATCGATCACTGGTCGTATCCTTTCATCATAAATGTCTCCCTCATTGAAATAGTCGATCGACAAACATAGATCTTAAGGGATGAAATTACAAAACGTTTCTCACTATGCACAGATAATTTCTATTAATGATTTATTAGTGTACGTTACCGTATATCAGACTCCAGATAAACATGCATAAGAGAATCATCATCTTTTATATAACGTCATATTTTTTTTTTTACTTTTTCATTGCAACAATTGACACTGCCACATAAATGCCAAATATTAACGAAACAAATTAAAAATATCCACGTTGCTATCGAAATAAGTTTCTCATAACTGTGATCATTTTCTCTCAAATCATATAATTTTAATCATTAAATTTAACAAAGATATTATTTATTTTTACTCTGATTCTATTTATCGGTTATGCGAACCACGTAAAATTAAACAAATCTAATATTAATTTCTTAAATCAAAATTCCTTTTTGTAAAGTCTGATATTTTTTATAAAGAAACATAGTTTGCATAAATTGAAGAGTAATGAGTTGCATACAGAAAATAGTTTTTATTTAAAATTTTAATGTGATATTAATTAATTCTCATGTTTCCATTTTAGATTTCTTTCTATTTATCTATCTATCCTATATATATATATATATATATATATATATATATATATATGTATGTATTGATAAATGATGTGTTAATATATATATATATTTATTTGAATTTTTAAACGTTTATCGTTATTGTATTTTTTTTAAAAAATAATTCAAATCAAAATAAATATATTACAATTAATGAAACAGCTTCTTTTAAATTAATAAAACGGAAAATAAAAAGTACGTCTCACATTTAATTTAGTGTTGTTCGCTCTTCTTCGATAGAGTGTTAAATATCAATCGATTAAAAAGTATTAATAGAAACCACAATTTTTTGAGTATACAAATATATAGATATAAATATGTTCATAGCTAGATTCTTTTACGTGCTCAACTTCTGTTTAATTCTGATGACAAAACAGTAATATGAAATGATCTACGTAAATACGAAGAAGTAATTAACTAATTTACTGTATATCGACTTAAGTAACGTCCGGTCGAAGAATATTAATACCTATCTATTGCATTCTTTGCATATTTGAACAGAAAATAATCATATATGAATTGAAAAGGCGATAAAATTATTTAAGCATATTTGAGAGACTTCAAATAGCGTTTAATTCATCATTCAGTTTATTTTTATTGTTCTGTGCATTAATGTGCATTAATGTGTATTTTGTTTGAATACTGGATATTAATTAAGGTGAGAGCATTCTATAAAATCTTTACAATTTAGTAATATAATTGTTCGTTTCATATAAGAATTACAATTTTCAATTTTATCAAATCGTTCTAATATGTTTCTCCTATTATACATCTTTTTTATTTATTTTGATTAAAATAAATGTATTTAAAAACCGTCGATTCAATGAAAATACGTACTGAAATTATTAAAGTAAAAAAATCTTCATCAACGTCGAATACCAATGACTGTTTTGATTCAACATTTTATCGGTATGTCAAATATAGATTACTTTGAATAAATATGTGTTTCACCTAAATAATTATATATCTAATGTGGTACACAATTTAAATAAGACACTATCATTTTACATAAAAAATAAAAATGTGACAATAATATTTTATTAATTAATATTTGAATTTGTATTGATTATATTTGTTTAATATATATATATATATATATATATATATATATATATATATATATATATATATATATCTTTTTAACTTGCATTAAAAAACCATATTATATCAAAAAAGTGTTTAAGCTATGGAATACTTTAAATAAAAAGAAATGTATATGGGAAAAATATGTAAGAAGATGGTAAACTTTCTGTATTTCGATATAATTTTAATTTGAATCAGTATTAGTAAAGACATATTGATTTTCGTATGCAAAAAATATAGGATTTTTTCTATTCCTGAATTTAAACTGATTATTAACCTGAAAACAATAATCATGTTAAAGAATAGAAAATATTTCAAAGGATACTGAATGGGCATATTTTGAAACGATTTAGTTGATTTTAACAATTTTTAAATTGTGATAAAGGTATTGAAAACCTTAAGAAAAAAACCTAATATATTACATTCTTTTATATATTTTTTTATTAATTTAATTTAATCTACGTATATTCACTATTTTGTGTAAATTTCGCTTATTTATTTAATTATACTCTTGACCAAATTAAATAGTATTCAAAGAAAAATTCGAACAATTTTTTCAATCTGACACTTTATTAGTTTCATGAAAGATAGAGAAGTATTTGAAAAAAATATAGATTATATATAATATATATATATATATAATTTGTTTTTTTTAAAAAAAAATATGTATACAAACATTTTCTAATACTGGTTTTTCATTCATTAGTTTATTTTTTATCTATATATTTCTTAGTCAATATATATATATATATATATATATATATGTATATATAGATTTAAGAAATATATGGATAAAAAATAAACTAATTAATAGAAAGTCAGTTTTAGAAAAAGTTTGTGTATGCTTTAAAAAAAAATGACAATGAAATACTATTTACCTAAATAGTAATACGAATATGAATAATGTATTACAATTTATAAGTACATGTTTCATTCAACAAGTAATTTTAATTAATAAAGGATGAATAAAACGATTATGAGGAATTCATTCAAGATTATATACGAACAACAGAAGTGTTCTGCAACTGTGTTAATTAAATCCCTGTTGAATTCCCCATGTGTTAAAATATATTCACAATTTAATTTATTATTTATAGTTTAACTTCACATTATTATTATAATATACATATATGTATATATATATATATATATAGAAGAAGAAGAAGAATACATTTAAGAAGTGTTAAATAAATCATAAAATATTTTCAAATCTAAATACACATGTTGTAATTTTACATGCAATTATTTTAATCTGTTAATATATAAAGTGTCGTACATGAACAATGACACGAGAAAAGTTTGATTATTTTAATGTAAATAGTTACTTATAAATTAAGATAATAAACAGACGTGAGAAAAAGAAACGAAAATATTAAAAATCTTTTGTATACACATGAGACTTATAGATATTCTGCTCCGACATTATCATTTTTTCAGTTATCAGTAAGAGATATAACCTGGCGATTGTATCATCTTATGCTTAATTGTTCGTTATAATACTTGTAGTGTATTAAAATCTTGAATATATCTCGAATATGTTTATATATATTGGTACAAGAAAATAGAATTTCTAAAAAAAAAATGGATGAAAAATTACAACCGTTGTCGAAAACTATCGAAGATGGTGACGGAAGCTTTGATAGCATATTGCACGAGATCGGTTCGAATGGATATTTTCAGAAACGATTCAATTTCATATTTAATTTTTTACTCGTACTATTCCTTTCGATGCCTTATTTAAATATTATCATGGCACTATCTGTACCTGAACATTGGTGCCGTGTTCCGGGACGGGAGAATACAAATATGACATACGAAGAATGGAAAAATTTCACAATACCTAGGTAAATTATAATCATAGTAGAATTACAATCTCATATGCAGATTAAAACGTTGTGTGTGTTTAAATAAAAAAATCTTAGAGTAAATAAGTGTAGATATACAACGGACGTCATTTCTAAAACTATGTTAAGTATTTCTTATAAAATGTGATTTTAAAGTAAACATTGATAGGCACGAACTAATAATATGTTTTTTTTAAAAAAAAAACCGATGGTGCGAATTCATATATCAAAAGTGTAACAGTTTTGTTAGGAATACAAAATTGTTCATAAAATAATAGAACTTAATGATGAAGAGGAATTATTTAAAGACAATTATGTTTAAAATAATTCATTATTTTTTATTTTTTTATTTTTGCTTCACGCACAATCCAAAATAGACACAAAAATGATATTAAAACTTCACATACACATTAGTATTCACTTTAGTAAATAAAATATCATTAAAATGAATCGAGTTAATTACTACATATTAAGTTAAATACACCCTCATCTTATGTATGCTTCATTTTCAAAACTATTAACTTTTTCTTACAAATACAACCATGTTTAAGTAATGAAGCAGAAAACCTCTCATAATAATCTTTCTTTCAATACCAGAATGAAATAATTATATGCGACTTGATGAGTAACTATGTGAAAATATATTGTCAAATATGATATTATTTAAAAAACAGTAAAGGCATTATAATAAGTCTTTATATAAAGGCTCGATCGCTTATGATGATTTTCAATAAATATTTTGTTAAATAGCATGTCTTGATTGTTTTCGTATGCGTTTTGTATGAGAATTAGCCTTAAATGTTAATGATTTGATTTATATCGAATAACGCATATTTACCACAATATTGTCAAATGAAACGTATCACCAAATTGAAAATTAATTGAATTCTTTTCAGAGAAGTTAATACTAGAGGACAAGAATCGTTTAGTAATTGTCGAATGTATAATTTAAATAGTACAGATAATGTAACTTATTTTTTTATTTATAATTCTACCATATCTTCAGAAACAGTTGGTAAGAAAGTATTATTATTTTCATTTAATACACACACACACACATATATATATATATATATATATATATATATATATATATACATATATATATACAGATATATACATATATATATATATATATATATGTATATTATTTAATCGTATCTTATAGCTAAGTTAGAAAAAACACAAGATTAAAATCCTACTAACTCATCATCATCTCATTGTGTTATCTTTTATTTCCTAAATATAAAAATTTCTGAAATTCCACAAAAAGAACAATTTTGACTATATAAGAATTCAATAATATTTGATTTTTATTCTGTAAAGATAAATCAATGATTAGAATTATAAAATAAAAAAAAAATTAAATATCAATTGAATTAATATTATGCTATTATTGTTTATTGCATAGTTTTAATGTTTTTTTTTCATATAAAATATATCTACTTTAAAATATTACAATTAATAAATGTCTTGTATAGATTTAGTTATATTAAACGTAAACGATATCAATTTGGTAGAACTGGTTCTCCTGTTTAATCTGTTTTGCGTTCAGTAAAACTCTAAATAAAAAATCTAAATTCGGTATACAAAATATCAAACATATATAAACTTTTCTTAGACATAAATATGGTACTGATAGTACACTGGTATGATTTCAATTAATATATGTATAGAAAGTATTAAATAATATTAACCCTTTGGAGCTGGGGGGGAGGGTGATAAATTTTTTTAACAAATATTTTTTGATGTTTCAAAGGGTTAAATAAACTTTCAAATTATAAACAATATTGGCATATTTAATACTTATTCTTCCTTTAGACTGTCAATACGGTTGGGAATATGACAAGACGTGGTATACAAAAACTGCTCCATCAGAGTATGATTGGGTATGTGACAAAGAGTTATTTGTAACGAACTCGTTTGTGTTTGGAAGGATAGGGGATGTTATCGGTACATTTATCTTCGGTCAACTAGGCGATACGTAAGTTTATCTAAATTATAAACTATTTTGCTTACTCGCCAACATTATTCACAAATCGATGCACCTGTACGAATATAATTTCAATTACATCTAAGTAATATCAAATGTGATTAAGACCGTCCGAGATTTTGATTTCCGCTCGTTTCGTGCAGCTTTGGAAGGCGTCCGATCTGTTTCCTTACGATAATCGTATCGACTGTAGGCCGCGTTGCATCCGCTTTCACGGCCAGCAATTATCCATTATTTGTAAGCACGGTACTATTCGGAAGTCTCGCCTCAACGGCCGTTTTCATAACGCCGCTCGTCGTCGGCATGGAGGTCTCACGCGTGGATATGCGCGCCCATATTGCTCTACTGCAATCCGTTGGTTGGGTGTGCGGTATGTGTATAATGCCACTGTTAATGTGGGTTCTAGGAGATTGGTATATATTCATGTTAGTATCTACGCTACCGTCGCTAGTGTTCATGGCTTCTGGAAGGTGAGACTCTCTACAGTTTTGTTTTTTATAACTTAACACTAAATTATTAGACTGTAGAAAAATCTTATCATTCTTAACAAATAACAATGTGTTTTTAATTTTTATTGCTTTCTTAAACTAATTTGTAAATTTTTCACTCAAATATATATATATATATATATATATATATATATATATATATTAATAAGTAAATAAAATAAAATAAGAACAAAATATGATGGCATTATGTAAAAAAGTATTATTGACTTTTTACTAAACTGTTTATATACAAAACAATCTATTTTAACGATCTGTTCCTCTTATGAACAGATATTTAATAGAATCGCCCCGATGGCTTTTGGCACGCGGTAAAATCTCAAGATGTGTGAAACAATTAGAATACATAGCAGATGTGAATGGAACGAAACTACCTGAATACGCTGTGTTACGTTTAAAAGAGTTATCGAGACAGAAGGAAAACGTTTATGGTGTGATGAGTTTGTTTTCGAGCTGGAGACTCGCCAAAAATACATTTCTGCTAGTACTATGTTGGTAAGGCTAATGCTTACACAGACACAAATTACTCAATTGATGACTGATAAATAATACAACTTAATTGACAACAACAATTCGTTTCATTAAAAATTGAAACGATTTATTTATACGCAGGTCGATTATTTCATTAACTTATTACACACTGATCTTCAACATCACGAACATGAGTGGTAATCCGTTTTTGAATTTTTTACTACAGTCGATTGTCGAATTACCAGGGTACGTAATAGGAAAATACTTATGTGATAGGTATGGAAGACGGCTGACACAATTAGGAGCGTTTGGAGTTACGCTCATTGCCTTGATTCCTATTATCGTTTGCATAAGAGGTATTTTGCATTATAATATAAAATTGAAACAGTTTATACATACGGACATTCAGTTAATCTAATTTATGTACCGATCCCTTTATTATTCTCTTCCAAAGTACGTTTGATTATAATTATCATTTATAAGTATGGCGGTTTTAGTAACCATAAGGAAATACTCGGAAGATAAAGTAATGAAAATTGCTATTTCACTTACAATAAATAATTTATTGTTTTTTTTTTTGCTTAATACTGAACGAAATAAGAAGTGTTTTATTTGTTGCAATCGAATCAACTGCACAATCAATTCGATAGCTCGATTAATAAATCATTTTATTACATATTAGTAACACAATAATAATGTTCATTGTACAGAAAGTAATATCTTTTTATTCGTTAAATCTATTCTAGATCCGTCTCTGGAATGGTTTGTATCTGATATGATAATATTTATAAGGTTTTCTATTTCGTTTGCATTTTATGTGGTAAATTTGCAATCACTGGAAACGTATCCAACCTGTGCAAGACAAACAGGTACAGCAGTATGTGCTATCGCTGCAAGTGCTATTGGAGTACTGGCTCCGTACATTGTATATTTGGTAATTTTATTAATTGATTTATTCACTTTTTTCTATCACACGAACGAATAGTATATATATATATATATGTATGTATGTATGTATGTATATAATATGTAATTATTTTAATAAGGAATTATTTTTTTAGGGTACAACATATGACGCCCGTTATCCTTTTATAATTCTAACAGTGTTTCTTTTCCTCTCCTCCATAACAGGTTCATTTTTACCCGAAACTCGTAATCATAAATTGCCTGAAACGTTAGCCGAGGCAAGAATATTTGGTAAAGATCAGAAATATTGGACTTTTTTCGACACCAAGTAGCACGATACTCCTTTACAGGAAAACTGAGTCTCTTGAAATACAAAAAATGTAAAATAGAGCACGTAAATTGCATTTTAGTATACTTTAACAACATATCTGAAAATAAACGCATTTCTTATGTGATATAAGACCGTCTAATTTTCTTTTTATTAATAGATCTAGACGCTATCAATGTACATAATTATTGATCATTCGACTCATTTATTGTTAGACAATTCATCATAGTAGTTTTATATATAATTTTTATATGCGTTATAAAATAACGTCGATATGAAACATCTACTTGTTATGTGAAAAAATACATCTATTTTATTTTTTACTTCATAAATAGAATACTTATTAAATAGCGAAATTATACTGAAACTGTTTTATGTTATACTCGATTTACTATAAAGCAAAAATGATATTTATATTCTCATTATTGAACTAAAAAAAATTTTTTTTTCACTATTCATACTTTATGTTAATTCTTATTGATTCAACACATTACTAAAAAGTTATAATTTATTATGTAAAAAAAAATTTCTTCTGTCTATATTTCTAGATTAAACAATATAATATTAAGTTTTTTTTTAAAAAAAGTTTGGCTTATATGAATATTACTAATTTCTAACACTACACAACCTTTATCGTAAAAGCTATTAAATGTGCCTTAAAACGCAAATATTCTATTTTTATTACATAGATGTACATATTGTAATGTACCTCTTTAGAAAACATATAACTTTTTATTTTTTATGCTTCATTTTGATGAAATGAGTACATAAATTGTAAATGCTATAATATTTATCGTTCAGAACGGTAATTTGTATTAATAAATGGTGATTAATAAATGGTAATTAATAACTGGTTGGACATATGTTTGAAAAAAAATCTTTATACACTTTTTTTAAACTGACATGCTTTTTTTAAGAATTTTCTTTACACACACACACATTTATATATATATATATATATATATATATATATATATATATATGTTTATCTCTTATCATAGATATTAAACTTATTCTAAGATTAAATTTATTTGTTTATAATTTAAAAAAAAAGACTAAAACACATACGTTCACTGTTTATTAAATATAACATCTATTTTCATTAATATTTCTATAATACTTTAAAATGTGTATTAAATGGAACTGAAGTGATATTTGTTCACCGATGCAGAATAAATAAACGCTGCCATAAAATAAGTCAAGGTATATAGTTTTAGTTTTATTGTGTTATTTTTTTTATATATGTTATCTAATTTCGTTTTATATTATTTGGTAAAATTTCAATTATATTTGTATGTACATTTTTATAAAATAGTTTCGACCTATTTCGTTACTCATGAATATTTGTGACATTACCAGATCTAAAAAGAAATTATATAATTAAAGAGATGTAAGTTATGTGCCATATTTTTATATTTATTATTTTTTATAATATTTTCATTATAAAACATATTTTTTTAAAAAATTAATTTGTACAGTTTTCAGTATAGAAAAGAATATAAGTATTTATTAATTTTATGTATTTATATTACAGTTCTTTGAATATTTGAGGCAATATTAAAAAGAATAAATTTATATTTTTAATAATTCTAGATATTGATAGCGAATATGAAAATAATCTTAATTACTGACAGAATAAATGTGTGTTAGACATATAATTCTAGACAATTATGTATTTTCACTTATGTTTCACAATTTTATCAATATTTTTTAAGCAATAATTGTTTGAATTTGAACACAAAAATGTATCTCATTTAAAAAAAATAGTCTTATTAAAATAAGTGCATTGATTTTAATTGTCAGGCAGTCACTTTCCTCCCTGATGCACGTTTCCATTTTATTTAAAGCACTTTATATATTTTTATACAAAAATACCAAGTTTTATTTTATTTATACGAAAAGTAATCACATTTATGACAGTAAAATTGATGATAATAAAAAATA
>CM068323.1:12581415-12583915 GCA_034766995.1 Acanthacorydalis orientalis | reverse complement strand
TAAAATTGAATTAGATTACTAAATTTTAAATAGTTTATAAATTTCAAATTTATATTCGTTATAGAAACTAAAACTATATATATGTATATATATATATATATATATATATATATATATATATATATATGACATGTTTAATATATTTAGAATGTCGATATGGTTGGGAATATAATAAAACTTGGTACACATCGACAATATCATCCGAACAGAATTGGGTCTGTGATAATGAAATTTATGTGTCGAACATTTTCGCTGCTACAAAAATCGGAGACGTTTTTGGAACACTCATATTCGGACAGATGAGCGACACGTAAGAACATACAATTGATCAATCAGTTTCAGGTTGTCTGAAATGAGCAACAGCTTAATGCACAATGTGTATATCCAGAGCCGTGCGGTGATATTTTGGCGTCTGGAGCAGACATTCCTGAAAAGCGCTTTTATTTTGTACTGAAATGACTAATTATGCAAATTAAAAAATGTAATAATTAATTTTATATAATTATTTAATTGGTTCAACATTTTTAACACAAACAAAAAACTATTGCAGTAATACATAATATAAAATATTTACATGTGTACAGAATAATTAATAGACAAAATAATTATGTACATTATTTGAATTGTACACATCTAGATTTTATTTCCGTGAGATCCGCAATCAAATCATAGTTTAATAATTCACATACATTGCCTTCAATGGACATAATAGCCAGTCAAATCGATTAATATTTGTCCCATTACTGACTTTAAATAATTTTTTTATAATTTTTAATTTAGAGAAACTGCGTCCTCCAGAAGTAACTGATACGGGTAAAGTTAGCCTTATTCATAAGCAAATAAACAAATTCCGAAACATTGCAGTCGTACTGTTTGTCCACAAATAGTTGAATATTTCTAGTACTTCCATTTGAGAGGGCAACAGTACAGCTAAATTTATAATTTCCTCACAAAGTTCAAGACCATCAGTCTCTCTATTATCATTATCATCCAGTAATAAATGTAAATCCATATATTTTTTTAGTATTCCTGATCTATTTTCATGCTTCAGTCAATAAATGTTGTACAATACTCTAAACTTATCAGCATGTAATTTCATTTGTTCAAACCTTTCAGTAATTGAATTAACCGTAGTGTCAAGAATGAAATAAAAAATTAACTTTATATCTATGTTGTGGGTCTATAATGGGTTGGTCATTAGATTGGTAACCAAAACTGTTTTTCTTTTTACGAATTCGAATCATGGAATCGTCCCAACGTCATGTAGCATCCTTATCGTACCAGAAGTCAAATATATATATATATATATATATATATATATATATATATATATATATATTGAATGAAAATAAGTATATTAATGAGAAATTTATTATATTTCGGTGTATAAAAATATCAATTATTTACGGCAATGTTAAATATGCATATTAATTTAGCATAACTAACATATAACGTATTATACATCTGAAGATGAAAACTATAATTGTAAATTAGAAACATGGCGCCTTCTATCAGCGGTGACAGCACTATATATTATTTAAAGTTTATCATTCGTTACAAATAAATAAAAAACATTCAAATAATAAAACAAATGGGAAATATCTAATAGACGCCTTCTTATCGGAGGCGATGCGCTGATCGCTCCATTGCTTCGTGCCACCGCACGGTCCTGTGTATATCAATAGTGAGGATATTTTTAAAATTTAAACTATTGGTTGATAAAATATTGATTTGGAAATCGCTTTCAATATTTTTAAAGTATTTGTACGTGTTTTTTTTCTAAAACATATTTATAAGAATATATTTCAGTGATTTAAGCAATGAAATTATATTCTAAAATGGATGATGACATGTATTAATATTATTATTTATTTTTTTTTTTTACAAAGACTTAAATATATTTATATTCGTAGTCACGACTATCGCCGACTGTTTTAATCAGTAAAACATAAACAATAAACGACATTCGTAACACTTTTTGTTATAGTTTTGGTCGACGTCCAGTGTTTTTCATTACAATAATAACAATGACTGTTGGTCGTCTCATGTCTTCGTTCACTGCACAAAACTACTGGCTATTTACAGTAGCAGCGGTTTTAGGAAATCTTGCAACACCTGCTGTGTACACAGCACCCATTGTCGTGGCAATGGAAATCATAAGCGCAGATAAACGATCTCATGTTGCTATGTTACAATCATTAGGTTGGGTGTTCGGTATGTGCACGATGCCGATAATCCTGTGGATATTAGGAGATTGGTTTTCCTTTATGATGATCACGACCTTAGCATCAGCTACGTTCTTGTTTTCTGGAAAGTACGGATAACGAAAACGACCTGTCGGTTCTTTTCTTCTTCAATGAATCTCATATGTTTACAGACAAATGATAGAATCGCCACGTTGGTTATTGAATCGAGGAAAAGTATCTGAATGCGTTAAACAGCTTAAAAAGATAGCACGGGAGAATAGAAAGTCTATTCCAGAAGAAACTGTATTACGTTT
>CM068323.1:12571415-12576415 GCA_034766995.1 Acanthacorydalis orientalis | reverse complement strand
CTCTCTATATATATATATATATATATTAATATATATATATATATATATATATATGTGTGTGTATATATATATATATACATAGATATTAACAAATCTTTTTTACAGTTACTTGTTGACCTATTGGGTATAATATTATTCCTCTTGATTGGAATGGCAACACTTTATTCGACATACAACATTCAAATGGAATTAAAAAAATCTGAATTAACAATACATAAAAATGGATTAATGCGAAATGTCATTTACAATATTTGGATATATTCTTATTTAAAAGGCTGTTCTGGTGCATGTTGTATTATAAGTGCTGTCCTTTTATTATTGGAAACACGATTATTGTCTAAGGAGAAAAATAATAACGTATCGAATGAAAATTTATTTAGTAGTGAAGTTTAGTATATCTAGTCATATATATATATATATATATATATATATATATATAATTGCAATTAATATTTTGTATGAAAAAAATAAAGAAGGTACTTAATTTTAGACTGTGTTCATTTTTAACTAATTTTAAATATGTTTTTAATAGTGTGTTAAATTGTGATACCAATTATGTTAAAGAATAAAGTTTTCTTATTGCTGAAATGTTTTATTCATAACCGTATGCTTTTAAATTAATTAAAAATATAAAAATTATGAGGGATTGCGAACTCCATAGAATGATTAAATAATTTGTAAAAAAGAACCTAAAATAACATTTTAAAAACTATAATAAAAGAAAATGTTAGGGGTTATGATTTTAATCATAACTATGAACGAAAATATTTTCTTCATGCATATATATATATATATATATATATATAATTTATAGATTAAAATGCGTATATTTTAATATATTTTATTTAAGCAACTTTAAAACAAATGATTTAATATATTGTAGATTTAATTATATTTGAGATTAAATTAACAATTACATCTTAATTATAGTCAGTATTAAGTCACTCCGTCATATATTTGAAAATGAAAAATTACAACGTGCATTTAGATTAAAAATTAAATTATTTTAAGTTTTGCGTTAAAAACAATTAAAACTATTATCAATACCGGAGGTCAGTTCTAACTATTATCGGTCTAAGTTATTCCCTATAATTTACATTTATTTAAAACAAAAAACCTGTCCATGTTATATTGATAACTGTATTTAAAAACTATATATAAATTGAAGTAAATTGTAAGTGCAGTTTATTCTCCAATTGCATTATATTAAAAGTGGTTCTAATCTTCGAACGAAGTACAAGATAGCATTAATATTTGCACGAAATACTTGTCCAATATCACAATGTACGGACGGATACTGTTTTTATTATTGGTTGTTTTTTTAACAACCACTTCAGGAGGTAAGAAAGGTATCAATCATGCATTTGGTATGTGATCGATTTATTCGTTTAATAAAATAAAATATGTATTTGCAGTATGAGAAATAATAATCAATCAAATATTCAGTACATTCAGTGTATATATATATATATATATACATATATATGTGTGTGTGTGTATGTAAATTATTTGCAATTGCCTACATTATTTATATATATATATAAATAATGTAGGCAATTCCAAATAATTTACATACACACACACACACACACACACACATATATATATATATATATATATATATATATATATATATATATATATATATATAGTACTTATATATAACATAAAAAAGCAACATTTTAACAAAATAACAATTAAACAAAACAATTTATTTTGAAGTGTGTGTATGTGATGGATGTATTTTATTTTAGTATTAAATATATTTACACAACGTAATTTAGTTTCATCATATAAAAAAATTATAATAACACAATATGTCAATATCTTGTCTGTAATTGAAAAAATACATTTAATAAACCTTTCTAAATATTTGTTTTATTGACGAATAGGAGGATTTTTCATATCATTTTTTTACGCTACAATTTACATATTGTATATAAAATCAAAAAAAAAACTGTACATTGTTTCAACTAAAATGTGTATTTTAAGTATTTTAAAAAGTATAGAAAAATGTATATACACATCAGTGCTGATTATTCTGTGCGTTGACTTTAATGAACAATAACACTGTTATTGAAACTTATATAAACAATCATCAAAATAATTAATTATTAAATATCGTAATCATAAATTTTGATGTCAGTAATTTTTATTTGAAAAATTAAATTTAACTATAGTGTCAAAAACACAATCAAAACAAGTATTGTCTTAATAAAAAATGAAATTCAGACAAAATACAGTCAGTTTTCACAATCCATTAGTGAATAATGCTTGAAGTGTATCGTTTAGATTGTAGTAAGAAGTTTGAAATATTTTCTTAAGCTTCAAGCTCAATGATGTAAATAAATTTATTAAAAATATGTATCGTTTCGTAAATATATTAAAAACGGATTCGTTAAAATTACTCAATTCTTTTTTCGAACTGATAACGTTATTTTAGAGTTAGAATGTCAAAGAGAAAATGAACAATATGAATGTGGATCAGCATGTCAGACAACTTGTGCAACACTTGGCGAATCATGTCCTATTGTTAATATAAGATGCACAGATAGCTGTTATTGCAAGGAAGGATATGCTAGAAATGATGAAGGTACATGTATACCGATCGATGATTGTCCAGGTAATAAATGATTGTAATTAATTATATGTATATATATATATATATATATACATATACACACAAGTAACATAGATATTTAACAAATCTTTTTTATAGTTTAACATACTGAGTGTGACATTTTTCTTCTTGATTCGATTAACAACATTTTGTTCGGTGCTGGCATTTAAGAGGAATTGAGCATAGCTGCTCAAAACAAAACAATACATAGAAATGAATTAGTGTAAAATTTCAATTATATGATTCTAATATCTTCTTATTTAAAAGGTAGTTCTTCTGTAGGTTGTATTATAGGTGCTGCTATTTTATCAATTGAAACAATATTATTATTTAAGGAGAAAATTAATAACTTATCAAAAAATGAAAATTTATTTAATAGTGAATTATAATATATATATATATATATATATATATATATATATATGTGTGTGTGTGTGTGTGTGTGTGTGTGTGTAAATTTAATTAAAATTGAAATATTCAATAAAAAAATTAAAGAAGGTACTTGCTTTTAGATTGCGTCTATTTTAACTAATTTTAAAAATGTTTTTCGTATTGTATTAAACTGTATTTTATAAATATAAATATGGATTAAAGAATAAAGTTATATTATTGCTGAAATGTTGTGTCCATAACCGTATGCTTTTGAACTAATTAGAAACATAAAAATTAAATAGAATTAAGTACTGCATAGAATAACTAAATCATGTGTCAAAAAGGACCTAAAATAATATTTTAAGATCTATAATTAAAGGAAATATTAGGAATTATGATATTAATTATAATTAGGAACGAATTTTTTTTTCATGTTTCTATATATATATACATATATATATATATATATATATAGCTAATGTATAGATTATAATCCCTATAGTGTGTTAAAGTTAGTTTTTTTTCCTTTATATATGGTTTGATCTTCCAGATAGTCTTTACATATTATATATATATATATATATATATATATATATATATGCATGCCTGATGTAAAGTTTCCAACAAATGTATCGCATCTAGATATAGAGGTCAGTTTTAATTTTATGCGGTCCATGTTATTCCCTGTAATATACATTTATATAAAACATAAAACCTGTTCGTGTTTTATTGATAACTGTACTAAAAAATCATATATAAGATGATGTAAATTGCACGTTCAGTTTATTTTCCAACTGCATTATATTAAAAGTGGTTTTAATCTTCAAACGTATTACAAGATAGCATATTAATATTTGCACGAAAAACTTGTCCATAATAACAATGTACGGACGGATTTGTTTTTTGCTATTAGTTGTTTTTTTAACAAGAAGTTCAGGATATAAGAAAGGTATCAATTATCATTTTTGTTATCAATTATACATTTATTATTGAATTGATTTATTCGTTTAATAAAATAAAATATGTACGTGTATGACGAGAAATATAATAATCTATCATATATACAGTATATTTAATGAGTATATATTTGTTAACAATGTGAGCAACTACAAACAATTGACACAAACACACACACACAAATTAGTGTATATATAAATATATATATATATATATATATATATATATATATATATATATGCTTATATATTATACAAAAAATGAAACATAATTTGTCTTGAAGTGTGAGTGTGTAATGCATGTGTTTTATTTTATTTTAGTAGTAAACAAATTTACATTAATGTGCGTTATTTAATTTTATGAAGATAAAAATTTTATAATAACAATATTTTAATATTCTGTTATCTGTAAAAAAAATATATTTAATAAATTGTTATAAATATTTGTTTTATTGGCGAAAAGAAATATTTTTCATATCAGTTCTTATGCTACAATTTACATATTGTATATAAAAATAAAAAAAATGAACTCTACACATATATATACATATATATATATATATATATATATATATATATATATATATATATAAATTGTTTGAAATATTTAAACTGAATTTGGTATTTTAATATTTTAAAGTATAAGAAAATTTATATACACATCAGTGCTGATTTTTCTGTACTTTGCCTTTAATCAACAATAACACTGTTATTGAAACTTGTATAAACAATCATCAAAATAATTAATTATTAAATATCGTAATCATAAAGTTTGATGTTAGTAATTTTTATTTGTAAAATTCAATTTAACTATAGTGTCAAGCACACAATCAAAACAAGTATTATCATAATAAAAAATGAAATACAGATAAAATACAGTCAGTTTTCATAATCCATTGATGAATAATTCTTGAAGTGTATCGTTTAGATTGTATTAAGAAGTTTGAAATATTTTCTTAAGCTTCAAGCTCAACGATGCAAATAGATTTATTGAAAATATGTATCGTTTCGTAAATATATTAAAAACGAATTCGTTAAAACTACTCGACTCT
>CM068323.1:12561415-12566415 GCA_034766995.1 Acanthacorydalis orientalis | reverse complement strand
TATTGATAATTGTTCATAAACAAGAAATGTATTATAGCTTTTTATACACTTATCTCAAATAATTAAACGTTATCAGATTTAAATATATTTTTTTCCCATACGCATCTATGATAACACACACACACACATACATATATATATATATATATATATATATATATATATGTATTATTCATGTATGTATAGTTTTAAAAATAACATTTAATAATAAAATGTTTAAATTTCTTTTAAAATATGAACTCATTTATGATTAATATCTGATGAAATATGTTCTTCTAAACCTCTTTTTAATTGAAAATTTGTAACGTTACTGATTTTCCAATTGAATATTTCAAAATTCTATCCTAGACATGTTAAAATTTCCTACAGGATCAATCATTAAAATTAAGTAGTATTAATTTATTTTTTATTTTTTAAAAATAACATTTAATAATAAAATGTTTAAATTTCTTTTAAAATATGTATTTATTTATGATTAATATCTGATGAAATATGTTTTTCTAAACCTCTTTTTAATTGAAACTTTGCAACGTTACTGATTTTCATATTGAATATTTCAAAATTCTATCCTAGACAAGTTAAAATTTCCTACAAGATCAATCATTAAAATTAAGTAGTATTAATTTATTTTTTATTTCTTTAAAAATATTTATATGTACTTATATATATATATATATATATATATATATATATATATATATATATATATATTGGGATTGTTAGATTTTTAAAAAAACCAAATACGGAACATGAGTCTTAAAAAAGGCAACTCAGAACCTTAAAACAATTTTGTTAGATGACATAATGTAGGAACATTATAATAATTAGGCAGTGCAGGTCAGGCCTTATATCTAGCACTACTTTTACCGCACTGTACAATTTCCAAATAAGAACTGTTTGAAAATAGACAAATGCAATACATCTGCACTGAATTGTAAATAAAATGCTTATACTAATTAAAATGCGATCGATGAGAGGGACCGTCGCCATAAACTGTAAACACAATTAATTTCCTCGAATTGTCAGTTTTTATGGCTTACAAATCAATTTAAGTTAGATTGTTCGAAAAGAATATTGAAAATTATAATTTATTAACATAATATTTATAATTTTATCTTTTCATTAAAATATGGGACATTAAGCTGTCTCCACAAGTACATACAGGACAGCAAAATTCGATGTAAAATATGGGACAGTCCCATATAAACGGGACGTCTGGCAAGCCTTATATATATATATATATATATATATATATATATATATATATATATTATACATATATATATATATAATTATTATATACATATATTATATATTATATAATTATTATATATATATATATAATTATTATATACATATATTATATATTATATAATTATTATTATTATTATTATATATATATATGTATATATGTAAGTATAAGTGTGTAAATATTCACAAATAACAACATTGTATTTGATTTATTATTTTTTGATAAAGAAATTAAAATTAAGAAATTACGTACGCGAAAATATATATTCACATCTCATATATTTTTATAATATACAAAGATATCAGAGTATAAAGGGTTAAAAGAACTGGAAATGTAAATGACTTTCAATAAAAAAATATTAAAAAAGACCAACAGGTCGCATTATATAAACGTCTTGTTAGTAAATCAGACATTCGATTCGGAATTCACAATTAATAATAGAACATTTTTACAATAAAAAAAAACCACCGATTCACACCTTGAAACATAAAAACCAGGGTTATGTTGTGACTTTTTAATGAAAATATTTTAAACGAGGAAGCCGTTCTATCTAAATGAAGCCAAAATAACGTGAACCTTATGTTTTAGATTTGGTCAAAATGTGTGTATTCCATATTTTCTTAAATTGAATATGCGATATTGACTGATATCATTTGACATCCCTACTTTCATAAAAGATTCTAGATAAAGAAACACAAATACATATAAACATAATTTGGATTCTTTAAATTTTTATTGATCAAGATGACGGAACAGTCATTGCACCTATTAACTAAAAATAAACTCTTGAAATATATTTTTCATTATACATAAAACTGCAATGAATGTGTTGTGTATATATATATATATATATATATATATATATATATATATATATATATATATATATATATATATATATATATATATATATATATATATGTATGTATATATTTATGTATAAACGTGTATATAAAAAAATTATCTTTTTTCAGTCTACATGAACGAGTAAAATAACGGTAAAATAGAATATAAACGCTATATTGAAACCATCAATTTTATGTTATTTTTTTATTTTCTTTAAAATGTTATAAAAGAGCTTGCAGTATTCGCAAATGATTAAAAAACTCTCAGGTCTTCGCAAAATGAACTTCTTTCATTTTGCATATTTGTACTTGTTCTCTGCAGGAATCGTTTCAGCAGCATTGACATATAAACCAAGCCCACGTAAGTTAGAAAATAATTATTTTTTTTTAAAAAAAAGATACCGTTATGTTTGTCGTTCTAATAATTTTAATATATATTTCTTCATACGATAAAATGTAATTTCATGTCTTTATAATTATATGTTTCATGTATAATGTGTTCATACATTGCTGATTGTATTACAATTCATTTATTAAATGAAAAATACACTCTTTTCTGAAATGTAGACAAAATTTAACTTGATTTGATGTAAAGAAAAGTTGAAAACTGCATTAGATAATCACAAGGATGCTTTTCATTTTGTTAATTCTCGTTAATCTATGCAGAATGTCGGTGCTCTTCACAATTTGAAAAATTCAGGTGTGGTTCAGCTTGTGACACCGAATGCGCCACACTGGGACAAATGTGTCCCATTGTGAACATTATGTGTAACTGGATGTGCTATTGTATTGAAGGATATGCACGTAACGAACGCGGACTCTGTATTCCAATCTCCCAGTGTCCGAAGAACAGTAAGTTAATCGTTTTTCTCAGATTGTAATTTAAAAATTATCAATGTATTTATAACAAAGCAAGGAATTTCTTTGACTTAATTCATTATTCGAATAGTACTTTTTAAATAATTTAAAGTTTGATTTTTACTTCTATCTTTTAAATAGTGTAATAGTTTTTACTTCTAAATTTATATTTAACGACTTAAAAAATAAAATAATCAATACATGATAATCAATAATGATCTGTTCCTTGAATAAATTATGTGTTAATATATGAAATCATATTTTTTATGTGATTAATTATACAAAAGTATTTATTTCAATACTGAAAATAATTAATGGAATTCTAGATACTTTTACTGAATAATCGGAAATGTGTCTTAATCATACACTGAAAAGTATATTGTACAATAATCTGATTCTTCTTCAATGGCGTTACAGTCCAAATCGAGCCTTGCCATCCTCAATTTTCTACCTCCAGACATCCTCCTGCCTGGCATTCCTTCGCCAGTTCCTCATTCCCAACAGTTCCATTGCATCTTTCTCTACATTGTTCATCCATCTTAACCTTAGTTTTCCTACAGGTCTTCTCCCGCCTGGTTGTCGATCCAAAGCCCTTTTTAGTACTCTTGAGTCCGGCATCGGGTCACAGTATGACCTGCCCATCGCAGGCCGAGCATTTTCATAGAGACCGATAGTTTTGGTTCCTTATAGACTTTATGTAATAAAATAAAATAAAATCGTTTACTAGCCCAAATATCCTCCTTTAGGCGGTATTAAACATTTCTGCAATCTTATCTGACATGATCCACACTTCACCTCCATAAGATATGTCAGCACGGATGAAGGATTTAACAACCGGATTTTGGTCTTTCTATACACATTTTTGGTTTCATTATGGACAAGAGCGCGAAATATGTTCTGTTTGCTGCTATTATTCGTTTTTGAACTTCCTTAAGATTCCTCATTTTCACTGATAATGTTTGAGTCAAGATTTGTGAAATTATAATCATCGATGGTGACATTTTTACATAATCTTCTCCTTTATCTTTTACTTTACAGCATTACTTGGCTTTTATTCTCAAAAATAATCTTATATCTTTTAAAAATTCGTATCCGAGGTTAAAAATTCAGTTAAAAACTATAAGTTGATTCTCCTTTCAATAAGATTTGTCACATGAATTTGTACATATGGAATTTATAACTTTATTAATTTTACTTTCATTGGTTTTAAAGATATTTGATATATTTATTATACATCAATATTAATATATATATATATATATATATATATATATATAATCTTGATTTAGAATCCTACAGTGAAATCTGTTAAAAAAATAAACAAATAAAACTCTAATTCGACTATATATATATATATATATACTATTTTCATGTTTTGAATGCATATTGAAAATACCAAGTTATTTTCTTGAAGGAAAGTTAATTTATTCTCTTTTTTACTATAAATTAACAATTATTTAACCAATGTAAATTCTACAGGCAATAACAAGTCATTAATAATTACGTATCAGACAAGAGAATATTTTCTTAAAATATCTATGATCTATAAAATAGTATATTATAAAAAGTGAGAATGACGATTAGGTTTACGTATTTACATTTTTTACATGCACAATTCCAAAATACAATGTACTTGACAGGAGATTTGAAGAAGTCGTTTATCAAGTATTGTGTGTTCATCTGTATGCATGCATACATACATATATATATATATATATATATATATATATATATATATATATATATATATATATGCATATATGCATAAGTGTATGTGTATGTATATTTATATATATTCAGATTTAAAGAAATGTTTATGCAAATTTTTATTTGTTTACATTTATTTCAATGTTCGATTAATAATTATGCATTATTATTAAAAAAAAAATACATAAATAAAACCCACTCTTCTATGCGAATACAACATTTTAACAAATTATATAATTTATAATTATTTTTATGTTCTCAAACGGTCGTCTTTTGAATATTTACGACAACTACATTCTGACAAGGTTAATGTGCAAACGTTTCGAATAATTTTTCAA
>CM068323.1:12448915-12556415 GCA_034766995.1 Acanthacorydalis orientalis | reverse complement strand
GCAATAAAACAGAGTTGTCTGTATTCTGATTATATATAGTTTTAATTAAAATCATGGTACTTATTATTGGTGAAAATAAGAAAAGTGTAACTTTATATTGTGGTATTGAATAAGAGGAATGATTTATTTATGATTAAATTTTTTTTAATCTTGTTGATTTTTTAAAATCTATTATTCCTTTATCTGTATTTCATTGGAATTGTTTTTAAATAATTATTATATCATGTTTTGATCGAAAAACAATCTATTTTTTGTGCTTATTTCTAGGAAGCATGATGAAATTGCTCTAAATGTACATTTTATGTAATGATGATTAAATAATTATTTATACAGAATTGTAAGATACAATTCTAACAAATTCTTAGTATACAGATCTGGGAATTACTGTATTCTTTAGTACAAAAAATAACTCTTTATAATTCAATTTTCACTTTTTTATTTTTTAATAAGTAATAATCAATGGTTGGTACAAAAATTATTGCGATTTGTGACCCTCAAATTCATATACATTTTTCACAATTTTGATTTTCCTAACTGTTTTGAGTGGTCCAGAACTAATTGGATGACTAACATCTAACTTTTGTGCAAGCTCTCGAAATGTTATGCATGTTTCTGATTCAACTAGCGCCTTCAGTTGGTCGTTATGATCTGAAGAAGGACGTCCTCGACCTTCTACATCTTTAAGGCTCTCGTACCTAGCATGAAATTTTTAGAACTACGATTGTTCCTTACTGAGAGTTCCTTAACAGAACCCACACCAAAACCATCGTTTAATTTACGAACAGTTTCTCCTGCTTTCTCCTCCATTTCGAACCCATATAAAAATTACTCTTATTTGTTTCTTTTCCATCACTAATTCAATAACCCAATTTGAACCAAATTTAATAATAAAAAACCAAGTCGATGTTACCAAAATACAGATCGAAAAATGTACTTTAAAATTATATTGACATGAACATGAAAAAAATGACTTTCATTGAAAAAAATTAAGGTTAAAATTCAGAATACAAAACCCGTAATTATTTACCACCTACCAACCTAATAATTTACAACATATAATAAATTAATTTACAAAACATTGACCTAAGGCATACAACATTCGTACAAGGTGTTCAGTATCAAAATATAAATCCAACATCATAAATTGCAACGAGAAGAACATGAAACACCTATATCCCTTTCAACTAATTTCTTTGTGGTAATATTCTATTGATATCGGTGTGTAATATTTCGTAGTTTTCTTGTTTAATTTTTTAATAGGTTTTTTTTTATTTATAGCTGTCTTAGAATGATTATTATAAAATATGAGTAATTTGTAGAATAATAACTCATATATATATATATATATATATATATATATATATATATATATATGTATATATATATATATATATATATTAAAATATGTTGATAATTATATATATTTCTATATCTGAAAACAAAATAAGTATATTTATTTTTATATAATAGTTTGGTAACGAATATTTCATTTATAAAATATAAGATAAAAGAATTTTCACTTTTCTAAAAAAGATAAAATTAATTTTTAGAAAAGTTATTTTCGTTTTATTATCTCATAAATAATAATATTAAAAGAAGATCAAATTCCATAAAACAGAATCACTGAATTGAAAAACAATAAATGTTCGTTAAAACGCTTTAATGTACATTAATCCATTTTACAACTTCGTTCCGAAAAATAAATAAAAAAATGACTATATGATTCGAATTTACACATAAAATAAATAAAAATACTGGTATTGGACACGTTACGTTTACTACAAACGTGTATTTTGTATTTTAAACATACTCAGTAATATATTTACGTATTGAAAAGAAAAGTTTCAGCATAAAAAATTTCTAAGTCGAAATTTATATACACTTGTCGCTTAGATATTGTTGTAATCAGTTAATAACTTTCTATTATGGATAAATTATTTAAGTAAGAATATCATTTCAATTCAAATATGATATCTCATTTTATATACAATGTATGCGATTAATTATACTAGAAACGATATTAAAACTCTCTAAATTTTCGATAAAAAACATATTAACAATATAATATCATAAAATGTCTGTTTATCAGTTAAAAACATACATATTTTTATCTTAAAATACTTTTTAAAATACAATTTTCTGTACACAAACAGATATTTACATATTATATATATATATATATATATATAGGTATATATATATATGTATACATATATATATATATATATATATATATGTATATATATATATATATATATGTATATGTATATATATATATATATATGTATACATATATATATATATATATAAAATAATCTGTTTGTTATAATTTTAAATTCGTTTTTGTGACTTATATTATTCTTCTTAAAAAAACAATCTGTTATGATCATTAATTTAAAATTAAAAAATAATAACAACAACGAGATGATGATCTGATTTCAAAAGAAAAATACCTGTTACAGACTACTTAAAAAAGTACAAACGAAACATGTAAAATTAAATTATATTAAGGATATTTAATTTGAGAGATAATTCAATCATACAACAATTTTATGTAATAAAAAATACAGCGTATACTCAAAATTCAATCGGAAATTTGTAAGGAATTCAGTAGATGAATCGCTCATTTTCTGAAACGTTATTTTTAACCAGAAATTAACTGTGTTCCAGCATCTTTCAATCATTCATCAATGGAAGCTTTCAGCGATCGATTCAAATAAAACGTTTGACAAATGTTCAATTTGTAATTGTTTACAAGATCGTTTATGCTGTAAATTAATTTTCAATTCGTATTATTCAATCTTTAATGCCATACTTTAGCTATTGGTGGCATTTCATATATTTATCGTTTATATATAAATATATATATATATATATATATATATATATATATATATATATATATATATATGTATATATATATATATATATGTGTGTGTGTGTATATGTATGTATAGATATTTAAATCATTCTTTGACCCTAATTACTTTGTATTTCATAGAAAAAAATTGTATAAAGGAGCTAAACCATGTTAGCAGAATGATAAAAAAAGGAAAATTAAAATTGTAATCATTGATTAAAACATTCTAAATTTAAAATACTAATTTATTTATCTGTCACTCAATTCATAATCACTTTAAATAATTAAGTAACTGTGCAAATATATATATATATATATACACACTTGCTCTCTATTACAAGCAAACATTAATAGTCAACGAGTATGCATACAATTCTATTTAATATTTAGTAATTAATTATAAATCTACACGTACATATGCATACATAATCGTACAAACACATTCATCGGTGTGCAAATATCAAGGTGATAGAGTTTTAAGAAGATGCATCGTCGACTGTCGCATCTGTTAATCGTGGACGTAATCGAAATTGATTATCTATTTTTACAGTTATGTCAACAGATAATCGAAATTGACACTGTGTGCATCCGCACAACAAACAATTCGGCGTGTGTTCCGTGATCATTATAAATAAACAACACGTCGTCGATGATCTATGACACTGATCCACAAGAAAACCAGTTTCTTTTCGAGCATTGTTGAGACATTACATATGAAATACGTACGTGTGTATTTTTCCTGTCGACTTTTTCTACGTCGATGAGATATATAGGCATTGCACGGATATTTGCTCGTGACATAATAATAGTAATAATAGTTTGCCATCCAGTGTGGCGAGTTTCTGCGGTTTACACTATCGCGGTAATACTCTTTTAAATTCGCATTTGAATGAGATTAGAGCAGATGCGTTTCATCACTCATCGAGAACACACTGCATCGGTTCGACTTGATGAACACTGTTGTTTTATTTTAATTGTTTTATTGTTACTATTCAACTAAAAACACAGTTATGTTTACTCAAATATTCGTCTTAACCGTGATTGTTGTGATTTGTGTATCGGGAGCGCCGCCTGCGATAGACAGCCCTTCGTATAGTGGAGGTAAATAAATATCTTAAACGATAAAAAATATATAAGATTGTAATTATATTATTAAAAATGTGCATGTACTCAATTAAATATATTTATATATTTATTTTAAAAAATTCACCTGAACTTATTAGTATAAGTGCAATATTTTTTAATTAATTCAAATAATTCAATCTTGTAGAAATGCACAAATTAATTTAATGTAAGTACTTATAAAACTCATTTATTTCACAATCAATTAATATGGTTTGAAGAAATTATTTTCTCAATTTAAAAAACATATTCTATTTTCATATATTTTTAACAAAGTATTATACTTACATGTTTAACATATATATATATATATATATATATATATATATATATATATATATATATATATATATATATATATATTTATATATATATGTATCTTCTCTTGACAATTTTCAACGTTCACTCTTACTTTTATAATCGTTTATCGAAAGTAAATCAAATTTAATAATTCTTAAATTGTTCACTTTATTTACTATAAAAATAAATTTGGATAGTTGATATTTTTTTTATTTAATTAAAAAATATTTTCATACTATACACTCACATATTTCTATCATACTCAATATAATACTAAATGTAACTATTATTTTATTATTGAAAATATTTCAACACATCATTTGGTGTTTTCCTAAAAGATTTTATTATTATTTATGTTTTATCATTTTTTTCAATTATATTAGTTCTTGAAAATATTTTTGTAGTCAATTTAAAAATATGACAATATTGACAGCAAATATTTCAACCATATGAAGGGAAACAATATCGAATTTGTAATTAAATTAATTCAAAAAAAAAACATTTTTTCTAGAAAAAAAGTATGAATATATTAATATTTAAAAATATATTAATAATTCTGGTTAAATATATTAATATCTCTTTACAATAAAACAATAATAAGATATGTATTCAATAAAAACATAATCAAATATGTCAATTTATTTTTAATTAAAAATCACATACAAGTAAATCTTAATTGTAAGTCAATATCTTTAAGTTATAATTAATATACAGAAATAAAAGATTGATAGTATTATACATATATATATATATATATATATATATATATATATATATATATATATATGGAACATTAATTTTGTAAATAAATATTTAGTTAAATATAGAATTGATATTTATCATTAATACCCATTATTTCTTACAAATATGAAATAATAATTTCTGTTTTTAAAACCCATATTAACCTTAATAATAACTGGTAGATATATAGGTACTAATAATATATTCTTAACATAATAGTTTTCTTAAAAAGATTAATTATTATTTTATTTCATTTTTATTCATATTTAAGAGTAACATGTGAAATATTTACTTAATATATATATATATATATATATATATATATATATATATATATATATATTGATAAATTCCCTAATTGTTAAAACATCTATCATTAATTTATTTTTAAAAAAATTTAAATAAAGTGGAAAACTTGAAAATTTAAATAATAGTTCTTTGGTGATTGTTCCTTTGAGATGCTATGAATTATTCTTATTACTGCGTAGTGAGAGGAATAATTCAACGTTTCCCGTAGGATCAGTTGGTAAAGAGTTATTACACTGATGGGATTACAGATAAAGAATATACAAATTTGAATAAATAACATTCTTCCATCTCAGGACAGAAAATTCGTTTTGTTTTTTCTTTATATCTCTCATTTTATAATTCCAAATTCTTTTTTTTTGAAAAATATATCCATACTGTATTTTACAAAGTTTAATAATTAATCATTAAATATATCATTAAAATAATATTTGATCTTTTTTATAAAAGTTAAGACTAAAATGCAATTTTAGATCAGACATAAATGAAATGTAAAGATCATATATGATACTAGATACTATAAAATATTTATTAGAATTTATGCAAATAAAAAATAATAATTACATAAAGTACATGTTATATATTAACTGACTATAGAAGCACTAAATCAATAATTAAATGTATCTTCAATAAAGTGTTCTTTTTAAATTTCTTCACTATAAATATTTCTTTTATTAGTCATACACCAATATATATATATATATATATATATATATATATATATATATATATATATATATATATCTTCTTAATTAAGTGTCAATTATATTATATTTTAAGATCAAAACATTAAAAAGGCAAAACAAATAATTGATAATTAAATCTGACATTTAAATTAACTATTACTGAAATGAATAATCGAATAGGTATTTCTGTAATAAATGTGTAATCTGATACTTGGTTATTCGTGATATGTAAATTTTATTGAAGAATTCGATTCTGAAAAAAAAGAATCGTACATTGTTTAATTAATATTTATTAGGCTCGCAATATTTATAAATATTTTATTCAAAATTCGCCGAGTGTCGAAATCGTGTCCTGTTTTTATATTTATCGATTTGATTATAGTTCTTGACAATTGTTCTTGTAATACTTTATACAGAATATATTATTTTAACATTTTAACACTTTCTGTGGACATGATAATGTTTCGTCAATGTTTTTTTTTTATTTAATATATTGCATCGTTAATAATATTTTTTTAAAAAATGCATAGTTTTAATCGTGAAGCACTCATTTATTATCAAATCAATATTATATTTTACATGTAAAAGGCTATTAAGTAGAATATATTTGTTTCGAAATCATTTTTCAATTTTATTGTTTCACATCTCTTGTTAAAAATATAATTTTCGTGTAGCAAATATCAAAGGATATACGTTTGATTCCAGTTTTTGGAATAAACGAGAATAACAAAATTAACTACATATTAAAGTACTAATAATTCTATTATATAAAAGATATTGCTTTTCAAATATGTCCTTTTTAATGCGATTTTATTATTATAGATTATGCTATATGTATTTTTTTCTCTGATCCCAAATAATTTCAGTAAACACTAAGCTTCAATTTAACATTTTTAAGTTGATAATTGTCATTTTTTGCATGATGTAACAGATTGGAATCATTTAATATGATTAAAAGATCATTTTATAAGTTAAAATTTTAAATAGTAAAATTATTTCAGAACTATAATATGTCATCAATAAATAATAACCAAATTAATCTGCTTACATAATATAATTACAAAAATATTTTAATGAATATATTGGTTAAAAGTGCTTCTTAATACTAAATTAGGAAAATTATGAGGAAAAATTCCAGTTTCATGTTCAGAATAAGTACTTGAAACTGAAACTAAATGTATTTATAGATCTATTTATGTATATAATTATAAATTTATGTATAAAAGTTTTTAGTCACGCCTCACATATTTTATGATAATTATCAATCATATACGATACTAATCAAGAACTTTATGGAAACAATAAGTTTTATATTATTTTTACAGTATATGTAAATAAATAAATGATTTCTAAACCTTATCGAAGATCTAATTTCGTATGTAATTCAATATCATCAATTTTGTTAAACTCTTGTAGTCACATACCTGACTTTATAAATAATATATTCTTTTCAGTCATTAATTTCTTATAAATGTTTTCATAATCTGATGTTATCAATTAAAATTTATATTAATCACGTTCGTTGATAACAAACAGGATGTGTCGGTTTAAGTATATTGCGTTTTAAAAAACAAGTTTTTTAAAAAAATAACAAACACATTTTTTGCAAAAAATCGACGACAAACGGATGAAAACGTTCATTGAACTTGTAATATGAAATGATTATTATTTTTAAAATTAATAAGTCGTGCCTATTCCTTAATTCTTTCATCTATTTATAGTGGATGAATCACGTTTTATTTCATAAAGTCATATTTCTTACATTTATTTTCATCGCCTTTCATGTTATAACTTATTTTTACTTTTATTAATCATGAAATACAGCAACCATGTTTAATGATTCTATTTTATTCGAGTTAGATATTAATATTTAATTTTAGTTTAGAAAATTAAATTTTATTTGAGTTTACACTATTGCTTATTTATTGATATTGTAATGTACTGATTTATTTTGTAAATAATTATCTTATTTATTGAAATCTTTTTCAATACATGTGAAGTTTCTAAAAGCATATCATTATACTTCATAGAAACAATTCTTTAAATATTTCTATTGTACTCCGAAGAAGTTATATATGTACAAATGTATTAAATAGTTTATTTTATATTCAAAAAAAAATGTATATTTTTTCAATGATATATATTTTATCGCAATTATATTATTTCTTGATCTGTTTATAATTATTGCTTGTCAGCATATTTATAAATACATTGATAGATTAGAAAAATATGTCTGTATAATACGACTGCGTGACGAGTTTTTTTTTAAATTTAAATTCAGTATCGGAGAACACTATTAATATTAAATTATGTTAAAAAATCTCAATAACACACATACAATGACTTCAGATCGAAGATGTTATTCGCGATATGAAGAATGGAATGATTGTGGCCCAAGCTGTCCGCCAACATGTGATGACTTATTTAATCCGGATCCTAAATTCTGTACGGCTCAGTGTGTACCCAGTTGTGTTTGCAAAAACGGATACGTTCGTAATCAATGGAATAACTGCGTGCCACCATCAAAGTGTCGGGGTGAAGTAAGATTTTATAATATTCCAGGAGTACACGCAACGTCGAAATAATGCACAATATTTATACGTGCTATGATTTTTTAATTGATATTTTTTACAACGTTTAAACTCATTAAAAATGAAAAATATAAATTTGCAGTCTTGTTTTCGATAAATTACATTTCTATTTACATAAATTATTGCCAAAAGTATCGAAATCTAATATAATTCATAAGTTATAAATATTTATTATTTTCATAATGAATTTTATATGAATAATAAATGAAAATAACCCCGAAATAGATGTTAGTCAGTTGTAAGAAAGACAAACATAATTTAATATAGTAAAACGAAAATATTTCAGTTCTGAAACGCATTTACTAAAATACGATTTTTTTAAAAAAATATTATTCATGTGTTTATTTTTGTCGATTTTAAAATCAGTATCAATATTTATACTATCAAGACAAACAAATAAAATGATGCTCGAAACGTAAATTCCATGAAATAATTGATTTCACGAATGAAATCACTTAATCTTTGTCAATTCTTATAAGATCTTTAAGTATTATCCATGTGTGTTTGTATATCTTGTCCAAATACTTAAATCTGCTGAAAATACTCTAACTTTAAACATTGAAATTAAATAAAAAAAAAACTTAATATTTTGTACAATTAAAACGTTTTCTCTTACTGATTTACTTAGAAGTATCAAAGGTTTTGAATTCGCAAAAGAATGTTATACTTTCATTTATTTTATAATTATACTAATTGAATTTTCAATGACGTTTATAAATTCCGAAAACGATAAAAAATAAAACTTCCTCAGTTTGTCACATATGTCATCTACAAAACGTGCTGAAATAGTTACGAATATGTTTTAAATAAAATGATTAGAAAGATATATTTAAAACAAACAAACGTTTTCTTAGATATTAAGAATAAACATAAAGTACGTTTCATTTTATTATTATTTCTTTCTTTTAGATACAGCGAAAAGCAGCGTTCAGGAGTAGTTCAGAGAACAGAAATGAATAAAAAATATAAATAATTATCAGTTGTTAGAACGAGTCAATGTGACGACATTTTAGAGATGCTACCAGTAGCCACATTTGCATTTAAAACACCTTTCAAAAGTCCACATATTAAATCAATAATTTTATTGCAGTAGCGTCTGTTAACAAAGAAATGTTCTTATATATGTATATTAATATTCATACGAGAATCGGTTGATAGAAAAAGTACTCTTTTATTTGTGATACAAACACTGTAATAAATATAATATACATACATACATATTCATATATACATGTGAAAACACATAAACACACAAACAATTTTGATAATATTTCTAATTTTTATTATAAAATGTATTTAAGCATTCAGCTGTATCTGTATTCATAATAAAGATTTAACATTTAGGTGATGAATTTTTTTATTATTTAGTGTTTAAAATAAGTAATAGAATAAAAGTAATTGAATGAATTGTCCTCCAAAAGAATACATTTCGAATTATAACCATTACAAATCATCATATCTATTAATATCAAAATCTAAGAAGGGTATTTATGTAAAAAGGGTACATTTTGTGACAAATGCAAGTGTTACGAATTTATTTTAAATTATTTAAAAATTGAAAATAAATATCAAAGACATTTATCAACGAACTCACTTTCAAGATATATATATGTATATATATATATATATATATATATAAAGCGATAACACTTAAAAATGAATGTAAACCCTATGAAGAACTTTATTCTACTTTTTCAACACTATTTTTGGAATAAAACGCTTATGATTTTTATATAGCATTTAAAAACTACAACTGTATTATTCGAAAATAGTAAATATTCGAATATATATTTTTAAAAATCTATTTCACAACAAAGAAATGACACGCTATTTACACATTAGAGATATTGATAAAAATAAAGAATGCTTAGTACACACTGTACTTCTATTGAACCCAATTATTATTTTTTGTTAAATTAAAATATATTCTGTACCTGTATATTACTAAGCATATAATATATATATATATATATATATATATATATGTGTGTGTGTGTGTGTGTAATATGTATAACTTTATCATATATATTTGAACAGGATTGGAACGATTTCGTAAGACAGTAATTAGTCTAGTTTAACTAGACAGAAATAAGTCAGATCGAATTATATGGCACCTAGTATCTGCGGTCGTTTCCCTTCAATGCAAAATACAAAAAGCATCTTCCATGTTAAAATACATCATTATTAAATTATTTACCACACATTCACTTTCTGTCTCAGGGTTATATGATCACGATGGCCTACATATATTCTTCGTATCACGCACAAAAATCAATCACTAAACGCATAAATTACATTTAGTTCTACTATAACACATATTTTATCTCATGTGTATAATTATCGGTATTTCGAATATAAATAAATCTTCATCGGTGTTTCGAAATTTATATATGATCTATTACTCACCTATTACTAATATAATAAGTACATGGTGTTTCTATTTTAAACTATGTTTAAATTTCTAAAATAAAATATGGAAAAGAAGATTAGTAAAAAAAGGATTAATTGTATTCAATAGAATACGTACAATTAATAATAAATTTGAACGGAAGTAGTAATTAGTATTTCCGGATAATATGCTATCAGTGTGTACCAAATATTGTTATTTTATAACGATAATTAATGGTATCTGAAATACTTTTTAGATACACAAAGAAGTGGTTTTCATTTAAATATATTCTGAACAAAAAAAAACTATTGTTCTTAAAAAAATTCTAATTTCTAGACTTAATAATATACCATAAAAAATATCAGAATAAAATAGATAAAGACTATAAACATGTTGCATTGAACCGAATCATTAAAATCAAAAAATGTTATTTTTTTAACATTAACGCAAATTAGTACGGAACAATAGTATTGTATTAATTAATATTTTTCGCTGTTAATAAATTCTTACTTTATCATCTATGAATTTGAGTATTTTATTGGCAATAACATAAAATCATTCTCTTGTAATTCTTTATAAAACAATAATCTTTTCCCACATTGTTAAAATTACCTAAATTTCAAATTAAATGGCGTTTAAAAAACAGCAGCGCCACAGTACAGCTCTTCAGTGACTTAAGTTGTATAGATAAGTCAGATAAGGTTTAGTTCGTGTTACATTAATACGTAAATAACAAAATAATTTAATTATGCAGCATTTTTAATCAATGAACATATAAGGACGAGTTAAGAAAAATCTTTATATTTATTTTTTTCTATAATCAAAAATCGCAGATTTAAAATTTATGAAGTCATATCTATGGTTGTATTTATAACCATAATTATTGTATCCAAGATTTTATCGATCGATTGACATTCAGTTTTTTTTCTATTGGTTGGTGTCTCTGTATGAATTGTCAAAATATCGAGGTGTAATCATTTGTAAACAGAACAATTTCTACTATTAAGAAATTAATTCGTATGAGTTGAATAAATATTTGCACGAAAATTAGATAGCTAAATTATAGTAAGAAGTATTTGTTATATTGTATGTGATTCCAATGGCAGGCTTTGCATTGAAAGTGAAATCTAAAAATGGACAGCAGGTCGTAAAAGAATTATCACCACAGAGTACAATATCAGAATTAAAAAATCAACTAGCTTCTCTTACGAACATAGCAATTGCTTATTTACATGTGTTATATGGCTTTCCTCCAAAACCTTTAGATTTGTCAAATGATGAATCAACGTTAGAAAAATGTGGATTGACATCTGGAGACACTCTAATAGTTGAAGAAAAGGCTGCTGAAAAGAAAACCGAAGTAAAACCAGAAACACAGGAAGATAATGCTGTACCAAGAACACATATATCGACTGAAAGAGATTTTGATTATCCTGGACTTCTTTTGAAGCAAGTCGTGCCTGCAGATAACTCATGTTTGTTTACAAGTATAGGATTCGCACTAAGTGGTAAAGTCGATACGACTGTTGGCTCTTATATGCGTGAAATAATTGCTGAAGTTGTAAAAAATGATGCAGAAAATTATTCTGAAGCAATTCTTGGAAAACCAAACGTTGAATATTGTAATTGGATTCTTAAACCGGAATCTTGGGGTGGTGCTATTGAATTAGCTGTCCTTTCTAGATTTTATGGTATTGAAATGGCTGTTGTAGATACTTTAAATGCAATTATTAATAGATTTGGAGAAGATCAGTTGTATGCACATCGAATATTTCTGCTTTTCGATGGAATTCATTATGATCCACTTTATTTAGAACCATTTGAGGTAATGTTATATGTATTTTTTTCTCAGTTAATAGGTGTGTTTCACTTAAAATAGATTATATTACAAATTATATTAAATGTTAATGGTAAATGTATCAAAAAAGATATATATATATATACACACACACGTGAATCAAAAATTAAAAATTTAATTTAAATTCAGGGTGGTAGTATCCAGACAATATTTCCTATCGAAGATGCCAGAATTTTAAAAGAAGCTGAACAGCTAGCACATGAAGCAAAATCAAGTCGACAATTTACCGATGTAAACAAGTTCACATTAAAGTGCCTTGTGTGTGATGTACTACTAACTGGTCAAGTGCAAACACAACAACATGCAAAAACCACTGGTCATATTAAATTTGGAGAAGTATAGTTGAAATGATATCCTGTTTGAAATGTTTAAAAGACACTGTATTTATTCGGTTCTGAGCATCGATCAATATTTATATATATTAATATAGTTTCTAGTTTGTACAATGGTATAGTGTACATTGGTTACTGTATACTGGAAGTATACAAGTATTGTAACAGTGTAATGACCATGAGAGACAATTCATAAATTTTTAGAAATGTTTAATTCAAGGATGTATTGACAATTTGATAAAACTTCATCATACAAACATACATGGCTGTATGGCTACTTGTGTGTATGCATATATATACATTTATGCATGTGTATATATTTTATTTATTTTATTTCTCTTTGTAAAAATTTTAGTTGACAGAATTGAATAATATTAAACTATTATAAAATGACATTAAATATTCTTAACTACGGACTTTCTAATAAAAATTATACATTGTTTTATTCACGGAAAAAACATGTTCAATGAGTACATTACAAATCATGCTTACATCTTATTAAGTATAACTTCAATTCTGTTCATATATGAAATTAGCAATTGCTTATATTAAAATAAAAAAAATAACATGTTTTGTTTACTCGGTATATATCAAAGAAAAATAATACAAGTTCTAGTTTACAGTTACCTGTTATTTATATAGTCAACAAATAAATACGCACATTGAGAACAGTTGCAACACTTAATGCTTTCAAAATAAATAATAGAAAATAATGTGGCTTACAATGGAGTAAATACAGTTATAGTTATCCATTTTAACAATTTTTTTGTAGGTAGATTTTTCTTGACAAAATAATTATGCTGTGTTCATTATTTATATTTATTATATTAGTTTATGGTTATTGGCATGTTTTTACAAATATAATATTTAAACACAACTTATAATTCAGTAATTAAAAAAATTAACACCTAATGCAATCGAATATTTTCATGTATATAATTATAATTCATGTTTACATAATTTAAAAATATGCATTTGACAATTAAATGATCAAATGCTATACACAGGATAATTTTAATCTATGTTAACAATGCTTATTGGTACTATTTTTAATAAATATTTCTAATAAAAGTGTAAAATTATGAGATTAGCAATGAATGATTACATCCCTTGCCATTTAAAATACATATTCTATTATTACAAACACATGATAATTACAAGTATTTTTTAACGGAACTTTTATTTTCATGTTTTTATTTCAAATACATCTATATATATATATTTATATATATATATATCAAAAATGTGATCAAACCCAGTACCTATTACGTGTTCTAAAAATTATATCTTTAATTATCTATACTTTAAGTGCAATAAATATACTATTTCTAAAATTGTTCTTTGGTGCCAAAAACATAATAAATAAAAAAATGCATGCAAACATCTTCACTTAGCAATGCCAAATAGTACAATAAAATAGGTTGTCTTCAAATATATATATATATATATATATATATATATATATATATATATATATATATATATATATATATATATATATAATGTAAAAAGTAATCTAAATATCAATAAAGATGCAAATTCATTATGGATGTAAAATTTAACTTAAATGTGTTTCACAATTGTTACTTGTATAAAAAATATTTAACACAGCATTTTTAACATTATTTTAAAATTTTAATGCAAGTTTTTATAATGTTTTAGATAATTATGATTTTCAAACTTTGTTGTGCAAATAAATTATATTGTAAATTTAATTTATAAATTATTTTGCATGTTTCTTTCAGTATAATGTAATGCAGAGAAGTACAAATTAATACCTCAATAAATATTAATTTGAAATGAAGTAAAAGTGTACATTCTTTGACTACAAGTTTTGATAATATGTATGTGTTTATGTACATACGTACACATATATATATATATATATATATATATATATGTATATGTATATATATAAGGTTTTGTTATGATTTATAATCATTTCTTTTTATATGGGGTGTTTTTTTGTTTATTAATACACTACATCTTTATGAACATGTTATGAATGTTAATTTATTACTCATATCTTTTGTATAACTAACTGAACATGAAAATATAGAAAAATATGAATGTGTATCATTTGAATAACATTATAAATTATTTTTTCAGATATATATTATATGAATATCTCTAAATAAATTTGAAATTTAATAAAAAAATCTAATATATGTTGTACATGAAATAATTTAAATTTTAAAGAAAATAATTTTATTAATAAAGTGTAAATTTTATTAAAAAAATACTATTTAATAATAACAAGCTGAATGTATTGGATGTAGTAATTAGTACTAAACAATTCAGCACACATGCCATTCACAAACTAAGATTAGGTGGTAATATTTTATTTTGTAATATATTTGAAAATAAAGGAATAGGTGCAGTAATAATTTATATTTTATACAATGGATGAATTAAAATATTGTAAATGTGGAAAAGTTTAATATAAGTAACTATTTTTTATATTTGTTAAAAATTTGTATATATATATATATATATATATATATATATATATATATATATATATATATATATATATATATTTAGTGTCTTTTCATTACTGGATGAAGACCTCTTTCAAAACTTTCCAATTCAAACGATTCAATTCCTCTGTATATATGTATGTATAATATATACATGCAAAAAAAATTTAAACGAACATATTTATGAATCAAAATAATTTTACTTTAATTATAGTATGTGAAAAATATTGTCAAAATGAAATTTTCTGTCATATTTATAGGTAGCAGACAATGTATCAGAATGGGCTTTATCTAAGTGCGTACTATACAAAAAGAATCAAATACGTATGTATTTCAGTATCATTTAATCTATATGGAGACTTAGTTAGTCTCTGTTGCTCTTGGCATGTAGTTTTAAGGCAGCACCTCAGTATATGCAATCAGTCTGTTACAAACTGTGGGATAGTGTACGTCAGTGTCGCACTTGATCTTTGTTTTAATTTAAAGATGACATATCGTTTCACACCAAATTTTTTTCCCGTTTAGTATATTTTAAGTTTTGTTAAATTGAAATCAGTACGAATGATGTGTGAATATTGACTTTTAAATAAAATGTCGTGCTGTTTTGTGCGCGTCTTTCTGTCATTAAATATATTAACCAATAGATGAAATGGATGAAATTGATGATGAGGGTGATCTTAGAGAACAAATGTTCCACAACAATGTACGCGAACAAATCGTAAGTGGTTACGTTATTGTTTGTCTGTATTATTTCATTAAAATATCTGAGCTACATAACCTATATAAGCTATTAACAGATTCGTGCCCTAATAGTTTATTTCCTGAACAGTTGATGTCTAATTAATATATGTGTATGTATATATATATATATATATATATATATATGTATTAATGCCTAATAATTTCGTAATTTACACAGTTTACATATTATTTGCAATAAATTGTGTACACAATGAATTTACTGCTCTTTATGCACAAAGGTACAATTATTATTTTATTATTATTATTATATATATATATATATATATATATATATATATATATATATATATATATATATATATATATATATATAAACGTGTAGAATATAAAAAAAACTGGAAATCAAACTTAATCGAGGTGATTGAACGTGTTTGTTGTGATACGTTTCTCATTGGTATTGGTTAAAATTTTCTACTTTCATGAGTTACTTTGTCAACATTTGTTCGTGTTACTATGCAACATACTGAAATTCCTTATAGCTCCTAAGTGTATATAGTGTTTATACCATAGATAAAGTATCTATACAGTTATATCTAAGGTTTATACTGTGTATTGCCTGAAATAAATTCATTTTTTTTATATTTTCAATTATATATTTTCTCAATTTGACCAGTTCTCCTTTTAAGAATTATATATCCAAATTCCTATCTCCCATATATTCCTCAATGTGTAACACAATATGAAATCGGTTCTAAAACTGTACCCATAACAAATACCTTTATATTTTTATGTACATGTATGCAGAATTGCAGTTAAAAGCAGTATGCGTTTATCTCAATATATTTTTTCTAGAACGATCTCTTGTTCAGTGTATATCCATAGGGTCTTAAAGGGATTCAACAAAATACACTTAAGTAACTAACTGGAAAAGCACCTGGCCAGTATAAAATACTGCTTATTTATGTGCATAATATTCATTGAGAACACAGAAGTTCGATTTTTTGTATTGTATACTTTTGTACACACATTTCGTTACATACAAATATAGTTTCAAACAATAATGCATTTCTTTAATGCATACGTAAAACCACGATCATGTATGTGTACATACTTTGGTCAAAAATAATTTACATTCTTAAAATACATAAAAAGGTCTTCAGTTTATTGTCTGTTAATAAATTATAAAACTCAGCCATGAATCTTTGTTTAAGATGAAATAGCACATAATGAAATAATGAATTATTTATATTAGAAAACGCATAGATGTATGCATATTAATGCATACATCTATTTATACATTAATATGCGTTTGCATTTATATATGGATATGTACACGCACACATATACATATAATGTGCGAATTTAGTTGTCTGTACTGATAAAATATTATATGAAGATTCAACATAATGGTATATTCTAATTAATACATAATGTGTGTATGTTATGTCTATATAAATATATATATATATATATATATATATATATATATATATATATATATATATATATATATATATATATATATATAGAGAGAGAGAGAGAGAGAGAGAGAGAAGAAACATAATTAAAAAAGTTTTAAAAAATATATGTAATTGAGTCAACTTATCTCGAAGTGTGGATCATTCAGTGAAGAATTTATCAAGGGAATAAAATGACTACACTGCATTTCATCGAAACATTTCAAAACTTATCAACTTTTTCTAATGAATAGTGTTCAGATAGTGTACTTTATTTAAGTATATCCACGAAAGTGAAACATGAATTATAAATGTCATAATAATTTAGCAGCTTCCAATAACATGAATAAACAATTAAGAATACTTGTAAAGAGTAACAATAGAGAAAAAGAAACTATACGAAAATACGTAATAACGAGTGTAAGGGTTTTGAAATGGAAATGGATGGGCCAATCAACAGATGAGCAACAGAAATGGTTGACTGAAAGCCAAGAAATACGAAGATTCGGAAAGAAACTTATGAATATGTTAGATACGAATATCAGTAAATGTGTTGGAAATATGTAGAAAATAGTTTCGCTGGATCTTACACATTGAAACTATTTTAAAAACTTGCTCTAATCGCTTATTCCTTCATTTTTAATAAAAAAAAGTATGTCTGTACGTTATGTAAGAACAGTATTTTATTTTAATTCGAAGAACTTCAAAATTATAGAATATTAAAATTTGAAGAATATAAAACTAATAATATTTTTTTGTTATAACAATATGTTTAAGTTAAAAATGCAAACGTATTTCGAATTCGTTATTTTAAATTTAATATTTACGAATCTTTTCTTTTAAAATGATGATTGTGTTATAGATTTCTTATTAAACAATAATTCTGCGATAGGTTTTAAAACTTCCTTTATAACTTATTAGAACATTCAAAGTAATTTCAAGGAATCCATCAAAATGAATTGCAGTAAGAATTCCTCATAAGTCACAATTTTATTTACGAACTATGTGTTTTTGAATCGATTGTCAAAATATAAAAATATCAAGAATTGCTCGTCAACGTTCTTGTTGAAAAAATAAAAAAAATCTGTCAGCTAAGCTATTAAATCTGTATAAAAATGTATCTGTATAAATCTGTATAGAAATGTGTTATCAAATTTATTTTTATGGTGTCACATCTCTATTGTATGTTTTTCAGTGATATATGATTGCGATTATATTTTAAAAAAGTAATATTTATTTTATATCTAGATAGAAAATTTTTATTGTCTGTACAGGTGCAGTGTGATAGCTTTTTAAAGTGATAGTAATTCGTTTTTTATATTTATTTAAAACGCTTTCTCTATACATAAAGTCTACTTAAGACATATTCTATTGCTGCAGATTAATGGATAAACGACCTCAATGTTGTTCCACTGGATTTTTTAAATACCGTTACATATCCTAAAGCTATGTCTATAAATACACTATATATATATATATATATATATATATATATATATATATATATATATATATATATATATATATCAATTATGTACTTAAAACGAACAATTCTAGTACATTTTAAGTATCTTGATAACAATACAATTGCATACAAATTACATGTGGTCAAAGTCATATAATCTACCGGCTTATCTTTTATATATTTGATATGTTTATCATTTCGATCGTTTCCCACGAAAGTAATCACTTCAATAATAAAAGAATGTATAGATTTTCCATCTATCAATATCACATTAATGCAATATCAATTTCCTGATATTTTAGTATGGTATCATTGAACATTGTAATTTTCTATTATAAAATAAATTGATTCCGTTGAAATCTAATCCCCATTCATTATATCGTATTTATAGATTATTCATTTATTAATAATCTTTGGAATGAAAAATATAATGTTTTTCAAGTAAATAAATCTAGCTATATTACAAAATAATTACAATTACATTTGTCTCTTTTAATAATTCGTGTGTACTCTTTCTTTTCATTCTACTTTTAAGAATTAATTTATAAATATATCCTAAATCATTTAATATCAAAAACCGGCTTGTAAAATAATAAATTCGTCTTTTTTCGGTACAGGAATCAAAAGTAATTCAATGCTGAATAGTTTTATGAAAGGTATAGTCTTAAAACATGTTTGTATGTATTTTAAAACTATCATGAAAATATATAAATATTTTTCACTATATATAGACTACAATATCTATCGCATTTCCTAAGAGTATTTTCATTTTCTTTCGTATTATAAAAATATCTGCTTGTTTCTTTTCCTTAAGGTCGCTATTTTTCTTTTCTTTTTCGCACGGAAAAGAATAGAAAAATAAGGACTTATAGGAGAAAAAAGAATAAATTGAAATCCAGGGACATGAGTACGAAACAAATTACAAATACAAAAAAATAAAAATACTTTTTTCGATAATATGTAAAGGAAATGTACTAAATTGATGAATATCGCAATCAAGAATTATTCATAAGTTTGATATTATCATCCTTTAGTAAAATAGTATAAAAAATAATTTTCTTTTTCTGATACGACTACATTGGCTGTCAAATATATGTATTTATTTTAAAAAAAAACTATCAGTATAAACACTGACATTCGTATAACACGGTTAAACAAAGTGGATTGTAATCGATTAATTATAAAACGTATTCATTATATATATATATATATATATCAATTAAAAAACTCCAAATTATTTGTTAGATTAATTGTCGATCCTACAAGTAAAACGACTAATAACAATACACATTTATATGCAGAATCTGTTTGTCGCGTGGCTTTAGATTGTATCATAGACAATTCAGAAAACATATCGGGGGTGTCACGAATCACTTCATTAATCCAACTGAGATAATAGGTGATGTTGAAATATAGGTCTGGAAAACGGGGGTTTCTGCATTCCATTTCAGTTGTAGCTAGCCCTACTAGTTCTTCATCGCACAATAAAGCGACACAGCCTTCATACTAAACGTAAAATATTCAAATATAAATTTAAAACATGTAGAATTATATATATATATATATATATATATATATATATATATATATATATATATATATATATATATATGATCCAAAAATTCTGATTTACTATAAACTCTTTTATGATTATATGTTTATGTGATTAGTACTTACCCTGCAATTCAAGATTCCTTTTGTCCATCCACAGAAATAATTATCGATAAAATTATATTTGAAAATTGATTCACACTGTGGCCGATCCATCATAATAACTTCTCTGTACTCTACGCTGTCAGGCAATCCATTTGGCTAAATCAGTCATAACGTATTTATATTAGTTTAGTTATAAAATATTTTTAACATTTCCGAAGAAATGTGCAATTATATAAATATAAGGAATATCAAATCATTTAATGTAATTGAATCATTTTTATTATTATTGAAAATCATAAATAATGCATTATGGGTTGATTGAACTGAATTGCTGTATTTAAAGATGAACGCAATTATAACTGGACGTGAACTTTTTATTGAATATTTTGCATATTTTGTAAATTCATTCTATTGGAACGAGTTGTATTTAATTTTTCTAAATATGACGTATAACATTTTAATAAATATTTTCTTACTGGCACAGGCGGGCCCCATCTTGGCTGTGTACATATGTGACCAGACGGAACAGGCGTTTTCCTCATATTTACAGGATATATTAAATTGCTGAATTCGAATACTTGAGAAACCTAATTAAAAAAAAAATTAATTGATATAAACTTGTATTTAATTGTTGAAATGTGCACAGTGGAAAATAAAATCAATTTAATTTCACAATATTGCATTGAACACGATTTCAAATTTTATGTTCATTCATTTGTATATATATATGGTCGTTTGTATACCTGAACAATAGCGAGATCATGCATTGCCGTGTAGGGATTGTACTCTTTATGAAAAGTTATACCAATCACATCCGAGAAATAACGAAAGGTGGATGATAGATATTCTTTATTTCCTATAATCTGTACCGATTTCATGTCGAAAAAATAAACGCAATGCGCTGCTGTCAACACATGTAATTTTGATATTATATATCCAGCACATATTCGTTCCCTTTTGAATCGTGCAGCACGTACATACACCTAAATCATAATAATAAATTATAATTTATGCACCGATTTTTTTTTTAGTTTGTCGAATACTTAAACTATTTACAATATATTTTTTTCAGGTGCAAATTTCGTTTTGAAATATAGTTTATATAAGATTTTTCTACTGTAAAATACATAATGTGTATCAAAAATAGTTATGATTAATAAACCGTGATGTTATTATTATAGTTCACTTAACATAAACTATCATTTCATTTTACCTGATAACGATATTTCATGTCAAGTGGGTCGTCGTAAAAGATATCCTTATTTAATTGTTCACTATCAAATTCCTTTACGTCTTTTGTCCCAAACATGCCTTCTCTTGTACGGCGCTCAGGATCATCTAGGTCTCTAAATTCATTTCGTTTTATTCTATGTACTTTGTTAATTTTTGTACTGTAGTTTTGAGTTGTTTCGTGGCTACTTTCATTTTTACAGGACACTTGAAATACATATATTTCTCCCATTAAAATTATTCATGAATATAAAATGAGAAAATAATAATGATTGCCTTACTTATAAAATCTCATAATTTAATTATGCATTATTGGGCCTGTATATCATTTACAAATGAGAATTAAAAATGTGTACAATGTTACATAGAGGCGGTCTTTCAAAATTATTCTGTAGATCGAGATAAATGAAATACACCGATTATTTCAAGTTAATTTGAGATCTCATCTTATTAAATATTTTTTAATTAAAAACTAAATATTATAAAAATTAAAAAAAGTCGTATTTAATTTGATTTGCGTTAAATATATTCAGTCAATAAAATTTATATTTTTCATAAAATTAGTCTTTCTGTTATCATTTAATATAGAGCCAATAAAATGTTGATTAACTATTTATAAAATGTTATTTTTTGATGAAAACGTTTAATCATTCTCATGTATTTTATTAAGGAGCAAATGTGTTTGCATTTTAAAAATGAAAATAATCAAAATTAAATATACATAAAATGCAAAACTATAAAATATGCAATTATATTAAACTAATATATATATATATATATATATATATATATATATATATATATATATATATGTCCTAATATCCAGGGAATAGTTCATGTAATAATTTATAGATACAAGTCGAATGTGTACACATATGTCATAATTTAACTTTAATTGCATTTTTAATATACCTCAATTTACATGTCTACAGAATATAGATTAAAATTAATGTCTATCAGAGAATATAATACATTTGTGTACGCACCATTTGAATAGAATGTTGCAAGCAACAACAACACTGAAATTTTCATCATTAACATTAAATTTTGTTGCATATTTAACGTAATTAATTTCGAAATTTCATGAATGGTAATATTCGTTTGTTTATTTTTCAAGTAATAATATTCTGTTTCCACGTGATACATTCCTGGTAATTTTATTATCTTACATATAAGACATCTATTTTTGACTTGAAATGTGTATTTTTTGACAATGCATGCACAAGGTGTGTTCTGATTAATAAGAGGTGTGCTTAAAGGTGTGCTCTCTATACGCCGAATTCCGTTTTATTATGTACACTGCCTGTTTTTTATCAATACATTATAATCCTAATTGTATACAGATACAGAGTACTGACATGTATTTAATTAAGTAATAATTTAAATAGTATTATTAATATATAATTATAATTCAATGTAATTAAAATGAAAAGGATGCCTAACACATCACTTCTTGAACTTGACACAGTTTTTTTGTTCATTTTATGTACGAAATAACGGATTTGTGCAATAAATTCTGTGCATACTTCGAACCCAATTTACTCTCTTATTAAATGGATTGAACAATATTTATAATTAAATATCTATTTCAGTTTCGGCATTTTACTCGACATTGTAAATTAATTCTGAAGCTGATTCACAGCAATATTAGAGCTTTTCTGTCTGTGTAAACACCATTGACGTCAAAACAGCTGTTTTTATCTTTAGAGTCAAGTTATTTACACAATATATATATATTTATATATATATATATATATATATATATATATATATATATATATATATATATATATGTATGTATATGGTCTATGTACATACGTACATATAAACACAATTTACATGTGCGCGGATTTTGAGGCCACGAACATATGTACCCAATAAACACAATGTACAGTTTGTAAGTTATTCACTGCCATTAACACTAACACATGTTTCAACTAGGCGTTATAAATAACTGTTTAAAAAACAATCAAAGTTAAGATTTTATTTGAAATATTTACGACATTACTGTTGATTTTATAATCAACATTGTTCGATTTTTACTATGATATTCATGTGTACAGTATTGTATAAACAAATCCGTATTTATTTGTTTTACATATTATTTTGTTACATTTTTTCATTCACTGTGGTACAGGAAAGAAAATAATTCGATGTGCGGCTTAATTATCGTAATTAAAATAAAAATCATACACTTTCTGTATTTTTTAATTTAATTTGTATAGTTTAGTCAATTATAATTATTATTTTTGTAAATTAAGTTGGTAATGACACGTTTTTCTTCGTTTAATGTTAAATTATACTAGAACAGTCGAATGAACGTACCTGGATTGCAGTTGTCTTGGAAATTGTTCCAAGTGAACACATTTTTTAAACAATTATTCAGTGCAGATATAAAACAATGTAGGTGATGTAAGGGTCGTGATCGTATAATAGCATCAAAATGAACATGTGCTTAGTTACGATCTGAATACTGCGAATTTTGAAACGGTCTAGTATTCTAGGTTCGTCTGATGAATGAATATTTTTAAGTAATACGTTATTTTTTTTAAATTTATTAAATGAACATCAGAGAAACTTTTTAATATGATATATATATATATATATTATATATATATATATATATATATATATATATATATATTATTTATTGATTCCATATTTTATCAGTTACTTATAACCATGCGAACAATTAAACTTTGAAAATATTGTGTTTAAACTTAACGGTCCAGATGTATTTTCAGTTTACTTGCCGCTAGGTCCAAGCTATTTTGTATACGATGAAAAATTATGTGCTAAGGATCTTTATATCAGGTATAAAGAAAAAAATATTTATTTTTAGTGAACATTTTATTGATATCTTTTCAGAGTAATAAGATAGTGAGAGGATTTAAGTTTTATATTCTCTCAAAATGTGATACTTTTCGAACCACTCCCCAATATGATCACCTGGATTGCGGGTGCAAGTATCTCAGTAAAATCTAGTTTCATGTCTTCCACATGGAATTTTTCGATCTGACCATACTATGCAGTCTTTTCTAGTCCTACTGCGAATGATGTGGAGTTTTTCATCTAGTCGTTGTAGTCCTTGCTTACTATAAGTTCGTCCTCGAAGTTGTTTCACCGTTTGAAATTCATGTACTAATTGATTAACTACTAGTTTTAAAAATTCTAAATGTGAAATTGCGTTTTCATTCTTCTCTTCCTGTATAGTTTTATACAGAAGATAGGAATTGGTTGCACATACTTATAAGTTCCGGAAAAATAGTTTTCGCCACCATTTAAAGGATTTCCTTAATAAATAGTAGTTTGCTATATATTAATCACCCCGATCAACACCACTTACATTATTGATATAGTTCAACTCTACTTGAGACTTATGGATTGTTACTTTTTCACCGCATAGTAATATTCTATTGGCGTAACTCATTTCTGCTGCATCCCAAGTACTAAGTAATGTTACAATCCTCTTGTCCTTCCATGAAAGAAGTAACATATTTTTTTCTGCAGGCTACTATGTTTTCTTTTGAAAATGTAGGCTTCTTATCGTAGTCGATACACTTTTTTTTATATTTATTCATAATATATCAGTAAGGTGACATCCCATTTTCAATAATTCATTTAATAAACATATACTGGTATATCATCGCTCTGTGTACATATAGTATCCTTTTACACGGCCAATGCTATTAAGCATTTTTTTAAATTAGTGTAAAAGAATTCGAGAAGTTACGAAGATTTTCTGATGTTATCCTGTCATAATACAGGAGAATTGTACAAGTGTATCCTGTGTTTTAGTCATCAAGTGCATAAATTCTTGTACCCGTTTTGTACTTGTTTTTTGAGTAATAAAACCTATCTTACCATTTAGTTGTATGCGACGATTACAAAAGTGGACGTGCATAGAAAATGCTAAAAATAACCGTGCATCGAATGTACAGATAATAAATGGAAATAAATTAACTAAAACGGACCGACGCAGCACTTATAACGTGTTAAATGTAAATATAATAACAATGATGAAAATAATAAAACGATTTTTTGCCACAATATATGCGGCATTCGACCTAATAAGTAAAAGTGCTATGCCTCCTCGTATATTGTGTCATTGATCCGCTATGGGTTGATATTTATTTAATCAATATTTATTTTTACAATAAAAGAATAATCACCGAGGCATTGTGCCGACGTATAATTAGCGTTCAGTTGTATATTTGAACGTTCCATTTAAAAAGTTAATAATGTTTGTCTTGACAATGTTCATAACTTACTTAAATTTTAACAAAAACGGAACGTCACTCCAATCAGTAATTCCAAAGAGAAATTATATCATTAGTGTGATTGTGGAAATCTGCTCGACAATACGATTTCCTGTAACAAATTTTCTTAAGTCTATCTGTTATATTTTCTTGTGAACAGATAAGTCATTCGCTGTCGAACACGTTCTCAGTGCGAAGATGAACCGAAAATATGCCAATAATGTGATACGTTCGTTAAGTAATGACATGACAATTTCAATGCAGAATTGATCAACGCGTGATTTTTTCGCGACAACCACGTGCGACCTTGCGAACGCATTAGTCCGAGAACGATTTGGCCTGCCTACGTTTCATGTACAGAAGAATAACTGTTTTTTTTCAGTTCAACACACAGGTACATGTTCGATGCAGTACACGTTCTCGTCCCACCTCTCTTCGCAATTTCTGTAAACAAACGTACGAGTGTGTATGGGTGAAGATTTAGCAGTGAACGTAGATTATTTTTAACCTGCGGTACACTTGTCTGTTTAGTACACAGAGTTATGACCATCAGTCTATATCTATTTACGTGAGCTGGATTTATTTTCAGGTTTATTTATTCACACTTGTGTCGATGTGTTTGTTGAATTCGACTGGTTGTATGCTAGTTTATTTTCTTTTTTACCTATCAACAAATTTAATTTGCCCGTACATGTATATATATATATATATATATATATATATATATATATATATATATATAAATATATATATATATATATATATATATATATATATATATATATATATATATATATATATATATATATATATATATATATATATATATATATATATATATACACTCAAACCTGTTTTTGTGCGGTAGATAGGGACCGCATAAAAGAAAACGCATAAAAAAAAATCGAACAAAACTTCACGAGTAGCTATAAAATATAGTTTTCGGAACACAATTAAAAAATAATTTTTTTATGCGGTGAATAGGGACCGCAGAAAAAAAGTCTCACGTTTAAAATAACTTAAAATCTTACGAAATAACTAGCAGTTCATCTGTGCAGCAGAGAACTTTATTATCCCATTGCGGTACAGGACAGATATGCGCGCCCTTATACCTGACTTGAACGGTACCGCAATTTACTTAGAAACTAACATTCAAATTACACTGCGTTATTTTGCTAAAATTCAACAAAAATAATAAATTTATTGAAATTTTCATTTACCGCACAAAAAAAAAATCGCATAAAAACAAGTGCACAAAAAAAAATCGCACAAAAAAACACCGCACAAAAACAGGTTTGAGTGTATATATATATATATATATATATATGTATGTATGTAGAGAGAGAGAGAGATACACAATATAAAATATACACACAAAGTATTAATTTAAATTCTTAATAGACAATTGAAGCCACATTTCTAACTTTATATTCGCAGTGTATTTATCGTTCCAATCATTTGTCACTTCTAATTTTATCAGATAATTAGCAACTGAATTATGGCTGTTTGACTGGTTTTTTTTTTTAAAAAAAAAACGATTCCTTTTTCATCTATATTTTTTGTTGGTAATATTGGAAATATCTTAATTTTATAATATTATAATAAATGTTTTTTAATACTTCAAAAGAAAATGAAATGTAACTCGAAACGTTTAATTACAAAATGTAGTAATAGTCGCGTTGAAAATCTGCTACCGTCTGAATAATTATGCTTCAAGTATCGATCACATATTTATTTCCTACAGAAATCAGTTGTTTAATTCGGTTTTATTTGAATGGCTACTAGTACTCTTAAACCAAGACACACTGTCTAACTGATTAAGTGATGCTTCAGTTTTAATTGTTTTATTGAGATAAAAATTTCTAATTATTTGTTAGGATTGATTCAGTCGTCTTTATATTATAATTACAAAATAGAATCTCTCTAGAATACTCTCTCGTTGAGCTCAGAGTACACTATTCGAATGTACTACTACTGACGCATTGTTTTTTAAATTTATTTTTATCTTAATACTAGATTATCACCTGCTAGTTGTCATGTTTACTTTCTATTTCATAATCGTACTAGAAGACTCTAGAATTAACTACGAATAGCTTATTTTCTATAATTGTCTGAAATCGACGAAACATAAAACTTGCTCATAAAAAATATCCTTCTTGTTTAATAACCAGTAACATTGTAATTAGTATTTCCCACGTACCTGTCTCTTATGTATACATTTATTCAATTTTAATTTATTTTTTTTTAAGAATATATTTCAACAAACTTATATTTATATTATTCAATTGTGAGATAACGAACGTATATCAGCTATTTATATTTTTTCAAGGATACATTTTATCCGAATTTGTTGGCCAGAAAACATATATGATGCAAATTTGTTTCTTTTTTGTGCGGATTTTAATTATTGAATGCATTTAAAGTTTAATTGCAGTTTTATTCTATTGTTAAATTTCAGTGGTAATTTAATGAAAAATAAAATTAAACATTACTAATAGTTTGTAAGAATATTAGTTTTAATTTTTGTTTTCTAATATATTTAAACATATATTAATCATTTTTTTTTTTTTTGAACAAAATGAAATGATTTATAATTTAAAGCTTGTATATATATATATATATATATATATATATATATATATATATATATATATATATATATATATATATATATATGATATTTTTTATACTTTTAGAAGAGATATAATCTAGAAAGAACCATTTTTACAGAATCATTTTGACTTATTAAAAATGTAGCGGACTTTTCTTCAAGAACGTTTTGTTGTGAATATAGTAAACTTTAATTATGGTAACTTTAATATTTTAAGTGTTTTTAAAATGTTAAGAATTTTTGATACTCTTTGCCAAGTAAGATTAGGTTATGTATACTTTTTATTAATTTCTGTAACAAATCTATTTTCATTCTTTTCATTGTCGTTAGAATTTATTGTTATCACACTTCGTGTCCTTGTTTATTTCTTGTTATTTTCACTGAAAGTCCTTAATTTCGTATATCCAAAATTATTTAGTGAACGATTAAGATGAAAATGATAAATTTGTTACGAGAAAAATAACTGAAAAAGGGAATAATATTAAATGAATTATGCGGCAGGTAAGAAATAAAATATAAAAGCGTGTTGTAGGTTTTAAATACTTTTTCAAAACAGACATAGTTCGAAATTGGTGACGAAAACTTCGTGTTTTTTAGCCTTATTGTGTGTATATATATATATATATATATATATATATATATATATATATATATATATATATATATATATATATATGTATGTATGTATTAGTATTAATAACTATTAATGTATATTTCATTAAAGTTATGTGAAAATGATTGTTAAAAAATAAGTTCGCCGTTTTAATGGATATCATTGGAATTAATATGTAGAAAATGAATGTAATTAATAATGCACGTGTTATTAATTACTTAAGATAAAATGTGAATACTGTTTTTTTATGCAGTTGATATTAAATATTTTATTGTAATTATTGTAATAAAGACAAAAAATAAGATTATTACATGAACAGGAAAGATGAATTAATTATTTTGTTTCATTAACTATAACCATGAAATAAAATATTAATTTTAGCGTGAAATTATAATTTACAACAAAAATGTAATCTAGTATACTCCAGTTTTGTTATTGTAAGGTCAAATGTTGTTTTGAAGATATTTTAGAAATTGTTGCGCTGTTGATAAAAATGTTGTTTAAAAAAAGTGCAGAAAAAAGATTATCATAACGTGTGTATAAATACATTTTTGTATACTATTCTTATTTAATTCATATTATTTATATTTAAAAAAAATTCTGTTGACCTTGCATACCATTTATGCTTTAAAAAAATAAAGAAATTGGAAATAGTAGTTTCTAAAAGGTGTTATTTAAAAGAAATGTATTCATTATTACGTTGACATGGCATTCGTATACTTTTCTTGTTTAATAAGGAAAAGAGTGATTAAAATGAATATATCTACAGTTAGCATGTTATTTTTACTTATTTGCTTAATTGGTCCATCGAAATAATATCTTACGTTCAAGGCTATTTAGATTATAGTGTAACAGCGTAGTTCTTAACGGAAATTAACTCGATCTAGTTTCTCATTTGAGATAGTGGTTTCAAAAATAAACATATCATTATTTGCTTCGATACATATTTGATGCAAATGATATTTGTGTAGAATGTGATTGTATTTATTATAATTCAGTATAATTTATTAACTTAAAAAACGAGCGGAACAACGCCGATAGGTCAGTTATAAAAAAAATAATTATGAAAAATGTTTATTTTATTTATTAATTTAAAGATATATAAAAATAGTTAGCCGATGTTTATAATTTCTATAATTATGGGGCATTTTAATTGTTTGCAGATTTTTTTGCTACTCTTCATGTTGCTACATTTACTTAGTTTCGCATTAATCAAAAAATTCAGACGCCAAGAAAATGATGATTACTACAGTACGGATGAAGAGGAGGTGACAGTGTACCGTATAAGTCTATGGCTTTGTACGTTCGCGTTAGCTGTAGCACTAGGAGCGGCTCTCCTTCTTCCCATATCAATAATGAGCAATGAAGTTCTTATCTTGTACCCCAATAGCTATTATGTTAAGTGGTTGAACAGTTCCTTAATACAGGGTATGTACGTTTGAATCGTATTTATCCATCATTAAACCAATTCTAATCCACCTGTATATAATGTATCTTTGTTAATTATCTCGACATCCCTCATATGTTCTATATATTTTAAGGTCTCTGGAATTATGTATTTTTATTATCAAATATGTCACTCTTTATCCTCCTTCCGTTCGCGTATTTGTTTCCGGAATCGGAAGGATTTTCTGGGCATCGTAAAGGAATAACTGCGAGGGTGTACGAAACATTCACTGTACTTTCGCTGCTGGCATTCGTTGTTGTCGGTTTAACTTATGTTATAGCAGCTCTTATTGACAGTGACAAGTACAGTCTATATACTTTGTTTAGTAAGTACACGTTCGTTCTTTTATTTAATCGAATATTTTTTCCTATACATACATATTATTTTTAAATTTTTAATGAACCGAGTGAAGTCAAACAAGTATTGAATTTTAAACATAAAAGTGTACCATCTCGATATTTTATATAAATTTAAAAGCATTATGTATGTTTTTAAATAATAAAAAATAAATGAGGAAAGATATTGTAATGTAAAATATGTTATCTTAACTATTCAGATTTCTGGAGCTGTTATTTGCCATTTTTATATTCATGCATTTCGTTTCTCGGGGTGTTAATGCTGTTAGGTGAGTAATTTCACATTTTGAAATTCATATAATAATATGCATATTCATAACTAGTGTGAGGTGTATGTTTATTTTCATCAAACTGTATGTAGTGTATCCAAAAAAAAAATACAAAATCTGTAAAAATACATAAAATTTATATTTAAAATTTAAATATAAATTTATATTTATTTTTATATAATAGTATCGTTATTGTTATGTAAAAAATGATATGGCTACAAGAAGGTAGTATGAATATTTTAATCGTTTATTTAATCGTTATTGACATTCTGGTAATTATAAAAATTAAAAAAAAATCCAGTAAAAATATTCTGTTTTTTAATGCTAAACCATTTTTGTTTGTGTAATGTTTGGAGTTTTTAATTTACATGAATGTTTATTCACTTTAATGGTTATGTATGAATAACAGTAAACAAAAACAAGTAATAAACATTGTTGAAACTGATTTTTTTTATTAAAAACATTTATTCAAAAGCATAAACTTCAAATTTTCGAATCGATCGTTCATATTTAGTAGCTCGTGTCGATTGCTGTGTTCAATCCCAATCTTATATTTAGTATGTACACCACTGGGGTTCGTGCGACTCTTCGATGTGGTCGGACAGGTACTAGTCAAACCTCAATTTCTACGCGACATAAATGAAGAATTCTGTGCATACGTACTCGAAGAAGAAAACGTACGCCGTAGATTGAAACACGCGCAGTTTACCGGAAAATCGTATGTTAGTCCGGCACCGATGACGCCAAGCACTTGCGGTTCCGTTTTAACAGACGAAGAAGATACGTCTCCTAGTGGCTTATTGAAACTTCGAAACGGTGCGTTACGGGCTGGACTCGAAGAACGTTTAAGGGAAATCGAGCTGCGTAGAAAAACATTACGTGAGTTGTTTTCATTGGGTTTTTATGTTCTTTCTCGAACGATGATTCATGTCATGTCAACGTTCAATGTATCTTGCAGAAAAACAACGAAATACGTCGTCGTTTCAAAGAAATTTCGGATATCCGGTCGCAATGTTACTGTTGTTGATATTAACAGGATTAGCGGTTTTGATGGTCGTGCAAAATAGTCTAGAGCTTTTAATTGGAATTAAAGCATTACCATTAAGTACCAGAGTATGTATTCAGTTAAAATCTCTTTTATGCGATCACCTTTTACGAGGTCAGACAATTAAGTAATGCGACAAAATTCAAAAATTCGATTATATTTAAAAATTAAGGTACATCGCTGCGATCCCCTTCAAAGTAGTCCCCTCCCGCATCTATACACTTATTCCAGCGAGTTTTCCAGTTTTCGTAACAATTCTGGAACACTTCTTGTGGGACCTCTCCGAGTACGCTCGTCACAGATTCTTGGATATCTTCAACGGAGTCAAAATGTCGACGTTTGACGAATTTTTTCATATGGGGGAATAGGAAAAAGTCGCAGGGTGACATGTCCGGTGAATAGGGCGGTTGTGGTAACGTTGCGATGCCTTTAGACGCCAAAAACTGAGAGACACTGAACGCACTGTGACAGGGAGCATTGTCGTGATGCAGAATCTAAGTCTTCGCGATCTCTGGACGCACTCTGAGCACCCTTTTTCGTAATTTTTCGAGCACATTGCGGTAGAATACTTGATTTACGGTTTGTCCAGGTGGTACGAACTCTTTGTGAACCACCCCTTTGCTGTCGAAGAAGCAAATCATCTTGAATTGGCCTTCCGCTCCGCGCCTCGTCTTTGACGCTCTCACGGCCTTTTTTAAAATCGGCATGCCACCGAAGCACCTGACTACGACTCAGGGCATCACTACCATACACTTTAAGCACTTTTTCATAAGTTTCTGTCGCGGTTTCGCCGAGTTTTGCACAAAATTTTATCGCGCACCGTTGCTCTAAATTTCTCTGTTCCATTTTCGTGACATGCACTACTCGCGCGTTGTTACAAAACTCTAAACAGCTGGCGAAGAAATGATCGTACGAGGGTGGTCAAGGTCTCAATCGAGAGAGTAGGGATCTGCTATTACGGTGGCGGAGTTACAGGTTCGCAGTGTTACCACAGGCCGAGAAAAAAAATCGGTCGCATTACTTAATTGTCTGACCTTGTATATGATTCATAACGATGACTGAAAAGTAACATTCCGATTTCTATCCAGTGTAGTCCAGTTATATTATCTTTGTTTTTAGCAATTCACTTTGGGCATAAGTTCCCTTTCGATGCTCGGTCTTGTCGGTGCGATGATGGAAGTAATCTTAATTTTATATCTGATCGCGACATCGTCCATAGGGCTGTATACGTTGCCGTTAATGAAACATTTAAGGCCTCGTATTGGCAGAACTCCTTTCAGCCACGTCGTCGGAAACTGTGCGCTGGTTCTCATATTAAGTTCCGCGCTACCGCTGCTGGCTAAAATTTTAGGTAAGTTCAACATTTTATTATTCATTTCTCAGTTATTTATTTACACAAAATTGATATGAAAAACACACTCGAAAATATTTACACTGCTAGTAATGTTATCGATTATTTATCAAAGTATGTATAAGTGATATTATTTAGATTCTTTGTTATTTATGACACCACACTTGAATTATAAACGAAATTTAATTGAAATTATTTTACACTAGATTTTTCCGAATAATTACTTTATTGTTAGCACTTGTTGCCAACTTTGAAATTTTATAATGTTTAATAAATATTAATTAGGGTTGTATTATTAAATTTGAAAAGTCATAAAGTTATTAATAGATAAAAACGTATGTATGTCATACAGAGTTTTTAATGCATTTAAAAACGTTTAAATTGTTTTTTTGTTTTATTTCAATTAAAAATATATTAGGTTGGTGTAAAAATAATTGCGGTTTTTACGTATCGAATATAAAGAAGTATATATCAGTTCAAAAATATATTTATTAATCAAAATAACGACCATTTGCCTGCACACATTTCTCTCGACAGAAACCAAGTTTGTTTATTCCTACTAGATAGAATTCTGGAGGCCTGGAATCATCGAAAGCGCTTTAAGCTGATGCTTGATCTCTTTAGAAACTTTCCCACGTAGAAAATTACTCAAATATTTAAAAAAATGATAATCTGCCGGAGACAGGTCCCGAGAATAAGGTGGATTGGGGTATGGGTTCATAACCCAGTTCATTGCGATCGAGACAGGGATCATTTTTGTTAAGAAAAAGAAACGCAGAGCAGACTTCGTATCGCTGAATTGTTCGATGTTCGTTTAGTTCATACGGCACCCATTTATCCAGCTTTTTGCTTTTCTAATTAAGCTCAAATGTCGAACAACTGTTGAATGATCAACATTGAGTTCATCTGCCACCTCTCGAGTTGTTTTACGTGGGTTCGCTTCAGTAAAGATTCTTAAATCATTATTGTGTATAGCTGAAGGACGTCCACGACACTCCTCATCATCAATGCTTTCGTTTATGAAAATTTTAAAACCAGTGTTGAGCATGTTCGTTCACTAATTGACTCTTCGCCAAAAACAAATGTGATATTTTGAACAGTTTCTGTTGCTTTACATCCCAATTTAAACTCATGCAACAAAATCGCGTGAATTTGCTTCTTTTCCGTGACTAATTTAAGAGGTTATATCCAACATTACTAAAGAATGAAAACAATAGACATAAGCTGAAAGCAGTAGTGCTAATTTCATTATTTATAATGATGTATCACATGATTACAACAAAAGATAACGGTAAATAGAAAAGTCGACGTCAAACTTAAAATGATAAAAACCGCAATTATTTTTACACCAGCCTAATACTTCCGGCGATAATCATTTTGTTCGGTTAGAGTACCCTAATCCTTTATTTAATAATCGTCATGCACGTCAAGTTGTTTCTATTTAATCAAAACTTATTCATGGATGTGTAATTTTGTTAACTTTCATTATGTAAACTAAAAGTGTTTTAAACAGTTAAGACGGATAATCAGTATAGCATACACTTTACAACATATATATTTTAAGTTCTAACGTATCGTTTCTTTAAAACGTGATTACATTTCGACACCAGGGAAACATTTTGCAACTTGATTATTATTTTCCAAAGTATTAAGGTATTATTGTACCGTTTAAAAAGATTATCCTGTACATGATAAATACCGTGTTTTCAGTTTTTAGAAAGCATTAAGATAAAACATTATTATATTTATTAAATTTTATATTAGTTTTATCATTTATTTGTTTATGTTATTAACCATTTATAAAATATCCATCAATTACGTCTTTATTAATGTATCATTTTTGCTACAATATTTCGATAATATAAATTTTCATACCGCGTTTTCATATCGTTACGAATAAAATTTCCAAACATTTCTACAAAGAAGTGCACACTCACGAATCGTCGATGAACGATACCAAACGGCTTTGTAGACATATATACGGAATAAACTGAAATTGCAGGTATAACGAATTTCGATTTATTGGGCGATTTCGGCAGTATAGAGTGGTTGGGAAATTTCAAAATAGTTCTCCTATACAATCTGGTATTTGCGACTGCTGCCACATTGTGCCTCATCAACAAATTCACCGCATCGGTCAGAAGAGAACTTTATGCACGGTTAGTCGAGAATTACACGTACCTCATTAATTATGTGTCATGCATCAACTAACCACCCCCGATCTACGGATACATCGACGTTTTTATATTAATTTATTTAATGTTATTGTTGTTTTTACACTCATACATCGCTGAATATTTTTTCTGGCATGCTGTATTTTCATTAGAATTTATTTCATATGAATCATCTGATATTTTTTTATGACAGGTTTTAAATGTTTTTCGACTGAACAATTAATAGCGTAACTACATAATCTCGAGTGTACATGCACATTAACTTATTGCGTTTTTAATGTTTGAAGTTTACTATTCGCGTTTAAGTGCAAATGCTATGTATATATTGCATCATTCTTGCACGTTTTCTACGTTTCACAGTAAAAGAATTCCATTAAATTCGACATGAATAAATCCATATTTATTTCGGTCATAATATCGTTTTTAATATAAAGTTTTACTTTGTATATATATATATATATATGTATATATATATATATATATATATATATATATATATATATATATATATTCGAACCCTAACCATTTTGCCTTAAGTATGACAGAATTAAACAGAATAATAAGACTTATATGACTTTATTGTCATAGTTGAACAAATCAATTACTCTTGTTAGTTGTGAGTGAAATAGTATATAAAATACTAGGCCTGTCAGGTAGAACGTTGCTCCCCTGGTTGCTCCGTTTGCCCCACCTAACAAAATCTCCGATTTTGTGAGATTTGAAAATCATGGAGAATCATTGTGAGAACCTTCCTAATGGGTTATACCCTGATGTTTAAAAATGTGTCTACGCGCGAAAAAAAATCGTTTCCATGAGCGCGTTTCCACAGAACCCCCGACAGTTTCGACATAAAAAAAATTTAGCCCCTGTAATATGACGGTCTGTCTACGGACCTGTGAAATACCCACCGATTGATTTTTTTTTAGTTTATGAAAGAAACCACCGTAGAAGTTTGTTTTATAATACATACACAGGGAGATATATAAAAAGACTGTTTTTTTTTAAAAAAAAAAACATGTAGAATAAATTTTATACAGATTTATTTCAATTAAAAAGTGTACACCATAAATATTCACGTGTAGGATTTTAGTGCAACGTCGCAATCACTTTTATCGATTCTTGTCCATATCTCCTGAAACATGTGTAAATATTTTTGTTTATATAGACTTTTAAAAATGATTTAATGAGCGAAACGTACATTGGAAAATAGATTGTAAACTTTCAAATGCGAGCATATATACGAATTTATTTCCTCCTCGTTATAAATATGTTCAAGTTAGCTTGAGGTAATAATAAGTATATGTGTGTTAACTTTGATTTTCGTATCTGTATAAAAAAAATGTTAAATATTTCGGTGTGCACATTGACGTGTACGTCGAATTAAAAGACACACTCCAATGAAACATTTATGAACACAGAGTTCATCGAGTTTTTAATCGTCCTAACATTTGAGACTTGAAAGTACATAATTGTGATAATTGTTTATGATTTATTATTAACTTCATGTATGTATGAAGATAAAGGCCATTACTAAATTCATGCAACTAGTATAATACGCATTTACAATTCAGACAGGAATGCAGTTTTTAATAAAAGATTTTTTTATTCCTCAAAATCGCATGATTGTCGAATATATCAAAACCACTCAAATGAATTAATTTTTAACAGTTACAAGAATTATTATAAATCCATTTTCTTGAGGCAATCGGGCGTCAGAATTAAAACATAAACGCATTATTGTACATGTAGTTACGCTATTCGTATATGACTGACATATTTTAGGTTTTATTTGTTCTGTTATCGCTTATTGATTATCGTTTTATTTTTATTATACTTTTTACAAAGTTAGAAAACAATCAAACATACTTTTATGTTAATTACATTCGAAAATAATTGAATGGTTTCGCACATGTAATAGTTTTGTATACTATAATGGCTGTTTACATTGTTCGGAAATATGAAAAATCAGTTCGTTTCCTCTAATCGTTCTAATCTACTTATTAAAAAAACTGTTTATTTTCTTGACATCAGTTATAAAAAAAATGAACATATACATTTTTCCTTCTTTATGTTAATACTTTTAAACTTTATATTTATAACATGTTGCATTTTATTATTGATGTTTGGATATGTCCAGAGATTAAAATAAAATATCGAATAGAAAGCAATTTTAAATCTCGCGGAAACAATGTATTTCTTTTTTAGCATATTCGAAATTGTCTGAAATAGATATTTTAGTTTGATTATCGGCGTTGCACGTAAGATGTTAAAAATAAATAATTCCGTTATATCCAGTGCTCTTTTATAACATATAATATGTTTTTAATAATTCGTTGTAATATAATATCAAAAAATACTTCAATATTGTACCGTTTAATATTGTTAGTGCTGTAAAAATAATTTGGAATGTTAGTAACCCTTGTAGTATGGAGAAGACCACTGAAATACTTGAATAATTTACTATTTTATTCCATTAAATTAAAATTAATTACTTCGAACATTCGTAAAAATTTCAATCAACGTGCATGATGCATTAATTCGAGACCATTAATATAATCTGCATTCCAGTTATACCCATTTGAATTCATTTCCTAATATAAAAAAGTAACGTTAAGATTGAAAGCACGTCGAGTATTTTCGCTTATTTAATTAATTGCATTTTCGCTTATTTAATTAATTGCGGTTCCTTGAAAATTAATTACACATTTCAGAATGCCAGTATAGTCTGTATACGTTTCTGGTGTGATGTTTCAATTTACAAATAAATCATATCGGATAACTAACATGCGTACTAAAGAAATGATTTTTCATATTTATTAGTGACACGAATTGAACTGTTAACTTTTTTGCTGGTACTAATCGAATCGCACGCGATTTTTGTTGAGTTAGAAACTAGAACTGTTAATAAACACATCCCTTTCGGTCCTATGTCTGTGCAGACTGATTTGTTTCGCAAGAACTTTATTCAAATTCGACAGTTCTACGATTAGAGTTTCGCAGGCTGCGGTCCCTCCTACATACGTCGCTGATGATTAAAATTATAATGTAAGTGTTTTACCATCGACATTTTTTTTTTTGGACTGAGTTTATATTCTAAAAATGTTAATAAATATTATATATACATATATATATATATATATATATATATATATATATATATATATATATATATATATGAGAGAGAGACAGAGAGGTCATCAGTGATTTTTTTCGAATCAATTTACAGTCAGAATTAAAATATATATAATTTTATCTTACCTTTTTTTTAAAAAAAAACATATATAAATGTTGAATATCGATTTCGAAAATTCTAAACTTGTTAAAATCTTATCCGTATATATATATATATATATATATATATATATATATATATATATGCGCTTGTATATATACAAATATATATGACTTGTAAGACTGCTTGTTTATAAGATATATTTTATAAGAAATTTCCATTTAATGTGTATACATTGTATTAAAAAAACTATTTGGAAAAAGTATATTAAAAAGTGTGTGTCTGTTATAATTTAAACAAAAAATAGTTTAAGTATTAAGTTCATTTTTAATTGCCTCTATATCATAAAAATCAATGCCGGAATTAAAATGATATTCTGCGCGAGAATCGTCGAAGACTTTTTATTTTTCACTTCTGTATAGAAATATATTCGTCAGTATGGTTTATGTCTACTGAAATGAAAATTTCGAAATTATTAAATATAATTTCTATTCGTATCCGTTTATATGCGGATGTTTTAATCTGAAATAAAGCACGGAAAGAATGTAGGATATAAATCTGAGTAAAATTAAATATTCCAATCAATACAGGATATTAAAAAATAAAGAGATATATTAAAACTCGAGTGTTAAACAAGTGTCTCCGTCGTTTAATTCAAAGAAATTGTAAATATATTTATTAGATTAGAGCATAACTAAGAAGTTATTTTTCTAATTGAAAGCGACACATACACTATCAGTAAATATTATATTTATACTTTATGCATTATAAAAGTTTATGAATATTAATCAGATACTATAATGAAATTTTGTATAAAAAACATACAGGTATGTTGTTAAATGTATGTCCTTGATGTTTAATATTTTTCACCTGTTTATTTATATATATATATATATATATATATATATATAATTTAATCTATTCAGTATACAGTTTATATCTTTTTCTGTGCTTTATGTTCATTTTATGACTATGAACACCATTAGTTAATAAGTTCTGATGACAGCCACATTCAAATAATAGTAAAATAGCATCCTTCATTACCATTGATTTCCATCAGAGATCAGATATACCGATATTTTTTTTTTATAAATATTGCTTAAGAAAAAGATTCACTATTTTTAATAACACAATGTCGATCTACAGTCGACTTTTTGATACGGCATTGATTTGTAATGGCTGTGTATATTTTATAAAACACTGCTTGATTACTTTAAGATCATTCCTATTTTAATTACATATCGATTTCGTCATTTCGTAAAAAAAAAATGTTCAGTCTGAGGAGAGTTGTAGTTCACAATTCACATATTGTTTTATGTATTCTTTTTAAAATATATTTGTAAAATATTTTCATTGAACTCGTATGTTATTAATAAACCCGTACTTCGTGTTTTTTTGTTATCCAGAGTAGAAAAAAAAAACAGTAATTAGTTGTACTCAGAAATAAATAAATTTGTATTTTATCAATCATTATATATATATATATATATATATATATATATATATATATATATATATATATGTGTGTGTGTGTGTGTGTGTAAGTAAAATTGTGAAGCACAATGAATTGTATTTAATTTTTATATCATTTAACATCTTCGATGAAAGAACAAATTAAGATGATTTAATTTCTAATGTCTTCTACATGTAAATTATTTAAACTGTTCAGCATTGAAAATATCCCTGTTTCAATACTTCGATAAAATCTAAAGTATGTGTATAAGTACGGTATTTAAATACATGGTAGATATTTCTTAACCCACTGTAACTAAAATTAATCTTTTATGATAGAAGTAATAATTATTTTACCCTAAGTCAGTATGTATACAAAATAATTTTCATATAAATTGTCATTACTTTTTTTAAAAAAAAATATCTATTTTATAAAAATATTTTTTATATTAATTTACTTTGATAAAACATGCTGTTAATTATTTATTGCATGCACGATTTTATCGTCACGTAAGTTTTCTTAATCTCTTAAAGTATGTCATTTTTTTATGTAGAAAGTTAATACTAGCCAAACTTTTGTTTAACTATTCTGAAATATGGATATAATCGTTTGTAAAAAAATTTCATAATTAAAATGTACAGTCTGGTTAGGTTCTATGTCGTTATTTTCTGAACCGAATGCATCACTTTCAAATAAAAGTGACATTTTATTGTCTAAATGAAACAGTATGTTTTTTTTAAAAATATTTTTATATCATCGAATATACTTTAAATTGTATTAAATCGTATAATTTAAATGGTATATCTAATCATGCAAACAAAACAAATATATTAAGATTCAGACTTAACTAATTGCAGAATATGTTTGTGCTGAAAACATCACGGATTCCTTTAGTCAATTAGCTGTATTGAGTAAGAGCGATTAATTTCATTGGTTTTAATTGATTATTAATTTCGATAATGAAAAAATTTGAATTATTCGTAGTTGGGCTTATTCAAATATATATTATTTTTTCTTTAATGCATGAATATATTTCGGAAAAAATATATTTTAAAATTTAGGAACTCTTTTTCTTGTAACATTAAATGAGCTGGTGTTTATTTTTCATATAGGAATGATCTTAAACGTAGATCAATTTTCAGCAACAAAAAAAAACACGTTTGCATTTCCGTATTTATTTTAATAAAATTGTATATTATTAGCATTAGTTTAAGTTTAAAATTATAATGTAATCGTTGTATCGCTATGCATGATAGCTGGTATATGTATTCAAATAATATTTATATACAGGACGATCAAAAAATTCGAATACAGTATCGTTTAGTTTTTCTATAAGAGTTCAATAGTTCGGCGTATATGGCACTTGTTATTGTGAAACGTTATTTGAATGTCTGATGTATTTTAAGGATAAAAAGATAGAAAATCCTTTATCCCGTCCACTTTTTAATGTGTATTTTTATTTATTTATTTGCATTTAGGTAATAAATGTAATGATTGAAGTACCAGTAAGTGTGTGTCACCTACTTTTAAAACACCTAATAAATTAACTGAAAATATTTTTCCTGAGGCAAAAATAACTTTTTCTGAATCCTTATATCATTTAAAATAATCGGTTGTTTATAAACGTGGAAAACAATTATGTTTCATCAACGTTCAGAGTTCGTTTTTGATTATCCTGTATAATAGATTACTTACACATATCAAATTTGCTCACTTTATATAATATTGTATTTGTTTTTAAAATGGTGTCATGTTATTGTTTGTTGTATGCGTTTAAGTATGCTTGTTAAGAAACCCACGCGCAATATTTCGTCCAATATCGTTTTATGATTTTATTTATTTAAAGAAATATATATTATTATTTTTTTTTGTTAATATGTTCTACTGAAACAACTGTGAATTTTTCGTATTATGAGACTATCATTAAAATAAGGTAATAAATGATAATTAAATATGTATTCATTTTATTTAATGACGCCTTACAGGTTTTTTTTCGAATAGTCCGGAAGAATGTACGTGGAGGTAAGTGTATGCTTTTTTTTATCAACATTTTCAACTATTAGCACTCGGTTACAAGTAATAATAATAATACCGTGATTTGAATAGTTATGTTCAAATTATTCCTTATAAGATCGTTGATAAAATGTCTCTCCGGTTGTTTAAAATAATTTAGTAATTCTAAGTCAAAGATTTTCATAGAAGTCGTTATGAAATAAACAACAGTTGAAGTAGTGGATCGGACAACACTTAAATAGAATGATCAAAGCGTTGATTTTTTTATAAAAGGGCAAAACGTGAAAAGCGAACATGTATTTTGGATTAACAGGTTTTTTAATTATTAAAACGTACAAGTTTTCTTGATTGATTGTTTTGAAGTAGTATTTTTATTGGTGTTTGAAAAAATTGTGTGTACTTTTTGAAAATTTTATTTTAAAAAAGAAAGATGTCTGAAAGAATTCAACTAAAGGAAAGTTTTTAAATACATCACAACATAATTTACTGTTTTAATTTTATATAAATGTATATATATATATATATATATATATATATATATATATATATATATATATATCATTTATTATTTACAAGATAATTTGTACACATTTATTATTTATATATAAGTGTATATGGAATACATTTATTTTTGATAACCATCGACTTTGTTTACTTGATAATAATTTAAAAAAAATTTTTAGAACATTTCAAAAATGCCTATATATATATATATATATATATATATATATATATATATATATATATATATATAATGAATAAATATTTGTACATTTTTATTCTTACAGTTGTTTCATTAATTAACGAAATGTATAAACTGAACAATAAAAGCAAATATTTTTTAGGAATGAAATACAAAAAAATCTCCATTTTCATCTGATATAAATTAGTTAAATTATAGTTATATCAGATAATTGAAAATATATTTATCATACATTTTACTGTGTTTGTATTAACAAATCAAAACTAATATAAAAGTAAGCTGTTGACGTATTTTGCTCCACTCGTACTTTTTTTGGGATGAGTTCAGTTCGTGATTACTGCCTTTTTTAAAATGCCGTTATCTTAGTCATAAACATAAATTTAATGTTCGACTTTGGCCAGCTGATCCATGAAACTTGCACGTGTAAAACTGTCATTAAGTACTTGATTGCACCTAATTTATTTAGGAAACGGTACATTTATTTAAGCATAATTGAAATTAAATTCAAAAAGAAAATAACTACATTTTTCATACATCTATTGGATGTATAAATCGTTCTAAAAACAGTATCTTGCAATTATTTTAAAATTTTCACTTGAATTGCTACGTTTTGTTACTTTTTATTACCATGTAAACCTGCAAATATAAATAGAAGTAAAATATTAATAAATATCTGTCTTAATTGACAAATCTAAAAACGTTGTATTTACAATCACGATGACTTTATTTGTAATTGCTGGTATTACTGATTGCATATATTTTGCAAATGTTAATTACATCTGTGATTATTTATCAAAACATTTACCCGATTTCAAAACTTCCACCTTAGTATTTGAAAAGGACGAATGGAAGGTAACATATTCATTTATATAATTCATTATTATATCCGCATAAAGGTAATGCAGCGATAAATATTAACTGTTTATTATTCAGTGAATACATTTTTCAGAAATAGGATAGTTCTAATATCATGCACGCATTTGGAGTACATTGTAAAAATATAAAATTTGTAGAATCAAATACAATTGTACTTATTTATTTTTAAATAATGCAGGAATGGTTAAAAAAGCAAAATCTTACACATGGCTGGCATCATAAATATTCGCCATTAATTTGGAAAGAAATTTCTACACGCGGCAAAAAAATCCAATATATCGGTGGTATTAGTCAATTTTGGGAGTATTGCTATGACTATTATGGTATAGAATCGAAGTTGTCAAAAGAAGAAATTCAGGATTTAATGAGGGACCATTTACAGGTGTAAATTTCATTTTCAATTTTTTTTTTAATAAAAGTATATTTGAATAAGTAGCTGATTTGAATTTTGGTGTAATTTATTTAAAATGTAAATTTATAAAAGTTTCGTGTTTATATATAATAAGCCCATGCATATATATATATATATATATATATATATATATATATATATATATATATATATACGTGTGTGTTTGTGTGTAAAATAAAATCGAAATATTTTTTTATTCACAGCACTATACCTATTTAAAAGAGAAACGTCTTAAAGAGGAAAAAGCAAAAGAAGTTAGAGAAATAATTATTAGCGGTGGTTCCGAAAAAATGTTAATGCTCCTTATTCCATCTATACTGGAAATCGAAGGCCTTTTTTTAAAAAATGGTCTAAATATTAATTTGTATAATAGCAATAAAGAGTTTTTAACTAAAAACATAACTAACATCGTTGAAGACTGCATGTTTTATGCGAATAGTTGCAATGTACATACTATCAATATTCTTACATCGCTAGAAAATGGGTTGTCGACTTGTGATTTGCTCATTCTTTGCGAAAATTTATCACGGTATGGAAAAAAATTTATATATTTTTTCTGTTGATCTGATTAATATAGAAATTAATTAAATATAGAAATTTCCAGCATTTCTACTTAAATTTTAGTAATATAATGCTAAGAGTTTCATGACATACAAAATTAATTACTTAATTGGTATTCTGTTACTGACAATAATATGTATATATATACACTGTGTAAACAACATACACTTTTTTTTATAAAACGTTCTGTAAATTCAAATTAATTAAAGTATGGAAAGGATGTCCAATATTTTTCTACTCATTTTTTAAAATAATTTCACTGTTTAAATGCAACAATGTACAATTAAAATATATTTCCAATTTATCATTTATCAATTCAAAATTAATTTATTGAAGTTATTTGTAAATTATATAAAGAGAAGTGTTGCCAGTTTTTGGAAAATATATAGTACTTCAAAAAAAAATAATTCTTTAACAAAATCAACGTGTATATATACATACATATATATATATATATATATATATATATATATATATATATATATATATATATATATATATGTATGTACGTGTATATATATATATATATATATATATATATATATATATATATATATGTATATATGTATATATGTATGTATGTATGTATGTGTATATATATATATATATATATATATATATATATATATATATATATATATATATGTATATTATAGTAATAAAGAAGAATGTACCGACGAATGGCTTCAAAGAAATTACGATTCGATGGTTAATCTCGCCAATAAACTTAATTATTTTGCGAATCGAAATGTCCGTGTTATCTTTGCTAACAGGGGTCCGATCTGTTTTAATGCAACCGTATTAAGTGAACATACCACGTCAATCAGAATATATAACATTGTAGCGTTGACAGCCGACATTGGTCTCGAAACGCTGCAGACCGTATCTCACTTAGTTGATGTTCCTTTGTGTAACTTGGGTGCACCTCCCGTTTGGGGTTTCATTGGACTCAATCAATACATCGATATTGGAAGTATTGTTCAACGTGCTGAAATAATGAGACCATACAAAAGAGCAATTAAAAACAATGCTCGTTCCACCCTAAGTCACGGGATAGTACACGTTGAATTGAGACTGATAGAATATTTGACCAATCAATGTTCAACTATATGGAGGCAAATAAAAGAAAATAGGGTAAGTTGTAAAAATATTGGGAGATTGTGAGCTTTTGTAAAATTCATATTTCTCCACAGCAAAAGATTAAACATAAGCTTGAAAGAGCTCCATGTATGGCAAAAGTTCGATCACTTGTAGATTTGTTGACGTTTTGGTATTCAAAGGAATATACAGGAAATGTTATATCTTTAGGAATATTCACTGATGGTGATAAAAGTCATAATTTTCTACTCATTTAAAAATATATATTCTACATATATAGTTCACATTTTATTCTACAATTTTTTTTTATATATATTTATTTTAGGTTCGTTTGGATTTCCTCCTGGGTTCGTATTTTCGCAACCATCAATATTAACTGATGGCATTTGGCGTCCATGCAAAACGTTTCCCGAGCCTAGAAACTCGAATTTAAAACTACAAAATTTATTAACACTTGTAGAATTTGTATTAAAAAAATTCAATATGGGCCATACATTGTGAAATAGGTATTAGATGCCCATCAATTTATATTTTTTCTGTACATATTTTTGACAATTTATAAATCATAGATAAAATATCTCATAGATAAAGTTATAAATGATCATAAAACTTTAAATAATAATACACACACACACACACACACATATATATATATATATATATATATATATATATATATATATATATATATATATATATATGTAAAATGTTTGTGTTTTTCACATGATTTTCAATAAAAATAATTGTTTGAAGTTCACTGGTTGTATAAAAAATGACAGTTACATTTAAAGTGTGTAGTGAATTGTAATTTCATTTTAAAAATCATCAATGAAAATCGAGTTGAAAAGATAAGTTCAATTTAATTTTATTTATATTTTATACATGTTATTAATTTTGCCATGATATGTATTTTAAAAAAACGTTTTTATATTATATTTATGTAATTTTAACCCATCTTATTGATTGAAAACAAAATATTATATATATATATAAATATTTGTATTAAAATGTGTTCAAATGAAATTATTTTTGGCGACACTCTTGATAACATTACAATCAATGAAAGTGGGAATTGCCTACGAAGGCTTACTCGAAGCAGTAAAAGTCAGTCGATACTCACTTCCAATACAAGTAAACGTCCATTAAATAAAAAATTGACAGTGTTAAAAGAAAATGTCAAAGAAAGTGAATTAAATGAATCAGGATATAATATATCTGATACTTCAGTAGATAAAGAAGAAACTAAAGATGTTTTAATTCAAGTAAAAAGTATCGAAAAGAATCCTAACGATATTGAAACATGTAAATCTCCTCATGAAAAATTAAAGTCTGAAGAATGTTTTTATAAAACTAAATTAGATTTCAATTTTGAAACAAAATTATCGAATAAAACTAATGATATACATTCTCAAAAAGGAAACACCGGAAGTATAAATCAAATTAATACTGATAAGAAGAAATCAGAATCTAATGAGATTTTGAATACTGATGAGTACTTTGATAATATTGACTTAACTTATGAATCAGCTTCCAAATTATTGAATGGTACTAGTGAAAAGCATTCACAAGAAGAATTATTATCTGATAATTCGAATATTTTTAAGGATTCATTTTCATGTATGTTTAATGCAAATTTAACAGAAAGTTTAATTGTAAAAAATTTACAGAGAGAAAACAAAATTGTTCAGAAAGATTTAATGAACCATGATTTTAAATATGTTTCTTCTGATATTAAAATTAATACAAATGTTTCAAAAAATTTCTGCAAAAGTAATAAGAGTTCTGAAAATAGCATAAAAAAATACAATTCGTGTACTTCTGAAGTTGAAAAGGGGGAAGGAAATGAAAAGTTTGAAACAAAAAATAAAGGACTCGAACAAAATACATTAGATGCTGATTTAAAATGCGTTTCTCCGAATTCGCATGACAACATAAATATATTAAAAGATCAACAAGTAGATACCAGTAAAAAAATTGAAAAAATATTTAGTAAATCTATTTCAGAAAAAAATAATAGTGCGAGTGATTCCAGTAAATTATTAAAAGATGATAAAAAGGATCAAAGTGAATCTTTGAACACTCAGGATTGTTGTCAGCTTGCAGCATGGAGCCTTCCAGCCGAGATATTACAAAGATATAAAGAACGTGGTGTAGAAACTATGTTCCCGTGGCAAGTTGAATGCTTGAGAAACACTGGAGTATTACAAAAAGATGTGAATTTAGTTTATTCGGCTCCAACGTCTGCTGGTAAAACTCTAGTCGCCGAAATTTTAACCATAAAGACTGTAATTGAACGTCGAAAAAAAGTAATATTTATTTTACCATTCGTTTCTGTTGTCCGAGAAAAGATGTTCTATTTTCGTGATATATTTTCTTCGATGGGAATTAGAGTTGAGGGATTCATGGGTTCTTATAACCCGCCTGGAGGGTTTAGTTCAGTTCATGTCGCGGTTTGTACTATCGAAAAAGCGAACTCCTTAGTCAATAGAATGCTGGAGGATTCTACCGTCGATGATTTAGGTGCTGTAATCGTCGATGAGTTACATCTTTTAGGAGACCCGAACCGTGGGTATTTGTTAGAACTGCTCCTGACAAAATTATTATACATCACCCACAATAAACAAAATATGTCTCTTCGCATTATCGGAATGTCTGCAACATTACCGAATTTACCACTTCTTTCCAAGTGGCTAAATGCTTCTCTCTATAATACAGATTTTCGCCCAATTCCTCTTTTTGAAAAATGTCATATCGACGGTCACATTTACAGTTCAAAATTTGAGCTTGAACGCGTTATGCATCCACATTTAGATCTTCCGGATGATAATGATAACGTAATTCAACTTTGCCTTGAAGTTATTGCAAAATCTTGTTCTGTTTTAATATTTTGTACAGCAAAAAACTGGTGCGAAAATCTTGCACAACAAATATCGTCGACTTTTAGACGACTTGGGTGTTCGAATTCCACATTTAAGTCCTGTCTGCAATCTGAAATAAAGACGGAAATGATAATCGAAGTTTTGGAACAATTAAAAAGGTGCCCTGTTGGTTTGGATAGGATACTGAAAAATACTGTCTCATTCGGAGTAGCGTACCATCATGCTGGATTGACAATGGACGAAAGGGATATAATCGAGTCGGCATTTCGTAACGGTGCTCTCAAAGTACTCATAGCAACGTCAACATTGTCTTCTGGCGTAAATTTGCCTGCTAGAAGAGTTATTATAAGATCTGCTATGTTTGCAGGACGTCCTATTGATACTCTAACATATAAACAAATGATTGGAAGAGCGGGACGTACTGGTAGAGACACTGCCGGTGAAAGTATTTTAATGTGTAAAAAATCCGACTCGGCGGTTGCAAAAACTCTCATGTCAGCAAGTTTAAAACCGATTTCTAGCTGTCTTGAAGAGTCCGGAAAGTTGAAACGGGCTATTTTAGAAGTCATTGCAAGCGGTGTTGTATCCACACCAAATGATGTAATGTTATTTACTAAATGTACCTTGCTTGCAGCAGAAGATAACTTTGAGCTGGAAAACCCGATAGAGGGTTCGATAGATTTTCTTCGAAGGAACGAATTTATTCGTTTACAGAACACAGCAAGCGGAGATACTTGTTACGTGCCAACACCATTAGCAAGAGCGTGCCTTTCATCATCTATATCACCTGAAGAAGGTTTAACACTTTTCGAAGAACTCGAAAAAGCGCGACAGTGTTTTGTACTTGAATCAGAACTTCATATAGTTTATATCGTCACTCCGTACAGTGCGTGTTCTTCATGGGGAAATTTAGATTGGATGTCTTACTTGAGTATATATGAAAAACTACCTGTTTGTAATCAACGAGTTGCCAAATTGGTGGGTGTTTCTGAAGCATTCATAGTTGCTGCAATGAATGGAAAAACTTTTTCTTCGAAATTCTATCACAAATTGCAAATTCATAAGCGATTTTATACAGCACTTGCACTTTTAGAACTTGTCAATGAGGTTCCACTGCATGTAGTTGCCGAAAAGTATAATTGCTCCAGAGGTTTATTACAGGCTTTGCAACAGTCTGCGTCTACTTTCGCAGGGATGGTCACATCTTTTTGTAAACAATTAGGTTGGAGTAGTGTAGAGATTCTAGTTAATCAGTTTCAAGACAGATTACAATTTGGTATTAATCGAGAACTCTTAGATTTGATGAGGTTACCATCTTTGAACGGGTTAAGGGCGAGGGCTTTATATAATGTTGGCATTGAATCCGTAGTTTGTTTAGCGAATTCAGATACCTGTATTGTTGAAAATGCTTTACATACGTCGATTCCATTCCAAAGTGAAAAGGAACGACAAGGTGAAAGTAGTCATGAAGCAAAAGAAAGAAATAGATTAAAAGCAATATGGATAACAGGAAAAGAAGGATTGACAGAAAAAGAAGCTGCTGAAATGCTTATAAATGAGGCGAGACAATATTTACAGCTTGAACTTGGATTGGCTGAAGCCAAATGGGATAAGAAGTCATCAAATTCGAAAACGGATTGCTCATTATTAGACGAGGGGACGAGTTTGTTCTCAAATACATGCACAGATTATAATTCAAGTCCGAACGTTTCGAAAAAATCGATTACTGTCATTGTATCGAACTGTAGCCGTGTAAATGAGAATGAAAAAGATGTAGGAAAACATGTATCGAATTATATTGAAGATGCGTCGAACAAAAACAATTCCGTTCATGATAATTATACAAATCAGTCTAAAAATCAAGAAAACAATTTAAAGGAAGTGTCTGCAGATATAAGTAAAAGTGATGCTTTTAAATTTAAATCGTGTAGCAAAAAAGTATCAAACTCGGAAGACAAAATCTTAAGTTTTAATAAAGAGTATTGTAATAATTCAATGCAAAAAAAGGAAAACATTAAAAATAATACAGACAGTAATAAGGATACAGGTATAACTTCAAATGAAATGACATTAAATAATTCAGAAAGAAATATATGTAACAAAATTTCGACTCGAGGAAACGTATCGAAAAGTAAGAATCTGAAAAGTATTAGCCGAAAAAAAATGTGTAAAAATGTAAAGAAATTATATAAAGATTTTATACCTGCCAGTGAAATTTTATATGCCAATGTTTGTACAGACAGTGAACAGAAATTAATAACAAAAACAAAAAGATTAAATAATAATGATTATTTAAAATCACCCGAATTTCAACAAGATGCTTCATGCACTAGTGACGACAAAGAGAATAATTTGGGAATTATTAAAAATAATGATTCGAACACATCGTCTAAAAGTTATAATTTAAGACCAAGAAATTCAAGTGTTTCCAATAAATCTGATTATGAACTGGAAAGCGGAGGAAAAAACATTATCGGAGATAGTTTCCTTTTAGAATCGAATATTTCAGCTTTATTTAATACATCTTTTTCTAAAATATCGCCGAATTTAAAAGTGAGTAAAAATGAAGTTTCGAATAACATAAATAACAAGGATCATTCGAAAAATGATCGTAAAAGAAAATCACCTCTCTCGGATTCTGGACTAAAATTTGGAGAAACATCTTTATTCGAACAGGCGTTTATAACTAATTTCAATATAAATGACAATGTTTTTGATAATAATATGATATTTTCTACCCCAATTATCAAAGATTTTACTTGTAAACGTAGTGCAGCGAAAATATTAAATCTGACTATAAATAGTGATGATGTGGTTGATAATTCGCCGGAACAGAATTCGAGTGCAAGAATGACAAGAATAAGTAGTATATTAGATAAAAGAACAGAAACTGAGAAATCAATTCCTTCGAAGAAAATAAAAAACGTTATGGCGGTAGAAGTTAAAAAATCTAACAAAGAATTAAATAAAAAAAATGATAGCGAAGATTATATAACAAAATATAAAGAAAATGGCGAGATAATAAAAGACGATAAGAATATTTTACAAAATAAATTAGTAATTTCCACACTTCAATCAGAAAATTGCACAAAAATAGAAAATAAATTAAAAAATGATTGTCTTCAGAAGAATGTAAATTATTTTAATGCGAAATTAGTGCCTTCTATAAATCAAATTATTTTTGATAATGAACATAATAATTTACCAGAAAACAGCCATAAAGTAAAATCAACACGTTTGTATAATAACAAAAAATCAATGGTTTCAACAAAAAAGAAAGCAGGAATTCCCAAGCAGAATAAATATATCGACCAATTCAATTTGAACGGCATGAAAATGGTGAATGTATGTGAAGACAGAAGATATTTCGAGTTTTGCAACTTGCAGTTAATAAAACAGCCTGCAGTCGCATTGTGTATCGGTTGCGAAAACTATACGAAAGCCAAAAAAACTATCGGAATGCGAATAGCTAAAAATAAGAATACGGCGAAGAGATGCAGCGACGTCCAAAAGTTCATTTATGGCAGATATCGAATAAAAAACATTGCAATGTATTGGGGTGGAAAAAGTGTGTATTACTTTCAGTTATTCGATGATGAAAAAATATTAAATGTCAGTTGCGACGAGGTCGTGGAATTGCTCAGTCGATTCTTTGCCAGAAAAGATGTAACAGTTAAGCAATTTGATTGCAAAGAACAACTAAAACTATTGTTTCATTGCTGTCGGATAAATCCCGATTGTCGTTTTGAAGATCCTAAGATTGTCGATTGGTTGATACAGCCTGAAGATGAAGAAAAAAGTTTGCATGCCATGGTAAGTTTGAAGGGCTTGTATATTTATTGAAGTTCGATTGTATTTTTTTTTAAATATTCATTAATTTTACTAATTGAAAAACTTGTATCATTGGCTGTAAATATATATATATATATATACATACACAGTAGCCCCCCCCCCTGTATCCGCAGATAATACATTCTTAGAGCTACCACGGATAGCAAAGAACCCATATTTAAGTCGTTTTAAGTTTACATGCATACCTATGATAAAAATTAATTGATAAATTACGCATAGTAAGACATTACTAACATTAAAAAATAAAATGTATTGTACATTATTATATTTGTGCTCTCTCTCACTCTCGGATTCTGAAGTTTTAGCTTAACCGTCAAGACGATGGGCAATGAAAAATATTTTTTACACACCGTTTAAATACATTTTTACATTTATTTTTTAAAAAGTGTCTTAGCCTATCATGGGTACTCACCGGTTTCTCCGTTCTTAGTTGATGCTGCAACTTGAAACTTATGAATCGTTTATTTCTGGAATTTTCCATTTAATATTTTCCGGTCGCGGTAAACCCCCGATAATTACCACGGATACGGGGGTTCTACTGTGTATATATATATATACATATTTTTTTATGAAATTATTTTATAATGTTTTTTATCTTATTTCATGATTCTTCTATATTGTAATTATTTTTAAATTAGAATTTTAATGTGACTCTATTTAAAACTAAAAGAGAATCGATCTTTTTTTAACATATATAATTTTTTTCACAAATGTGATATTTTTGCATGCACTAACTAGTACAAAAATAATATGCGAAAATTAAAAGTATTTATCAACAGATGTTAATATTTCACTGTGATATTTTAAAATATACAATTAATTATAGGTAGTGAAATATTGCCCAAAAATGGCATCGTTTATAAATTTAGACGATAACAAAACAGAAATGAACAGTATTGGCTTAAGTTTGAACAGTTCAATAGTTTCACATATTAGAGCATCAGCAGAAGTGGTACTCACGTGGAAAATTTTAGAAAAACAGAAGGATTTACTCATCAAACAAAATCCTAGTTTTGTTCAAACGCTAGGTAAATTGAAAACACGCTAATTGCTTCTTGTCTTTTTTTATTTTGCAAAAAAAATATTTGTTATAGATATCGAAATGAAAAGTTTAATATGTTTAGCTCGTTTAGAATTATCTGGATTTTGTATAAATTTAGATGCATTGCAGCATCTTGTTACTAAAATACGTGAATACATGTTGGAAATAGAAAAACATGCCTTTTCATTAGCTGGAAGAAGCTTTTCATTTACTTCTTCAACAGATGTTGCAAAGGTAATATGTTTTATCGATGTGTTTTTTACTTTCTAGATAACATAATTAAAAGTATTTTGCTGTCCATATAGATTTTAAGTTTGATTAATATTGCTGATTTATCTTACGAACTTGTAATGATTAGTATTTCCATGTTTTAAATCATTATAGGTTGTTGGATTGTATAAAGGTCGTAAAGTGAGCACAAGTAAACACGTTCTTGAACAAATTGATAACCCCCTTTCGGATTTAGTTATCATATGGCGTAAATTAAGCTCTGCCTTGAATAAAATTATTTTACCAATAATCCGTGCTGCGAATGGAAAATCTAGAATTTATTGTCATAGTATATTTCATAATGCTACTGGAAGAATATCTATGCAAGAACCAAGCTTACAAATGGTTCCTAGAGATTTTGACATAGATTTAAATGGAAGTCTAAATCGAATCAGTATTCGACAAGCTTTCATGCCTTCCGAACATTTTGTCCTCTTATCGGCCGATTATTGTCAATTAGAATTGCGTTTACTTGCGCATTTTTCACAGGATGAACTTTTATGCAATATTATGAGATCTGGAATGGATATATTTCGTTCGATTGCTGCTAATTGGAATAACATACCGGAATTTAAGGTGTGTGTGTGTATGTATATATATATATATATATAATATGCAATCAAAATTAATAAAAATAAAATCTAATTGAATAGGTTACTGAAACACAACGACAACACGTAAAACAATTATGTTATGGTATTATTTACGGGATGGGTTCAAAAACTCTATCAGATTTTTTACAAATTGACGAATATCAAGCGTCCGAATTCAGAGAATCTTTTAAAAATTTCTATCCAGGTATAAAAATTTATTTAGCGCAAATTGTTGCCAATTGTGAAAAGAATGGTTACGTAGAAACATTACATAAACGCCGAAGATATTTACCTCATATTCATGATAAGTCTCTAGCAATGAAAAGTGAGTGTCATTCTTATAATATTAATGCATGAAATGTTGTAAAAATATATTGTAGTTAATATTTTATCTATAATTGGTTTTAATATTCGATTGATAAAAAGGTTGTTCAAATATATTATTTTTTATTCATATATAAAACATATTCAATTGATTTTTCAAAAATAGTTTTTTTAATTTTCTGTAGCTTTATATTTTTATTATTTAATTGTGTGCATGTATATATATATATATATATATACACACACACACACACACATACATGCATATATATATATATACACACACATCCATATATATATATATATATATATATATATATATATACATACATACACACACACATATATATATATATATATATAGATATACACATACATATATACACACACACACACATACATACATATGCAACATATTTATAGGTGTATATTTTATTTAATTTCTTAGTTTTCATATTCTAATATTATTAATAAAAAATGTTTGTGTATAAGCATGTATCTATAATTAATTTTATAACTTAAGGTCAAGCAGAACGTCAAGCAATTAATACAACAATTCAAGGCTCAGCTGCAGATATTGTAAAAGCTGCAATGGTTAATGTAGAATTAAAATTGTGTGAACGTTATCCTTGGCGAATTCCATCAGAGATTTCAGATACACAAGATAATTATATACCAAGAGTTAATTTTGTATTGCATCTTCATGATGAACTTCTCTTCGAAGTATCTTCATCGATATTATATGATGTGGCTTTTACACTAAAAGACGCTCTTGAAAAGGCTGTATGCCTTTCAATTCCTTTACCAGTTAAAATTAGAGCAGGTGTATCTTGGAGTGATCTCGAGGAATTAAAATTCGATTAATTTATATCTCTAAACAGTACTTGTGATATTAGGTAAACACATTTTTAATGTTTTATATTGATTTGCTTATGTACTTTTTACTTATAATTTTATACATTTATGTGTGTGTGCGTGCGTGTCTGTATATTATATATATATATGTTCATAGTTTTTAAAATTGTGATTATGAATATTTGCTGTTCAGAATCATAATGAATTTTAAATATAAGTTCAAATACTTCCTTGATTCTATAGAAGTATACCAAAAAAGGATTATCTGTTAAATATTGCTAGATTTATTTAGAAATATTAGGCACTGTCTAATGTAATTCAGTTGTTATTTTTTATATTACTTTCATTTCAATTCTTTAATATGCTGGACAGTTTTTCTCATTTTATTAATTTTCATATGCATAGAATTACATATACATATTTAAATAAATACTGCCAAGAATACTTATTTATTAATATTTATTATAATTGTATTTTCTACCAAGAATTTTAATATATATATATATGTATATATATATATATATATATATATATATATATATATATATATATATATATATAAATAGATATATTACAAATAGAAACAGGTTAAAGAATACAAATTTATACTGTAATTATTATATTATATGTTCATAAAATAATTATTAAAAAAATGTACAATTCATAATATTGTTTTCTAAAAAAACTTCAATTTCATTACTCTCCATTCATAATGACATTAGTAGGTGATGAAACATGTTCTGTTTTTTCTTGTAATTTATTCTTTAATTCACCATATTTCTTTTGAAGTTCACGTTCTCTTTCTAACTGTCTGTTGACATCTTCAGTTAAACTCTAAAATGGTATGAATTTTATATGAATTTAATGTTGAATAGGAATAATCAAATTTGTAATTAAAATAATAACTTATACTTACAGCTATACGTCTTGGAAGTGCAGCTCTTTCTTGTTCTTGTAAAAATTTAAATGTCGATAGCTCTAAATTTGCTTGCTCTATTTGATCATAAGCATCTTGTAATTTTTTAATTAAACCTTGTGCTCGACTTTGATATCCACCAGTCAAAATTCTTAATTTCTTTTCCATTTTTGCAGCTTGCTTGGCTTCTCGTGCCATATGACTTCTGTTTTGTTCAAGACGTTTTTCAGCAGATTCTAAACGATCTTTTTTACTTGCAAGATTTGCTCTAGTATATCTATTTTGACTCGGTAAAAACAAAACCTACAATAAGTAATATTCTCATTTTTTTTATATAGCAAATTTAACAAAAAAATTTTCATTCTAGATGCTGTTATACCTGCGCTAAACATTCTTCCCAAACTTGCGTGTAAGCATCAATGGACAATTCCCCATGACCCATACCTTGTTTCACAACATCCATTTCACGTTTCAACATTTCACGTGCAAAATCTAGTTCTCTTTCTTCAAATTCATGATAAGGAGATTTTTCTAAATATCCTAAATATTGTGCTTGATTCACAACTTGTTTTTTGTTACTAGCTAGTGACACAATTGGATTTTTTACAGCATCAAAATTCAACATTGTCACCATTTCTTGTTTTATCAGTTCTTCTGCTTTCTGTAAATCAGTTAATGACTGACTGTCATTTGGTGGTCTCAATACAGCAAGATTGATATCGAGAGGTCTCGGTAGATCACGCTGAATAACTTGAGATCGGCGTGCCAATTCTCGTTCACCTACAAAATTATTGTAATTATTTTTTAATTTTTTATAACTCAAATTTTACATTATTTACGTTTAGCTTTTAATTCAGCTTGTTGTCGTGCATCAATATCAGCCTGATCTTCAATTATACTCTCGTGAGATTCATCACTTTCACGATTATCATGTTCAGGTACAACAATTTCATAATCGTTTTTTGGTGCTGGAAGACTATTCAATCCAGCCTTGAGCTGTTCTTTTAAAATTTTTTGATAATTTCTATATGCTTGTGGTGTATCTCCGACATCTAATCCTTCTTCAGGATTTATACTTAGTTTATCTCTAATAGGAGTTGGTAAGTTTCCTACTTGGTTCTAAAAATATTTTAATTTATATATATATATAATACTGATGTATTTTTTTTTAATCTTTTACAAACTGATATATAGGAGTATTTGCTATAATATTACTTGCCTGATTTCCAATAGGCACTAATGCTCCTGATCTGGGTGTTATAAATCCAACAGAACCTGGTGTTGTTGCACCATCACTCCTTGCAGATCTAAATGGTGTTGCCAATACTGTATTTGGAGTTGCAATTACTTGGGTCTGTGGTAACACACCACTAAAATCTGAATTGTGTAATGGAGTATTTAAACCTCCTTTTAGTGGTGTATCAACATGTGTTAATGCCATCATATTTTGAGCTTCTTGTAGAATTCTGTCTGTTTGTGGCGCTGGAGTTCTTGGCGTTGCTGCAACTTGTGGTGTCAATGAATAATCAGCTATTAAAGTATCAGTTGACTGAACTCCACTTTCAGCAACAACTTCTCTGGCAACTTCACTGGCTCTGCCTAATTTTACTACTTGTTGTAATTCTTTATCTGATATCTGTGGTTCTGGTAAAACAAGTTTCGAACGTTTCTTTACTGGCTCTTGATTCTGAAGCATTGCTAACGGAATATCATTTTCTTTACGTTGTTTCAGTTTTTCTTTATCTTTACGACGTGCTCGCTATAAAACATCATTAAAATAAATATATCACTGTTTAAAAAAGAAATCATAATAAAATACAAACTTCTTCTCTTTCACTATACAATTCCCCATCAAGATGTTGTTGTCTCAAACGTGAAAAATCTGGTGCAGTTGGATCTAATTCTTCTACTGAAGTATCATAAAATCCAATAGCAGGTCTTTTTTCGAAAGGTATTTCTTTGTTATAATCAACTCCTCTTTTACGTTTCTTGCGCATTGCTACTGCAATTCCTGCAGCACGCAATTCTCTTCTCTTCTGTAAAGCCGCGAGCCGACGAGCTTCTTCTAATTGTTTTTCTCGAGCTTTTCGTTTTGCTTTCTTGCCTTGTGTATTTGCTAAACGAGCCCTTGCTTCTGATAACATTTCAAGCTCTAAACACAAATTACTATATTATTTTTTAATTCATATTATTGTTAATAAATCATTGATATAGATAAAAAAATTTTATAATGCAAAATGCTGGCCTTAAATTTATAATAAAAATCTGTACCATCTTCATCCATATCTTTTGGATCAGGTCGTGCTGGTTTTGTTTCAGGATTTGGATCGATTTCCCCAGGTTTTAATTTTCTTGGATCATCAGTTGCATCTTCACCTTCTTCTTTCTTTTGAGCTTGATCTCTAAAACGTAATTATTTTTTGTTCACAAAAAAAATATTCGAATAATAAAAAAAAGTAACTTACAGAAGATATTCATATCGTTCTAAACATTGAGCTGCTGTACGACCTATTATAGGTGCTATAGTTCTCCATTGCGTTGGCATCAGTTTAGCTAAGTGCAGTAATTTTTCATCTTCTTCACGTGACCATTCAGTTTTTTTAATACTAGGATCAAGCCATTCGAACCAACGGGCTTTACATTGTTTTGCTGACTTTCGATGCAATAGTGATGCGATACGTGACCATTGATTTTTTCCATATTTCATAACAGCTGCTTTGAGGATCTCATCCTATAATTTCACGGTAATTGGATTTTATTTGGCAATTAGATTTTTAGAATTATGCTTGAAACATTTTAAAGGTTAATTTTACCTCCGTGTTGCGCCAAACACCACCTTTTATCATAATCCTTGGCATCTTGAATGATTTTTATGCAGTTTTTACATTAATTATATTTATATACATAAATATAGATTTATAGTGTATAAATACTTAATACTAAAAAGAATTCACAATTTTCTGTTCGGTGTAATCTAGGATATTTCATTGTGTAAACTGAAAACTAAAGTACTAAAAAAAAGCAACGATTTTTTAAAACAGCATATCTCAATATGTATAGATATTAAAACAAGAAAAAAATAATTTTCATTGACTAGAAGTATTTTTTTTTTATAATTACATCAAAACTTTATTTATTTATGTATTTATTTTTAATAAAATAAACAGACTTTGTAATAATAAATATTAAATATATGAATTAATGCTACATCACGTATGAAAATTTTGGACAGTTTGTACTTGTGTACATGAATTATATTCATTGAATTTTTATATGCATATATATATATATATATATATATATATATATATATATACATATATATATTTATTTATTTGCTTATTTACTTATAATTAATGTAAAATAATATTAAGATTTATTGTAATTTGAATTAGTAATTTTATTTTCGAGTGAGATGTAAATGTAAACACATTTACAGTGCTTTTAATAGTAGGTTCATATATCACTCTGGACATTAAATATATTCTGAAATGTTTATATGAATATACATTTAAGTGACTTTCATTTAATATATCTTTATCATCTTTATACAAAACAATGTATAAGTTTATATAGTTGGTAAACTTGTTTATGTTGACAACTTGTATTGTTGATATTAAAGTGAGTAACCGCATGTTTCAAATAATCATATTACAAATAAAAAAATACTAATAGTATGGATTATAAAGAAGAACAGAACGGTGAAATCGAAGCTTTAGAATCGATTTATTATGGAGACATGCAAAGTAAATTTTCTTGTTATATTTTAGTGTCATGTTTAAACATTTTATATTTTTATAGTACTTGAAACTGAACCGTTCCATAAGTTTTCTGTACCAATTAAGTCTGAAGAATATGAACAAAATTCGTCAGATGGTCTATTATGTATATTAGTATTCACATATACAGAAAAATATCCTGATGAACCTCCTGAAATTGAAGTTGAAGATGCAGAAAATATAGATGAAGATAATCAAATTAAGCTTAAAGAATATTTATTAGAACAGGTATCTAATTATTTGTGTCAGATAGTTGTATAATATATATTTATTTATTTCAACTTTTATTCTTATTATTCGGTTATAATATGTATTAATTTTCTTAGGCAAATGAAAATTTAGGTATGGTTATGATATTTACATTAGTTTCATCTGGACAAGAGTGGTTAAATGTCAAATGGGACGAAATTAAAAAACAAAGGGAAGAGAGTAGATTGAGAAAAATAAAAGAGGAAGAAGAAGCTGAAAGAGTGAGTAGAGTTATACTTGAAATATGTCTAATAAAAACAAACGTTTCGTATGTTTTAAATTGTTTTGATTTTATTTATAATTGTTTTTAATAAATTCTTAGAAAAGATTTGAAGGAACTCGAGTAACTGTTGAAACATTTATGAAATGGAAAACGCAGTTTGAAATTGACATGGGTATAGCTAAAAAACGAGAAAAAGATGAACGAGAAGGAAGAAAATTAACGGGAAGGGAATTGTTTATGACAGATAACACTTTGAATGAGTCGGATCTTAACTTTTTGGATGATGGTATGTTTTCAAATTAAGAATTCATAAATACTGGTTAAAAATTTGGGTCAATGATTTTTTATTGACAGTTTTTCTAATATAAATATATTACAGGTGTCAGTACAGTTAAAGTTGATGAATCGCTTTTCCAAGATTTGGATGATTTAGATTTAGATGATGATGATGATGAAGATTTTGATCCTGATAATTATAACAGTGATGATTCATGAAAATCAGAATTTTAAATTAATATAGAAAGTATGGATGGGTTGATGTATTGAATGAAGTTTAATGAATTGTACATAGTGTCCAAAACCACACTTATTGTAGGAAGTTATTTGTAAATTTCTATCTGAAAAAATGTATACTTGTTGCAAGTTAATAAAATCTGTGCTTATTTATTTTTCAATACATTAAATTAATATGTAATATTTTACCAATTACAGTATTAAAAAATGTGTATTGTAATATGAGCCAGTGTTCTTCCTTAAAATGGAAAAGATCTTCAGTACTGTGTGTCAAAAACTTCACATCATGTATGTTTTCAGGAAGTAAATGAAGCAGTAATAAATTTCTATGCATATTTAAAGAAGTTATACAAGTATCGTATACATCCCCAAAACAAATGAATGGATTGTAAAATTGAAAGCAATCCAAGGAATAAGGAAATATTTAAAATCTCAAGGATCTATTATCTTTTATTGTTTTATTCTATTCTATATGTGAAGATAATCAAATGCAATTTTTACTTAATTTTCAATTTTTTTTCATAATTCTCTAACAGGATGTGTGTGGCCTGAATACAATTACTGAAAAGTAATTCAGAATTTGTCTTGATTTTTCAACAACTCTATTTCCAAGTGTTGAATTATGACATATACTAAATATCAATATTTTGTCGTTGGCATATGGCGCTTGTATATATTTAAAATATAGCAGGTATATTTAAATAATTATTAGCTGTTATCAATGAAATTTACTAAAGTTAATTAATAATTTTCACAGCCTGTCATCAATTCCTGTATTGTATTACTGCAGATTCAAATTAATGCTGAGGTTGTTTTTAAATATTTCTATATTTTGAAAATGTCTTCTAGTATTGTTTAGTTATTATATATTTTTTATTTACTATTAGTAATTGCTCAAAAAATAAATAATTTTCTATCCTTTTTTTATGCTTAATATTAACTCTTTAAAACAAATAAATAGAATGTTACTCAATCAATTTATAATATTGTTCTGTGATGGAACTATTAGTAAAACAGGATATGCTTGAAAAACTTTCCTGTTCTGAAAATTTGATGTATTACATTGTTCAGGATTGAATCTATGTAGAAAATCCATCATGTGAAATTTGAAAATTAATACTATGATTTAGCAACAACCCAACAACACCTAACTTTGTAATTCAAAAACTGTTAACTTGCAAAAAGTAAATCTTTGTAAAAAAATTTTCTTCACTTTTTTGATGTTTTTTTTTGCTGTATTAGAAGCGAAACGATCTGTAGGCCTACATTCAATATATTATAGAGTTGCTTAATTTTTCTAAGAACTTGACTAACATATTATTCTTCTAAATATCCAGTATGCATACAAGGTAATATAATACAAGTTCCACACGAAGGGGTTAGCTGACTGATATTTTTTGATTATCGTGCTTTCGATCATCCAAAGGAAAGATGTTGCATATGTTTAAATAGGTAAATAATTTTTGTATTTTTCTTATAGTTTTTTTATATTATTTTCAGATGGATTTAATCTTTAACATTATATTAATTAATTTTATACATTATATATGTAATTTGTTTTCTTTCAATATTTTTTTTTCAAAAGAAAATTATTTTTAAATTGAGAATTAATAATTGGTGCCATTTTTATTATTGGTACTGGGATAACATTCCAAACTCGATTAGAAATGCAAGAAATTTATTAACAATGTTTAATAATTAAGAACTTTTCCCTTTCTTTGTATACATATATACATATATATATATATATATATATATATATATATATATATATGTATGTATGTATTTAAATAAATAAATATACACATGACCACACAGCCATACACACACCACATATGCACATTAACACACATGTAAACATACACACACACACACATATATATATATATATATATATATATATATATATATATAATCCTAATTAATAAAATATAGTTGTTTTGAATATTTTATTTTGAAACACTATTCAATTAAAATTATTAAGTACTAAAAATAAAACAAACTTTGTTTCATTATAATCAAAAACAAAATATTTTAATAAACTCAATTAGAACTGCTAGAAATTTATTATCAATATTTAATATTTAAGAACTTTATATTGTTATATTTGGTAACAGTTCTAAAATATTTACATTGTAATCATTGTTTAATTTCTTTATATAAAAACAAATATAAAAAGATAAGTTAATACTCTTATTTGAAAATACTATTTTCATATTTATTCAATCTGTAAATGTGGTTGTGTTTAATTGTTCTTTAAAAAGCATACTTTGAAATATTAAGTGAAATTTTTAGAAAAGAATTTAAGTTATTTAAAGAATTGGTATTTATGTGCTAATTTTTTATTTAATTACAATTAATTTAGAATTGATATAATGAATACTGTCACCAATTCCATGATGGAATTAAAATCATTTCAAATCTTTTAAATGTGAACATTAGCGAGGTAAATTATCTATTTTTGTATTTATGTGGTGATATAGATCATAGAATCATACTATTTAAAGACCTCATTCTTTATTTAATTAAATATTAAACACACTGTATTTTCTGTATACTAATATGTAAAATAAGTAAATAAGGTATTGTTAAATTTTATTTCAGTAATATATACATAAATACTATTGTTAACGCTGGTGCTTAGAACCGGTGTCAGTCATTAATAATCATGCAGTTATGCTGTTCGTTAAGGTAATTAATTGATTCATATATCAGCTAAATATAGGCATCTTTCCTCAATGGTGTATATATATATATATATTCATAAATGTATATTGTCTTTTGCCTCATATATCGATTCGCAAACGAGATACATTGTTGCGAATAATATATATGTAGTAACATGTGTATTCGTACACGTTATATCTACAATATAAATACTATTAGAAAGTCTTTATGACTATTAATTTGTTATTTAAGCATTGACATGAATTAGTATATATGTAAGAATGAAGAAGTTTTGTTTTAGTGTTACTACCGCACAAATGGCAATGTGAAGATAATCAGCTATCAGTTCACATTGCATTGCCATCTGTGGAGTATAACGTTGATACATGAACTTCGTCGTTTTGTCGTTAAAAATACATCAATCATTCATATACATAAATAAATCTAATCCTATCCTTCTCTTATTATTACTGTATAGTATCTCTGATCTTTGTTCAATCCTATTTAGAGTAGAATTAATATTACAGATATACTAATGTTCGTACATGCATGAGGCGCCGTACATCGGAATGTGGTCTCTCGTTTCCTATTGGCTAGAAAATATACGTCACGCATTCTGTACGGTCGAGGTCAATGGCATTGCATCTGCATTCCATTATGACGATTCGCTTGGCGCCGGCGTCTAAGACAGTATTTTCTTAAAAATCGCAAATTGAGAAAATATATTATTTGTAAAAAGTGTAATGGCCAGAAGATGCATTTCATTCGTGCATTCGATTATTGAATTCGAAAACATTATATATTTACAATATACATCAGCATATTGAAAATTTAGAGAACAATTAAAGCATTTTGTGCGCGTTCGACTGATACCGCACGTAGAATGATGGAGGGCTCTTATCACTTATGAATTATCATTTGTAAACTGTATATATGTATATACTGAGGCACTTATACCATCGGTCGCGAAATGAGCTGGATATTATAATTTAATTTGAGCATGTTTTTAATGGTGGATAGCAAAGCGATTCCTCAAATGTTCACTGAATGACTACAACAGTACCGGCGTGTAAAAAAAAGTAAAAATTCTGCATATTATATACGTTCAAAGCACAACACACATTGTGCAAACAATGGAAGAAGCTTGCATCGATTCGATTGATTTATTTGGAGATATATGACGACATTTCGCACTCGAATAGTAATTTTGTAAACATGATTAGATTGCGACGAAAGTAGAAATCAGAATAAAACATGTTTTTGCAACAATACGAGCCGACACATTCGCCATCGTTTCTACAATATACCGAGACGCCAACACCTTCGGTCGAATAATCAAGCCGTCCATTAGCAGTCGGTTGTATTTGGAAACTTCTTTACAAACATGAGTTAAGTTTGCAAAATATTCACTTATTCGACATGTTTTATACATTCAATCGTCAATGAATAAAATAATGGAATAATATATTTGATCGTTTTTTGTTTTCGGTGTTCTCCGGGTACACGGCGCGTCCCATTCGTCCAAGACGGCGTACGTCCCAGCACCGATGCCGGCCTATAACCCCTGGATCATCGGGATTCGGGCGACATCATCCAGCGAGGCGCTCCCGCTGCTGCGTCCACCGATTCACCTCCGCGATGAGCAGACACGAGCACCACACCGTACTCATGGAGCAGTCGACGACGACAGCATAGGAGACTGCGACGCCCCGGTGGGACGAGAGCTGCCCACGCCGAACCGGCTCTTACACATTCGCAAGATGATGGCCGCGCTCTGCGATTTGAACGTCCATTTTCAGTCGTGTCGCACACCCCTGGATATGGTGAACGCCTCGGACGAAATTTCCATGTTTAAGGAATAGTACTAGAGTGTGGAGAACGGCGACAGGACCCATGGGCTGTGACAATTACGGACAACATTATGATAACCACGAATGGAATTGTGAGTCAATTTTACAATATATTTTTCTTTTTTGTTTTATTAAGACAATCGCTCAATCCCTGTGCAGATTCTTGTACGATGTTCGCACTTAGGTGTCTTTAAAAAGACACATTGTTATACATGCTATTTACTTACATTGTATAATAATAGTTCAGTTCTTTTTTATGAATATAAATTATTAATGATTTTTATATAGATAAAAGTCGATGTTGTTATTTAACAATTTTCTATTTTCAATTTAATTACATCTGGAGATGTGTTTGATTATTCTTTAAAAAGTGTCTCGCCATACATTGAATTCCTGAAATGAATTACTTTTCGAATAAAAAATAATCTATGAATTGTTCATATTTAATAGTTAACTAAGGGACAGGTAGTCGAAAGTAATTAAACATAAATACGATTCAGATCTGTTTCCATTTCAGACTGATTGATATCCCCATTCAATTAATTATTTAAACGGAATGCATTTTATTCCTGAATCGTTTTTGTTGTGATATAAATTATATACAATTTCGATATTCAAATATCACACAACTTTATTTGAATATTAAATACCGAGCACCTTATACATTCTGCAATAGGTGACTAATTAATTAAATTAAATGACTTTGAATGCATATCTACGTCATTTAGCTTCAATATATATATATATATATATATATGGAGACATAAATGTATTAATGGTCAAGTATGAAAAATATACAATTCATTTTCACCTAATGTCTATCAATTAATACATAAGATAAAAACTGCCCGGCGCTGAGCCATGCAACGAATATTGTTGGCCGAAGCCCTGCCGCGGTTAAAAAACTAGCATGTACAGACCCGAACATCTCGTTTAAAAAGTCTGAACGGTGATTCTTGTGTCCGAGTCAGAAGAAATACCGTAGATAAAAAATGTGATACTTTGTCGACGGTTTGTATGTATTGGTGTGTGCGTGTGAGCCGCTTCAATCCAAATACGACTCCGCCCATCCAATGACGTGCAGCGATGGCGGACCGTCTTCACATGCATATTCAATACTGTTTTGTGTATTATAATTTAATTGCACAAAACTTTCGCAAATTCATTGTTTAAGAACAAGCAATTCTTCAATATCATTTTAATTCCATTGTTTACTTTTAACAATGATACATTTACGTAATAGAAATATGACAACACAAATAAATGTACTTATTATTTTTTGGTATACATTATACAACTAGTACATATATCTATATATGAATGTGTGTGTGTGTGTGTGTGTTATAGGCGTAAATATGGTTGCTTGTTAGATACGGGAACCTGTGTCTGTTCCTTATATCGCACTCTGAGAGCCGTAGTAACGGCCCGACGTCCGTATCACGGGTTGACTCCGACAGGACCGTACAATAGCTCCGTCACCGTATCATAGGTTGACTCCGGCCACATATGACTTCGAGTGAAGTGTGTTTAGCGGTCGTCGATAAGTTTATTCGCACGAATAATAACCTACGTGTCGTTTTGAATCCGATGCGGTGATAAATCTGCTGGAGATATTCACAAACGAGCGGACAGTATGAATCAATGAATCAATCTTATGTATTGTACGCAAATAAATAATAAACATATTTTAATGTTTTCACATCAGTAGACCGTACACAGTCGTTATTGTTTAACGGCCCATTTGGCAGTATCAAGTAAAAACTCAAATCGATTGATAATGACATGCGTGATTTTCATACCGATGGCGTGTACGCACCTTGATACATTATAGAAACGATGGTGGACGGTTGGACTCGTATTGTCGCAAAAATATGTTATATCTAGGTCTCCACTCTCCTCACAGTCTCATTGAACTGCGACAGTTTATAAATGATTACATAAGAGCAAAATGTCATCGTATATATACATATATATATATATATATATATATATATATATATATATATATATATATATTCAAATTGACAGTTTTTGCATTGCGAAGCGATACTAGATACCCATTTAAACTCTGAATCGGTCTTAGAACATCGGTAACGCGTGCGGTACCGGAACAATCGCGTTTGTAATTTCGCACTGACGTCACTGGAAATGTGAAATTATCGTAAATCGACCATTTTTGTTGTGCGATGCGATACTAGACGTCTATTTGAATACTGAACCGGTGTCGGTTTGTCAATTGAGCGTACAGGGTCGGAGACATAGGGCCCGAATTTTGTGACTGGCCCACTTTGCAGGCCGATTAAAATACATTTTAGAGGCGGGTGTCACTTTTAAACACTAGTACGTGGATCTAAAACCTGCCCCGTTTCCGATGCGATGAAAAAATCGCCAAAAATGCGAAAAAAATTATTTGCAAAAAATTATTTTTTGCAAATTGATAGTTTTTGTGCTGCAAAGCGATACTAGACGTCCGTCGGAACTCCGAACAGGTTCTAGTTCATCGGTAGCATCTGTGGTTCTCGAGCAATCGCGTCTGCAAATTCGCTGTGACGTCACTGAAAATGTGGAAATTTCGCAAATCGGCCATTTTTGTTGCGCGATGCGATAGTGCACGTCCATTTGAACACTGAATCGGTGTCGGTTTGTCAATTAGGCGTACAGGGTCGGAGCAATACGGTCAGAAAATTTGCGGCCCGGCCACTTCGAGGGCCGATTCAAATACCTTCTAGGTTCTGATTTCACTTTTAATCACCAGGACGTGTATCTACGGACCGCCCCGCTTGCGATGCGCGAAAAAACTCGAAAAAAATTTCCTCAAATTCACGTACCCCTACCTTTGATCACGATTTTCGGACGCGAAATTTTTTTCGCAAATCGGCTATTTTTTCGCGGCAGATGCAAACTAGGCGTCCGTCTGAACAACACATAGTTTGCAGTTTCTCGATAGCACGCGAAACGCCGGAGCAATAGCGTCTAAAAGGTTCCGCGGGTCCGAAAATTCGCATTTTTTCGCATTTTTCGCACACTTCCCACCGTTGAATTTGCTTCCAAACGCGGAAACTAGGTGCGCCGGACCCGTCCGCTCCCGATCCGCTAAAAAAAACATCAAAAAGTCGAAGTGCAAAAATTTGCAATTTCGCAAGTTCGAGCATTTTTCGATGCTTGTTTATGGAGATGATGGTGGAGGCGCAACGATTTGATGGTGGAGGCGCATAAGGTATTAACGTGGTCGGCGGGCGTTTTCCTTTTAGAAATCGTTTTTTTCGCTGGTGTCACATGATTCTAAACGTCTACACGGACTGTATGCCAGTGCCGGTGTGCGGTCCACACAGGCCCGGCGTACCAGGCCCGAGAAAATTTGTAAATAGAAAAAATTACAAATCGAAAATTTTTTCGATGCGATGCGATATTACACATCCGTCGGACCTTAGAACCGACGTTGCTTCCTCGCTCACATGTACAGGGCCGGCACAGAGGCCCGAAAACCAATCGTAGACGGAAACTTATATTCGTCATATCTAGACGTATATAAGTGCTAGTGCCAACTTTGATCGCATAATTAAAAATGTACGAGGCTTTCTCACCTACTATCCGCAAAAAAATCGCAAAAAAACAGTTGTATTGTGCGTGTACGTGTGTATGTATGTATGATTTTTTCCAAATTGTTTCAGTCTTGCAAATCGATGAATCTGGTGGTACAGAGCGAATGTATAGCCTCGCTTACATACAGTAGCATTACATGTAATGGCATACTTAAAAGAAATTCTAAAAGAATAAAATCTAACCTAAACCAATATCACTAATTTTAATTTACAGGTATCTCTACAGTACTACGACCAAAAGGACTCTACATAAAGCACTACATTAATTGATATTTAAATATTAATGATATGTATTAATTATATTAATTTAAATTTTTATAATTTTATGTTTTATAAAAGTGTATTTAATGTAAAGAGAATATAAATAAATAAAGTTTTTAAATAACATTTTAAATAATATTTTTATTTATTATAAACACAAATATATAAAATAATTTAATAATTATCTACATTGTAATTAATCGGTTTTTATATTTAACAATCCCTATATAATATAACAGATTGAAATTAAATGCCACAATTTCAAATAAAAATATTTTATTTAATTATTTAACATACAAATACATATATATATAAAACACAGTGTGTTTAATATGCAAATAAATAATCTATATTCTACATCACTATTCAAAAAACATCTCATTCATCAACAGTGTACACATTAATGACAACCATAAATAAAATGCTGTCAGTTTGAAATTAGCCTGTAAGGAGAGTAGAGATCTAGACATAATACGTTTGTGCAACAGTGCGACACGAACCGTCCACCATCGTTTCTGTAATGTACCGAGCTGCCTACACCATCGGTCCGAAAATGTCGCTGGCCATTATCAGTCGACCTGAATTTCTTCTTAACGATGCTACGCCAAATGGACCGCTAAACATTGATTCGACGACTACGAACGTTCCCCCGATGTCCTGAAAAACAATAAAGAATGTATATCATATATTAATATGTACAATAACACCACATTGATACTACCTGCCTGCCTTACTGTGAAGTATTCGTAGACTACCGTTCGTCTAATTAAACTTGACGCCGGCGCCTAACAGTATATCAATCGTGGTCAGAAACGGATGGAATTAGTCTGTGATACGGACGGCGGGCCGTTACTACGGCTCTGAGCGTGCGATATAGGAACAGACGCAGGTTCGCGTATCTAACAGGCGCCTATAATGTACACGCCGTATCGTTGGATTCGACAATCAGTTTTGCAAAAAAATATCCTGCATTTTTTTCGCGAGTTTTTTTGACGAGTGCATGTCGGGGCATAGACATCTGTTTCGTCGATTAAACTCGGCGCCGGCGCTTAAATTTGTTAGAAACACCGTCAGAGGCGATCAGGGACCGTTGGGCCGGCCCTGCACGCGTGGCTGGATAAACAATGCTGGTCCGCAGTTCCGTAGGCCCGTACATTCGCTGTGTACCGCCTGATTCAAATATTTGAGAAATTCAGACAATTCGGAAAAACCATACATACATACACACGTACACGCATAATAAAAATGTTTTTTTGCAATTTCTTTGCGGATCGTAAGTGAGAAAGCCTCGAACATTTGTAATTATGCGAAAAAAGTTGGCAACAGCACTTACATACGTCTAGAAACAACATAGGAAATTTCGATCGTCGACTAGTTTTCCGGCCCCTGTTCCGGCCCTGTACATGGGAGCAGGGAAGCAACGTCGATTAAAAGGTCCGAGCGATGTCTGAAATCGCATCGCATCGAAAAAATGTCCGATTTGCAATTTTTTCGTCTATTTACAAAATTTCTCGGGCCTGGTACGCCGGGCCTGTGCGGGCCGCACACCGGCACTGGAATACAGTCCGTGTAGATGTTTAGAATCATGTGACACCGTCGAAAAAACCGATTTCCGAAAGGAAAACGCCCGACGAGCACGTTAATACCTTATGCGCCTCCACCATCAAACCGTTGCGCCTCCACCATCATCTCCATAAACAAGCATCGAAAAATGCTCTGATTTGCGAAATTGCAAATTTTTCAACTTCGACTTTTCGACGTTTTTTTCAGCGGATCGGGAGCGTACGGGTCCGCCGCACCTAGTTTTCACATTTGGAAGCAAATTTAACAGTGGGAAGTGTGCGAAAAATGCGAAAAAATGCGAATTTTTGGACCCGCAAGCTCTTTCAGGCGCCATTACTCCGGCGTTACGCGTGCTATCGAGAAACCAAAAACTATTCGTAGTTCAGACGGACGTCTAGTTTCCATCTGAGGCGAAAAAATTGCCGATTTGCGAAAAAAAATTCGCGTCCGAAAATCGTGATCAAAGGTAGGGGTACGTGAATTTGAGGAAATTTTTTTCGAGTTTTTTGGCGCATCGCAAGCGGGGCGGTCCGTAGATACACGTCCTGGTATTTAAAAGTGAAATCGGAACCTAGAAGGTATTTGAATCGGCCCTCGAAGTGGCCGGGCCACAAATTTTCGGACCGTATTGCTCCGGCCCTGTACGCCTAATTGACAAACCGACACCGATTCAGGGTTCAAATGGACGTTCCCTATCGCATCGCACAACAAAAATTGTCGATTTGCGAAATTTCCACATTTTCAGTGACGTCAGAGCAAATTTGCAGGCGCGATTATTCCGGAACCACACATGCTACCGATGAAATAGAATCGGTTCGGAGTTTCGACGGACTTCTGGTATCGCTTTGCAGTACAAAAACTATCGATTTGCAAAAAATAATTTTTTGCAAAAAAATTTTTTTCGCGTTTTTGGCGATTTTTTCGTCGCATCGGAAGCGAGCCGGTCCATAGGCCCATGTACAAGTGATTTTGCCTCAATAGAAATGTTCACTTCGGCACAAATACGTCTAACGTGCGATTTCGTCGGCCGGCAGTTCGTTTCACGACCGCGCGCCGAACCGGTTCCGTCGATTATCGGACTCGAATATACTGTTGTATTTTTTTCAATGACTATCATGTAAACAATGAAACTGGCTCGTCCCTGTTCGACTGATATACTGGATACATACGATGACAATTTGCAACCGTTTAACCATTAATAAACTGTGGCAGTTCAATAAGACTGTGAGGAGAAGTGGCGATCCAGATATAAAATATTTTTGCAACAATACGAAGCCCGTCCACCATCGTTTCTATAATGCATCGAGGCGCCTACACCATCGGTCTGAAAATCACGCCGGGTCATTCTCGATCGATCTGAGTTTTTTCTTGACACTGCTTCGCCAAATGGACCGTTAATAATTAATTCAACGACTATGGACGGTCTACTGATGTAAAAACATTAAAATATGTTAATTATTTATTTGCGTACAATAAATAAGATTTTGATTCATGCTATCCGCTCGTCTGCGAATATCTCCAGCGGATTCAGAACGATAAGTAGATTCGTACGGGCGTGGGGCCGTTGTGCCGGCCCTGAACGCGGAGATGGATGACAGACGCCGGATCGCAATTCCATTGCACCCGTACATTCGCTCTGTACCGCCAGATTTGTCGATTTGTAAGATTCAAACAATTATGAAAAAACATACACGCCTACACGCATAATACAAATGTTTTTTGCATTTTTTTGGCGGATTGAAAGTGAGACCGGGCCGGACATTTGTAATTACGCGATAAAAGTTGGCGCCGGGTGTTATAAACGCCTAGAAACGACATAGGAAATTACGGTCTTCGACTGATTTTTGGGCCCCTGTGCCGGCCCTGTAGATGCGAGCGAAAAAGCAACGTCGGTTCGAAGGTTGGACGGGCGTCTAATATCGCACCGCATCGAAAAAATAACCGATTTGTATTTTTTTCGTCTATTTACACATTTTCTCGGGCCTGCTGCACCGGGCCTGTGCGGGCCGCACACTGACACTTCCGTACAGTCCGTGTAGACGTCTAGAATCACGCGAAACAAGCGATTTCCGAAAGGAAAACGCCCGCTGAGCACATTAATACATTATGCGCCTCCACCATCAAATCTACGGACAAATATCGAGAAATGCCACGCCCTGACTTCTGACTTGCGAAATTGCAAATTTCTGCACATCGACTTTTCGATGTTTTTTTCAGCGCATCGGGAGCGGACGGATCCGGCGCACCTAGTTTTCGCATTTGGAAGCAAATTTAACGGTCGGAAGTGTGCGAAAAATGCGAAAATAGGCGAATTTTCGGACCCGCAAACTCTTTCAGGCGCCATTACTCCGGCGTTACGCGTGCTATCGAGAAACCGAAAGCTATTCGTAGTTCAGACGGACGTCTAGTTTCCATCTGCGGCGAAAAAATTGCAGATTTGCGAAAAATATTTCGCATCCGAAAATCGTGATCAAAGGTAGGGGTACGTGAATTTGAGGAAATTTTTTTCGACTTTTTTCGCGCATCGCAAGCGGGGCGGTCCGTAGATACACGTCATGGTGTTTAAAAGTGAAATCGGAACCTAAAAGGTATTTGAATCGGCCCCCAAAGTGGGCGGGTCGCAAATTTTCGGACCATATTATTCCGGCCCTGTACGGCTAATTGACAAACCGATATCGATTTAGTGTTCAAATGGGCGTGTAGTATCGCATCGCACAACAAAAATCGCCGATTTGCGAAATTACCACATTTTCAGTGACGTCAGAGCTAATTTGCAGACGCGATTGCTCGGGAACCACGCATGCTACCGATGAACTGGAACGAGTTTGGAGATTCGACAGACGTATAGTATCGCTTTGCAGCACAAAAACTATCGATTTTCAACAAAAAATTTTGTGCAAAAATTTTTTTTATCGCATTTTTGGCGATTTTCTTATCGCATCGTAATCGGATCGGTTTGTAGATCCACGTACTAGTGTTTAAAAGTGACACCGGCCTCTAAAATGTATTCGAACCGGCCTGCAAAGTGGGCCAATCTGAAAATTCGGGCCCTATTTCTCCGACCCTGTACGCTCAATGGACAAACCGACATTGGTTCGGTATTCAAATAGACGTCTAGTATCGCATCGCACAACAAAAATGGTCGATTTACGATAATTTCACATTTCCAGTGACGTCAGTGCGAAATTGCAAACGTGATTGTTCCGGCACCGCACGCGATACCGATGTACTGAAACCGATTCAGAGTTTAAATGGGTATCTAGTATCGCTTCGCAATGCAAAAACTGTCAATTTAAAAATATAATTATTATATATATATATATATATATATACATGATGACATTTTGCACTCGTGTATTCATTTATAAACTGTCGCAGTTTAATGAGACTGTGAGGAGAGTGGAGAGCTAGATATAAAATATTTTTGCGACAACACGAAGCCAACCGTCCATCATAGTTTCTATAATGTACCAGGGTGCCTACACCATCGGTCTGAAAATCACGCTGATCATTAACGATCGATTTAAGTTTTTTCTTGACATTGCTTTGCCAAATGGACCGTTAAACATTAACTCAACGACTATGAACGGTCTACTAATGTAAAAACAATAAAATATGTCTATTATTTATTTGTGTACAATACATAAGATTGATTCATACTGACACATCATTAGACGACAGAGATGGCTGGAGCCAGTCTTTGATGTACTAATTGTTTATTGCGATATTTTTGTTGGAATCGGAAACGTGCCTACTCGTACAATTGCGATTCATCGTTGGAACTTTGCGCTAGCGCCTAAAAATGTCACAAAACTACGATCAAAGCAAACAGCTCCTAACTGGTTTTCGGGCCGCCGTCCCGGCCCTGTGTGTTGAAGCGCGGAACGCCACTAATCCACTGTAGTGATTGATAGCCGCTATTGTCCTACACAGCCAAAATCGTCGTCGCTTTCAAAAATAATTTTGGCTAAAAAAACAATCTAATAAAAAAAATTCCTGTTTTTTTTCGCAAATTTTTCGGCGTATCGCAAGCGTGATATTCCTTAAACATACGTATGTTAAATTTTCGGTTGTTTTAATGTGCGTGAAACGGTATCAGAAGCGATCAACGATAGCTTGTGCTTCGGGCCTTTGTTCCGGCCCTGCACGCGCGACCGAATAACCGACACCGGTCCGCAGTTCCACTAGACATATACATTCGCTCTGTACTGCCAGATTCATCAATTTTCAAGACTCAAACAATTTGGAAAAACCATACACATCTACACGTGTAATACAAATGTTTCGCAATTTTTTGGGCGGATTGGAAGTGAGAAGGCCTCGGAAATTTATAATTACGTGATAAAAGTTAACACCGATCCCCATAAACGTCTAGAAATGACGAATGAAATTCCCGTCTTCGATTGGTTTTCGGGCCTCTGCGCCGGCCCTGTACAAGTGAGCGAGGAAGCGACGTCGTTTCGAAGCTCTGACGGATGTCTAATATCGCATCACGTCGAAAAAGTTTCCGATTTACAATTTTTTCATCTATTTACACATTTTCTCGGGCCTGCTGCACCGGGCCTGTGCGGGCCGCACACCGACCCTGACATACAGTCCGTGTAGACGTCAAGAATCATATGACACCGTCGAAACAAGCGGTTTCCATAAGGAAAAGTCTCGCCGATCACATTAACATTTTATGCGCCTCCACCATCAAAATCTACGGACAAATATCGAGAAATGCCACGCCCTGACTTCTGACTTGCGAAATTGCACATTTCTGCACATCGACTTTTCGATGTTTTTTTCAGCGCATCGGGAGTGGACGGATCCGGCGCACCTAGTTTCCGCATTTGGAAGCAAATTTAACGGTGGGAAGTGTGCGAAAAAATCAAAAAAGACGATTTTGGATACGTGAATTTGAGAAAAAATTTTCCGAGTTTTTTGGCGCATCGCAAGCGGGGCAGTCTGTAGATACACGTCCTGGTGTTTAAAAGTGAAATCGGAGCCTAGAAGGTATTCGTCGATTATCGGACTCGAATATATTGTTGTATTTTTTTCAATGACTATCATGTAAACAATGAATATCTTCAGCGGATTTATCACCGCATCGGATTCAGAACGACACGTAGACTCGTACGGGCGTAGGACCGTTGTGCCGGCCCTGAACGCGCAGATGGATCACCGACATCGGTCCGCAATTCCTCTAGGCCCGTACATTCGCTCCGTACCGCCAAATTCGTCGATTTGCAAGACTCAAACAATTTGGAAAAAAACATACCCACGCCTACACGCATAATACAAATGTTTTTTGCAATTTTTGGCGAATTGGAAGTGAGAAGGCGTCGGACATTTGTATTTACGCGATAAAAGTTGGCGCCGGCTCTTACAAACGTCTAGAAACGACATAGGAAATTCCGTTCGTCGACAGATTTTCGAGCCCCTGTGTCGGCCCTGTACATGTGAGCGAGAAAGCGACGTCGGTTCGAAGGTCGGACGGGCGTCTAATATCGCACCGCATCGAAAAAATCACCGATTTGTATTTTTTTCGTCTATTTACAAATTTTCTCGGGCCTGCTGCACCGGGCCTGTGCGGGCCGCACACCGACACTTCCGTACAGTCCGTGTAGACGTCTAGAATCACGCGAAACAAGCGATTTCCGAAAGGAAAACGCCCGCCGAGCACATTAATACTTTATGCGCCTCCACCATCAAATCTACGGACAAATATCGAGAAATGCCACGCCCTGACGTCTGACTTGCGAAATTGCAAATTTCTGCACATCGACTTTTCGATGTTTTTTTCAGCGCATCGGGAACGAACGGACCCGGCGCACCTAGTTTCCGCATTTGGAAGCAAATTTAACGGTGGGAAGTGTGCGAAAAATGCGAAAAAAGACGTTTTTGCGGACCCGCAAACTCTTTCAGACGCTGTAACTCCGGCGTTACGCGTGCTATCGAGAAACCGCAAACTATTCATAGTTTAGACGGACGTCTAGTTTGCATCTGCGGCGAAAAAATTGCAGATTTGCGAAAAATATTTCGCATCCGAAAATCGTGATCAAAGGTAGGGGTACGTGAATATGAGGAAATTTTTTTCGAGTTTTTTGGCGCATCGCAAGCGGGGCGGTCCGTAGATATACGTCCTGGTGTTTAAAAGTGAAATCTGAACCTAGAAAGTATTTGAATCGGCCCGCGAAGTGGGCGGGTCGCAAATTTTCGAACCATATTGCTCCGGCCCTGTACGCGTAATTGACAAACCGACACCGATTCAGTGTTCAAATGGACGTCTAGTTTCGCATCGCACAACAAAAATCGCCGATTTGCGAAATTACCACATTTTCAGTGACGTCAGAGCGAATTTGCAGACGCGATTATTCCGTATCTATGCATGCTACTGATGAACTGGAATGAGTTCGGATATTCAACGGACGTCTAGTATCGCTTTGCAGCACAAAAACTATCGATTTGCAAAAAAATATATTTTGCAAAAAAAAATTTTTCACTTTCTTTGCAATTTTTTCATCGCATCGGAAGCGGGTCGGTTTGTAGACAGACGTACTAGTGTTTAAAAGTGACACCGACCTCTAAAATGTATTTGAATCGACCTGCAAATTGGGCTAGTCACAAAATTCGGGCCCTATTTCTCCGACCCTGTACGCTAAATTGACAAAGTGATACCGGTTCAGTATTCAAATAGACGTCTAGTATCGTATCACAAAACAAAAATGGTCGATTTACGCAAAATTTTACATTTCCAGTGACGTGGTGCGAAATTGCAAACGCGATTGTTCCGGCACCGCACGCGTTATCGATGTACTGAAACTGTTTCAGAGTTTAAATGGGTGTCTAGTATCGATATGCCATTCAAAAACTGTCAATTTTCAAAATATAAATTATTGCAAAAAATTTTTTTTGCAGCATTTCGTTTCATCACCTTGCACCGAACTGATTCTATATTCTGTTCAAATATCACATAGTATATCTATCTAGTCATATAAATTAAATATTGTTTTTGTTCTTGGAATTGTGTGTGTGTACATGTTTTTAGTTGTTGTTTATAATTCTCTATATATAACATATCTTTCATTCAATAGTGGAATTGCATTAATTAACGTACTCAACACTAAAATATCCTATGATGAATGCTTTATTTTTAATATTTTTTTCAAATACATACATTACATATAGTTTTTATTCACTGAAGTGTGTGTGCGTACATGTCTTTAATTGTCTATAAAATCGTTGATTTAAACGAATACGAATATTTCAGAAAAATAATGTAAATATAACTTTTTTGAGACAGTTTAAATATTGAATGTATTTGATTGAAGTAAATGGTTTATTCTAATCAAAATATCTTTAATATTTAATCTGCATCAAATTGTCGGTATAGAATTGTATTATGACTTGTTCCGCTCTTTCCAAGATATATTTTAAATAATGCAGATATCATGTTAGTACATGACATAACATCTCACACGGTTTTTTATGCAAATGTAAAAAATCGCATGAATTTCCTACGAGACCACAAATTTTATATCATTTTTAGTACATGTGCTACATTCTTTTAGAAAAGTAGATAAACTCATTGTGATGATGAGTGATATTTAGCATAGAAATAAACCTATTACAGGGAACACTAGTATTTACTTTCAAAGTTAATTGTTTGAAAAAGAATTAAAAAATTAGTTAAAATATTCTTTTTCTAAAATAAATTCATGCAAAAATGCAATAACATTCATCCTGAAATAGGAATTCTTTTAGTTAGGTCTTTTAAAGAAGTTGATATAAAACACAAATACAATTATTTGTTTACCAACAACCTTTGTGTTTAGCATACATGATTTCAATTATTATCTGTAATTTTTATCAATTTGTAAGACTTTTTAAAATAATGTCTGTACGTACTTATTCAGTACTGTTAGAGAAGCATTAAATATATACAGAAATCGATAATATTCATAAATTCTAGTAATATTAATTTATGCTATAGAAATGAAAAAAATTTCAAAAGTAAACCACTATCTATATGATGTTTTTTTGAAGGCATGTTTTTTCATACATGGAATTATTAATTTTATGCATATGAAAGAAAACTATAACTGCATATATTTGTTTTCATTGCTTATTCTATGAAAATTAAGTGTATATGGAAAATATTTGAAAAATAAGTAAAGTTAATTTGTCTACAACACTATCGTATATTAAATTTATGAAGTAAAAAGTTTTAAAGATAAATGGGAACAGTATAAGGTTTAGAGTATAAAACAGGAAAATGTAATCAAATTTATTCATACTTCTAGTTAATATAATGTTCAATTCAGTTTGAAGAATTTTAGTCAGCAAATGTTTTCATAAATGTACTCAATGCTCATTCCTTTTGTGTTTATTTATATTTTATTAACATTTCTATTAATCAGTTTTTGTAATTACTGAAATACAGTTCTTAAGACATAAAATCACTGTATTTAAACGTGTGAATTTTTATAACGTCTAATTTTTATAAGTTTTAGCTCATTGTAAGCATTTCTTTCATTGTAATACTGATATATAATATTATACCAATGTAGGAAGTCAAATATATTGATAACTACTAATATATTATACATTCGAAACTGATATATAAATAAAAAATAGATTATTAATACACTTTATAATTCACTATATATGACTAAAAATTTATTCAATCAATGAATTGCATTTAACATACTCAACATTTAAATAGCAACATGTATATGTATATATATATATATATATATATATATATATATATATATATATATATATAAATAATTATATTTTATTGTCTAGAAGTATTTATTAGTTAGAACATCATTATAGCTTCTTCCATTTATATTTATACATGTAATGTTTCAGGGAACTCATAATATTGAATGCTTTATCGTTTTAAGTTTGACTGCAAATGAAATATGCTTTGGTTGTAACAATATTAATATATCAATATATATATATATATATTTCTTATTGTCATTTTTAAAAATATTTATAAATGAAACAAGAGGTATTCGATGGTTTAGTTTGATATAATTGCAAATAAAAGTGGTGGATCGTCAAAACTAATAAATAATATTAATATACATGTTTGTGTATATATATATATACATCTTTTTTACAAGCTAAATGCTAACAAAGTAGTATTCCTTATATATTAAATATGTGTATATTAAATCTGCCTGCGTTTTCATTTATACATTTTAAATTCAAAATCGAGCTAGTTACGCCATCTGTTGCTATTTATGTAATTTCTAAACTAAATACTTAAAGAAAAAAAATTTATTTACCTTCTGACTAAGGAAAAGTACTAATTTTTTTTTTTAGTTTATATCCCAACTTATACGAAAACTAATTTCATACTGACGTTTCAAACACAGGAAAAAATATATTTCAGTTTTTCATAGAGATGGCCGTACGCATCTATCTTAGATTTAAGAAAATACTCTATGTATAGTTAATAATAAAATATATAAAGAATGGACATTATTATTTTATTGCTATATTAATTTACGAGGTTAAAAATCAATACATTGTTAGGAAAAACATTTAATCAATAAAAAATAGAAATTAATGTATTTTAAAGAAAATACTGAGTACTCACAATTGCAGCAGTAGCATACATCGTTCCCTTGGTAATTCGGAACCGAGCTCCTTTTGGTCGTCTTGTATGACAAGCAAGAATACTGGTGGCAGGATCATACTCAGTTTATTTATTGATTTTTAGTAATGTAATTTGTTATTTGTTTCTGAAAATTAATAATATCAAATTAGAATCATTCGACAGAAAATTATTATAAATAAATATTTATACATAAGACTAAGAATATAAAATGATACTGCTGTACCTTAAAAGTTATAAAATATTCACAATTTATTTAAAAATGGCACTGGCTTGTATTCCACAATCTAATTCGAAATTTCGTTCACTTTTTAAGAACATTTTCAATTTTTTACTATTAATTTAGCCATGGTAATATTGATTTTAACAGGGAGGATTTGACTGTTTTGTTGCAGATAATAATGGCCATTTTTAACAATCGACAATCGCAAACGTCACAAATCGCATCGTCAACGCTAGTCGGTTCGGTTAGGAATTAAATACCGAGTGGCATCTTTATATATTTTTTAATGTTTTAAAATAATTTAGTGCGTTTTTTGAAAGAAATTAATAGCAAATTAGAAAAATTGATATGCAAACTTTGATTAATTTATATTTAAAAATAATTGCAATCAACATAAGATGACACACGCACGCATATATTTATATATATATATATATATATATATATATATATATATATATATATATATATATATATATGTATATATATGTACACAATGGTCATTTTTTAGTTTTTATTTGTATTTTATTAACATTTCTACTAGACAGTTTTTTTTAATTACTGAAATACAGGTTTTAAACCATAATATATGGTATTAAAATATCTTTAACATTTAATCAGCATCAAGTTGACATTATAGAATTGTATTATGACTTGTTCCGCTCTTTCCAAGATATATTTTAAATACTGCAGATATCATGTTAGTACATTACATGACATAACATCTCACACGGTTTTTTATGCAAATCTAAAAAATCACATGAATTTCCTACGAGACAACAAATTTTATATCATTTTTAGTACATGTGCTACATTCTTTTAGAAAAGTAGATAAACTCATTGTGATGATGAGTGACATTTAGCATAGAAATAAACCTATTACAGGGAACACTATTATTTACTTTCAAAGTTAATTGTTTGAAAAAGAATTAAAAAATTAGTTAAAATATTCTTTTTCTAAAATAAATTCTTGCAAAAATGCAATAACATTCATCCTGAAATCGGAATTCTTTTAGTTAGGTCTTTTAAAGAAGTTGATATAAAACACAAATACAATTATTTGTTTACCAACAACCTTTGTGTTTAGCATACATGATTTCAATTATTATCTGTAATTTTTATCAATTTGTAAGACTTTTTAAAATAATGTCTGTACGTACTTATTCAGTACTGTTAGAGAAGCATTAAATATATACAGAAATCGATAATATTCATAAATTCTAGTAATATTAATTTATGCTATAGAAATGAAAAAAATTTCAAAAGTAAACCACTATCTATATGATGTTTTTTTGAAGGCATGTTTTTTCATACATGGAATTGTTAATTTTATGCATATGAAAGAAAACTATAACTGCATATATTTGTTTTCATTGCTTATTCTATGAAAATTAAGTGTATATGGAAAATATTTGAAAAATAAGTAAAGTTAATTTGTCTACAACACTATCGTATATTAAATTTATGAAGTAAAAAGTTTTAAAAGATAAATGGGAACAGTATAAGGTTTAGAGTATAAAACAGGAAAATGTAATCAAATTTATTCATACTTCTAGTTAATATAATGTTCAATTCAGTTTGAAGAATTTTAGTCAGCAAATGTTTTCATAAATGTACTCAATGCTCATTCCTTTTGTGTTTATTTATATTTTATTAACATTTCTATTAATCAGTCTTTGTAATAACTGAAATACAGTTCTTAAGACATAAAATCACTGTATTTAAACGTGTGAATTTTTATAACGTCTAATTTTTATAAGTTTTAGCTCATTGTAAGCATTTCTTTCATTGTAATACTGATATATAATATTATACCAATGTAGGAAGTCAAATATATTGATAACTACTAATATATTATACATTCGAAACTGATATATAAATAAAAAATAGATTATTAATACACTTTATAATTCACTATATATGACTAAAAATTTATTCAATCAATGAATTGCATTTAACATACTCAACATTTAAATAGCAACATGTATATATATATATATATATTAATAATTATATTTTATTGTCTAGAAGTATTTATTAGTTAGAACATCATTATAGCTTCTTCCATTTATATTTATACATGTAATGTTTCAGGGAACTCATAATATTGAATGCTTTATATTTTTAACTTTGACTGCAAATGAAATATGCTTTGGTTGTAACAATATTAATATATCAATATATATATATTTCTTATTGTCATTTTTAAAAATATTTATAAATGAAACAAGAGGTATTTGATGGTTCAGTTTGAAATAATTTCAAATAAAAGCGGTGGATCGTCAAAACTAATAAATAATATTAATATACATGTTTGTGTATATATATATATATATATATATATATATATATATATATATATACATCTTTTTTACAAGCTAAATGCTAACAAAGTAGTATTCCTTATATATTAAATATGTGTATATTAAATCTGCCTGCGTTTTCATTTATACATTTTAAATTCAAAATCGAGCTAGTTACGCCATCTGTCGCTATTTATGTAATTTCTAAACTAAATACTTAAAGAAAAAAAATTTATTTACCATCTGACTAAGGGAAAGTTCTAATTTTTTTTTAGTTTATATCCCAACTTATACGAAAACTAATTTCATACTGACGTTTCAAACACAGGAAAAAATATATTTCAGTTTTTCATAGAGATGGCCGTACGCATCTATCTTAGATTTAAGAAAATACTCTATGTATAGTTAATAATAAAATATATAAAGAATGGACATTATTATTTTATTGCTATATATTAATTTACGAGATTAAAAATCAATACATTGTTAGGAAAAACATTTAATCAATAAAAAATAGAAATTAATGTATTTTAAAGAAAATACTGAGTACTCACAATTGCAGCAGTAGCATACATCGTTCACATTGCAGCAGTAGCATACATCGTTCCCTTGGTAATTCGGAACCGAGCTCCTTTTGGTCGTCTTGTATGACAAGCAAGAATACTGGTGGCAGGATCATACTCAGTTTATTTATTGATTTTTAGTAATGTAATTTGTTATTTGTTTCTGAAAATTAATAATATCAAGTTAGAATCATTCGACAGAAAATTATTATAAATAAATATTTATACATAAGACTAAGAATATAAAATGATACTGCTGTACCTTAAAAGTTATAAAATATTCACAATTTATTTAAAAATGGCACTGGCTTGTATTCCACAATCTAATTCGAAATTTCGTTCACTTTTTAAGAACATTTTCAATTTTTTACTATTAATTTAGCCATGGTAATATTGATTTTAACAGGGAGGATTTGACTGTTTTGTTGCAGATAATAATGGCCATTTTTAACAATCTTTAACATTTAATCAGCATCAAGTTGACATTATAGAATTGTATTATGACTTGTTCCGCTCTTTCCAAGATATATTTTAAATACTGCAGATATCATGTTAGTACATTACATGACATAACATCTCACACGGTTTTTTATGCAAATCTAAAAAATCGCATGAATTTCCTACCAGACAACAAATTTTATATCATTTTTAGTACATGTGTTACATTCTTTTAGAAAAGTAGATAAACTCATTGTGATGATGAGTGATATTTAGCATAGAAATAAACCTATTACAGGGAACACTAGTATTTACTTTCAAAGTTAATTGTTTGAAAAAGAATTAAAAAATTAGTTAAAATATTCTTTTTCTAAAATAAATTCTTGCAAAAATGCAATAACATTCATCCTGAAATCGGAATTCTTTTAGTTAGGTCTTTTAAAGAAGTTGATATAAAACACAAATACAATTATTTGTTTACCAACAACCTTTGTGTTTAGCATACATGATTTCAATTATTATCTGTAATTTTTATCAATTTGTAAGACTTTTTAAAATAATGTCTGTACGTACTTATTCAGTACTGTTAGAGAAGCATTAAATATATACAGAAATCGATAATATTCATAAATTCTAGTAATATTAATTTATGCTATAGAAATGAAAAAAATTTCAAAAGTAAACCACTATCTATATGATGTTTTTTTGAAGGCATGTTTTTTTATACATGGAATTATTAATTTTATGCATATGAAAGCAAACTATAACTGCATATATTTGTTTTCATTGCTTATTCTATGAAAATTAAGTGTATATGGAAAATATTTGAAAAATAAGTAAAGTTAATTTGTCTACAACACTATCGTATATTAAATTTATGAAGTAAAAAGTTTTAAAAGATAAATGGGAACAGTATAAGGTTTAGAGTATAAAACAGGAAAATGTAATCAAATTTATTCATACTTCTAGTTAATATAATGTTCAATTCAGTTTGAAGAATTTTAGTCAGCAAATGTTTTCATAAATGTACTCAATGCTCATTCCTTTTGTGTTTATTTATATTTTATTAACATTTCTATTAATCAGTCTTTGTAATAACTGAAATACAGTTCTTAAGACATAAAATGACTGTATTTAAACGTGTGAATTTTTATAAAGTCTAATTTTTATAGTTTTTAGCTCATTGTAAGCATTTCTTTCATTGTAATACTGATATATAATATTATACCAATGTAGGAAGTCAAATATATTGATAACTACTAATATATTACAAATTCGAAACTGATATATAAATAAAAAATAGCCTATTAATACACTTTATAATTCACTATATATGACTAAAAATTTATTCAATCGATGAATTGCATTTAACATACTCAACATTTAAATAGCAACATGTATATATATATATATTAATAATTATATTTTATTGTCTAGAAGTATTTATTAGTTAGAACATCATTATAGCTTCTTCCATTTATATTTATACATGTAATGTTTCAGGGAACTCATAATATTGAATGCTTTATCGTTTTAAGTTTGACTGCAAATGAAATATGCTTTGGTTGTAACAATATTAATATATCAATATATATATATATATATTTCTTATTGTCATTTTTAAAAATATTTATAAATGAAACAAGAGGTATTCGATGGTTTAGTTTGATATAATTTCAAATAAAAAAACGGTGGATCGTCAAAACTAATAAATAATATTAATACACATGTTTGTGTATATATATATATATACATCTTTTTTACAAGCTAAATGCTAACAAAGTAGTATTCCTTATATATTAAATATGTGTATATTAAATCTGCCTGCGTTTCATTTATACATTTTAAATTCAAAATCGAGCTAGTTACTCCATCTGTTGCTATTTATGTAATTTCTAAACTAAATACTTAAAGAAAAAAAATTTATTTACCATCTGACTAAGGGAAAGTACTAATTTTTTTTTAGTTTATATCCCAACTTATACGAAAACTAATTTCATACTGACGTTTCAAACACAGGAAAAAATATATTTCAGTTTTTCATAGAGATGGCCGTACGCATCTATCTTAGATTTAAGAAAATACTCTATGTATAGTTAATAATAAAATATATAAAGAATGGACATTATTATTTTATTGCTATATTAATTTACGAGGTTAAAAATCAATACATTGTTAGGAAAAACATTTAATCAATAAAAAAATAGAAATTAATGTATTTTAAAGAAAATACTGAGTACTCACAATTGCAGCAGTAGCATACATCGTTCCCTTGGTAATTCGGAACCGAGCTCCTTTTGGTCGTCTTGTATGACAAGCAAGAATACTGGTGGCAGGATCATACTCAGTTTATTTATTGATTTTTAGTAATGTAATTTTTTATTTGTTTCTGAAAATTAATAATATCAAATTAGAATCATTCGACAGAAAATTATTATAAATAAATATTTATACATAAGACTAAGAATATAAAATGATACTGCTGTACCTTAAAAGTTATAAAATATTCACAATTTATTTAAAAATGGCACTGGCTTGTATTCCACAATCTAATTCGAAATTTCGTTCACTTTTTAAGAACATTTTCAATTTTTTACTATTAATTTAGCCATGGTAATATTGATTTTAACAGGGAGGATTTGACTGTTTTGTTGCAGATAATAATGGCCATTTTTAACAATCGACAATCGCAAACGTCACATATATATATTATATATATATATATATATATATATATATATTATATATATATATATATATATATATATATGTATGTATGTATATATATACACATATATATATATATATATATATATATATATATATATATATATATAGATAGATAGAGAGAGAGAGAGGCATTAATTATGAGAGATATAATTTTAAAATTAATATTTGGTGTATTTTTTTTGTAAAAATATCCAGTTTTCATTATATTGGACAATGGATAAATCATGAAAACATAAAATCGTTATTATTTGAAATATATTTTTTCCATTAAATAAATCGGTTTCATTTGACCTAGTTTTGTAAATCTTATGGAAGCATTGTAACAGCACCGTGTCAGCATTTTATATAATTCACTCGTAGTTGCGTCACGAATCGACTGGCCTTCACTGACCATTGCACGGCTTGCGCGACTCATTTCTGTATCGAACGCCGTCCGTCCAATACACTGTTCAAGAATTTTCCTACAGTCGTATTTAATTGTAAGTAATTGTAGTTTTTCGATTGAAATTTTTAAATATATGTTTAAATCTAACTAAATTAAAAACATTTAACTATTTTTTAACAAATTTTCAAAATAATTTTACATTTTTCAATATTAACAATTTTTAGTGTTATTGTACATTGTTTATTTTTTTTTAGAATTTTTACTATCATGGATGAATATTTAAGTATAGAGTAGTTTTGTTTAATTTACATAAAATTAAATTTGATAAATTGTTTTTTTCATTATTTTAAAATACATTTTTTTTAAATTTTAATTTGTTATATATGTTCTTCTGATTACTGAAGTCGATTTGAAGATTCGTCGTATAACGATATATATATATTTCTAACATAACACGTTAGAAGCACTGAAGCAACGTTAAAACATCGTGATCGAGAAAGATCATAAAATTAGTTTTCAGTATTGTAAATGTAAGTGCCTCGGGGTTTTGTATCGTGATCGCCCGATCACTTTAACTGTAAATTCATAAAAATCTTTTAGTGAATTCTTCAAATTCATTTTAAGATTGTCCGTGAGTACGAACCAGATGTCTAATAAACGTTAAGCTGGGATTGCGTTAAGGGTACAGGATATTTTGGTTTCACCTGTAGGTAGTACTTAAGCGATCGCACCCTTTGCTAACTATAACCGTCTGTACGTTTTCGCCATCGAGAAGTCCTCAAACCTGGAGGTGCGAGGCAGTCTGTTTGTTTTGTCCTTTTTTTTTTCAGGGTTTTTGTGTTGTTTTCCCTAACCTTTATTTTATGAGACTCTTTCTGTCTCGCTTCTCACTTGTGCTTTAGATTAGACTTTAGAGTAGGGTTTTTATGAGAGATCTCTCGTTTTTTTTTATAGCTTAGGTTTTTGACTAGGGTTTCAGGTTTCTTCGAGAACCGCATCCACATTCTTCGATGACATCACGAAAACGTACATTCGGTTGAGAAGTGCAGAGCGCTGGGCGAGAGTGGCTGGGGTATCCCCGGGCCTGTAATCCTACACGGGTGTTACTCGGATGCTTCGTACTTTGCTTTGCTTGTAGTTTTAAATTCATTTTTTTAACATTTTGTTACTGGGGTAGGGTTTATTCTGAAAATGTTTCACCAAACAGCAAACATTGTGGTTGACTCAACATGAACCACACTACCACTGAACCACATTATTTGAACCATAGTTCTAGTTATTGATGTATACTGCACATCGTATGTGTAATCAGAGGATACTGTTATAACAATATATTTTGTAAAATGATAAATGTTTAACATTCTGCATCGAATATTGAACACGAGCATAATATTAAAAGTTCGTACAATTCATTAAATCTTAAAATCATTTTATTACACTACTCTATACTTCGAAACGAATTTGCAAGATCGCCAGACCGATGTGGATATTAAATGTTATGTAATAATGGCATAAAAAAGTAAGAAAAAATAAATACACGATTCATTAATTATTACAGTGTGGTTAAAAATAATAATGTTTCAGATTCTTTTGATATCAAATGGATCCGGTTTCTCATTAATGATCGTGAATACATAGCACTGAAATGTATATCTTTACTACGGAATATGTATGACGGGAAGTTAAAAATGTTGAGGAAAAAAGTTAAAATATAAAATACTATTTTTAAATATACATATATAAACTTTTGTAGTAAAAATATTCTGTTCTAGGTACTAAATTATTAGTTTTAGCATTGTATGAAGGGTATGTTAGATCAAATTTCGGATGCTGAACAAGGGGATTACTAAATTATGTTGTTTTGGTGCTTGTATAGAACAGTGCAGTCTTCTATCCAGTCTTCATTTTAAAAGTAAGCATTTCATTTAAAAATCTAATTAATACAAAATAAATATGTAGCATAAAATTGAAATTTAAATATATTTTTAATAATTATAAAGTAATAATTAAAAAACTTAAGAATATTAACTAATAAATTTTTATATTCTATTAGAATCTGTTCAACTCATCACAAAATTTACAAATAATCGAAGAATAAAATAACCATCGGATAAAATTCAGAGATTGCAGTTAATTAACCAGAAACTAAAAGCGCTGTATGGCAAAGTAAGTTTTATCTTTTAAAATTTCAAATTTCATTACAAAAGGAAACAATTCATTTAAATAAAATATGCATAGTAACTTGATTTCATTAAACTTCGCGATTTTCAAAAAAAAATTCTTTTATGCAATACATGTGGATTTCTTAATTTAATTAAATGTTTAGACTTTTTTGTTTCGTGTATTTTGATTGTTGTAAAATTAATTTTAATGTCTCTAATGTTCAATTTATATCACACTTTAATTTCATTCGATAATAAATATACAGATTTTTCAATCACAACATTACTATATTTCCCAACTAATTTTTAAAAATATAATCTTTTTTTGGTTGCCTATTGTTGAAATGTTAATTTTGTGTTTAATTTTGATCCCACTAAGAATTTTTTTAATACATAAATTTTCTCACTGATATATTAAATAATTACTTATTTTTTCATTTACTTATTTTTTTCTCTAAATTTTTAATGGTTTGAGGTGAATGACTGAAATAGATTGTATGTATGAAATAATGCAAATTATGTTTTCAGATGTTATTCGAAGAAAATGAAGAATATCTAGAACTGAAATATGACTATCAAGATTTCTCAATATGAGAGATAGCTGTTCAGTTTGTTTCCAGTGCGGATGCCAGCGGTTACAGAACAAAGAAACTTATTTATAGTTATAGTTATTAATTATAATTTATTATTGTTAACCAAAACATTTGGTTAAAAATTGTGATATTTGAATATTAGGGTATTGATTGCAACATCACTTTTTCTATAAGAGCAAAATTTTAATAGCATTGACAATGAATCATCTATTTAAATGATTCTATTTTAATGATTGTATAAAACGTAAATTTCAATTTTTTAGATTCTCTTTTAAAGTTCATAAGTAAAAGAAAACCGCGTATTATTTAAAACGTAAATTAATCGAAATGATACATTTTATAATAATCTAAATGAAAAAGTACATTCGTAAATAAAAGAAAATTGCAAATTTTTTAAAGATAAATTAATAGAAGTAGTATATTTAGTTCTTCTGCATTAAAGAAAGAATAAGTTCATATGAAATAAAGAAAAGCAATCTGTTTTGTTATGCATTAATGAATTTTAAATACTTAGCTTTTTTTCATGAATAGTTTATAAATAATAAGCAAAAGCAAATTGAAGTTCATAAATAATAGAACAATTGTAATGATTCCTCGAGATTAATTAGCACGATTGGTAAAATTTAAAATATTTGTTTATTTAATATTTTTATGTTAGTTTTCTTAAATTCACATATATTAAAATAGAAACTTTATTTTTATAAACAGATTGTAATGTGAAAGTAATTACTTTACACTTTCTTTAAATGAAATTTAAATTAATTTTTACTTTTTTTCTAAATTCTACAAGTGGAATTTTTTTTTAAAAAAGTAATGAAATGAATCAATAATGATTATATATTTTTTTATTAAATATGAACTCAATTTCTTACTTTTAGATTGTTTGTTTTTCATAAATAGTACAAATTTTAATCAAATTTTCATAGTTAAATTATTTCATTAGTTATATTTAAATACTTTTTGCTTTTAATTTTATAATCTTATTCAGTTTTATATTTCTACATAAACTTGCTTTAAATGTCATGAATTGTTGAAAATTAAGAATGTTTTTTATAAAGTGAAATAATTGGTAATATTTAAATGCTCTTCTAATATGAATTAATTTTTTATCGCTATATTAACTATAATATTTTCTAATGATCATAATGTAAAGTAATTTTTATAACAAAATTTTGCTTTGATAAAATTCTTAATGGTTTTAAGATTTAGTTTAACTGTGCCATTTTCAATTTCTCATTGTTGAAATTTGAAACTAGAAATTTACAAATCACTTATTTTAAATATAAACTTACTTTTCTTATATTACAAATAAGGTTTAAACTTTTCTAATGATTAATAAGTAATAACCAATTACTATTTTAATAGATAAATTAATACTGTGATAATCTCAAAATACTTTTTAATTTTCAACAATCCGACTAAACGAATTTAGTTTGATTAAAACTGGTAAATGATGAAAAATTACAAATTAGTAATTTGTTTCACAAGGCTAAAATAATGATTAATTAGAATTATATGCTGTTTTTTTATTGAATATGAACTATTTTTTTATCATTGATATGCATTAATTAAAAAAAAATAAAATATGATAATAAAAAAAATTATCAGTTTGTAAGTAAATTGATGGCTTTAACTCACTTTTAATATCATTTCTTTTGATTTATGAACTTTTTAATTTTCTTATTTCTATGTAAAATGTTCTCGATGCTCGTTAGCTGATAGAAAATGACAAATTATTTTTTAAAGATCATATGACAGTTGATAATATTTAAATGTTGTTTTTCTATTGAACATGAATTAAATTTCATATCAATACTTTAATTAGAATCATTTCTAATGATTATTAGAAATTTAAAAGTAATTTTTATGGTTTAATTAATGATTTTTATATATCATCTAAATACTTTTTCTTTTAACTATGAACTTTCAATGTAAAGTTTTGTCAGTGCTCATAACTAATAGAAGATTTCAAATGAATTATTTGTGAAAGATTAAATAAATGCTCTTTTTCTATTAAACATGAATGAAATTTATAAATTTCATTCATGTTTAATATAAGTCATGAACTTTTTATGAACTTTTTAATTTCTTATTTCGATAAACACATTAATTATTACAAATGATTTATTTATTGCTGATAAAATAATAGTCGATAATATATGAACATTTTTTATTTAATATGAATTAAATTTCATATCGGTACAATAATTACAACCCTTTTTAATGATATTTAAATAGTTAAAAATAATTTTTACTTGTGAATTAAATAATACTGATAATAGTTCAATACTCTTAACACTTTCTTTAATAATGAAATTGTTAAAATTTCTTATTTCTATATGAAATCAAGTATTAGTAAAGTTCATAAATATTAGAAATTAATTTTTTAGAAAGTGAAATAATCATTGTCGAAATATATATACTCTTTACTTATTAAACAAGAACTAGGCTTCTTATCAGTATATTAAGTACAAATTTTTCTAATGTCATAAGTAATAGATCATTACCAATTAATTTTAATGATGCATTAACAATTCAGTTAAAGGTTATACATACCTTTTTTTACATTTGAATGCTATTTTTATTAAATATGAACTAAGTCACATCCGGTATATATTAAATTTTTAACTGTCATAAGTAATAGACAATTAAAAATTTAGATTTTATTTAAGTAAATTCATAACTACAAGTAAGGCAAACGATTTAATCGATAATTTTATTTTTTCTGTTAATTATGAAATCGTATTCGTAATGAAATCGAATTAGATGTACTAAAAAATACTTTTCTGTATGTTGCATGGTAAAGCAGCAATGGACGTCGCTGCTCATGTAGAACTTGGATCGATTTATAATTCTACATCAAGAGATCCTTCGACTGAATCGGTACATCTTGCCACTGGAGTTTGAGCTTGTATCACTCGGTCTCAACTTTCATCAGATCATCATATTTGAGTGGTAAAAATTATCATATTTTTACATTAAAGTTATTAAACATTTAAATAGAATGAAATTAGAACATTTTAATAAATTATTAACAATTTTTATAGTTATTCTATATTGTTCATTATTTTTTTTAGAATCTTTACTATCATGGATGAATATTTAAGTATAGAGTAGTTTTGTTTAATTCAAATTAAAGTTGATAAATTGTTTTTTTTTAATTATTTTAAAATACATTTTTTTTAATTCTGATTTGTTATATATGTTCTTCTGATTGCTGAAGTTGATCTGAAGATTCGTCGTATATTTCTAACATAACATGTTAGAAGCACTAAACCGCGTGATCGAGAAAGATCATAAAATTTGTTTTCAGTATTGTAAATGTAAGTGCCTTGGGGTTTTGTATCGTGATCGCCCGATCACTTTAACTGTAAATTCATAAAAATCTTTTAGTGAATTCTTCAAATTCATTTTAAGATTGTCCGTGAGTACGAACCAGATGTCTAATAAACGTTAAGCTGGGATTGCGTTAAGGGTACAACTATAACCGTTTGTACGTTTTCGCCATCGAGAAGTCCTCAAACCTGGAGGTGCAGTCTGTTTGTTTTGTCCTTTTTTTCAGGGTTTTTGTGTTGTGTTTTCCATAACCTTTATTTTATGAGACTTTCTGTCTCACTTCTCACTTGTGCTTTAGATTAGACTTTAGAGTAGGGTTTTATGAGGCCGCCTCGTTTTTTTTTTTGTAGCTTAGGTTTTTGACTAGGGTTTCAGGTTTCTTCGAGAATCGCATCCACATTCTTCGATGACATCACGAAAACGTACATTCAGTTGAGAAGTGCAGAGCGCTGGGCGAGAGTAGCGGGCTAGCACGTGGCTGGGGTATCCCCGGGCCTGTAATCCTACACGGGTGTTACTCGGATGCTTCGTACTTTGCTTTGCTTGTAGTTTTAAATTCATTTTTTAAACATTTTATTACTGGGGTTGGGTTTATTCTGAAAATGTTTCACCAAACAGCGAACACTGTGGTTGACTGAACATGACCACACTACCACTGAACCACATTATTTGAACCATAGTTCTAGTTATTGATGTATACTGCACATCGTATGTGTAATCAGAGGATACTGTTATAACAATATATTTTGTAAAATGATAAATGTTTAACATTCTGCATCGAATATTGAACACGAGCATAATATTAAAAGTTCGTACAATTCATTAAATCTTAAAATCATTTTATTACACTACTCTATACTTCGAAACGAATTTGCAAGATCGCCAGACCGATGTGGATATTAAATGTTATGTAATAATGGCATAAAAAAGTAAGAAAAAATAAATACACGATTCATTAATTATTACAGTGTGGTTAAAAATAATAATGTTTCAGATTCTTTTGATATCAAATGGATCCGGTTTCTCATAAAGATCGTGAATACATTGCAGTGAAATGTATACCTTTACTATAGAATATGTATGATGGGAAGTTAAAAATATTAAGGAAAAAAGTTAAAATATAAAATACTATTTTCAAATATACGTATATAAACTTTTGTAATAAAAATATTCTGTTCTAGGTACTAAATTATTAGTTTTAGCATTGTATGAAGTGTATGTTGGATCAAATTTCGGATGCTGAACAAAGATTACTAAATTATATTGTTTTGGTGCTTGTATAGAATAATGGAGCCTTCTGTCCAGTCTTTATTTTAAAAGTAAGTCTTCCGTTTAAAAAATTAATATTGATGCAAAATAAATATCTAGCTTAAAATTGAAATATAAACATACTTTTAATAATTATAAAGTAATAACTAAAAAACTTTAAAATATTAACTAATAAATTTTTATGTTCCATTAGAATCGGTTCAACTCATCTCAAAATTTACAAGTAGTCGAAGTATAAAATAACCATCGGATAAAATTCAGAGAGATTGCAGTTAATTAACCAGAAACTAAAAGCGCTGTATGGCAAAGTAAGTTTTCTTTTAAAATTTCAAATTTCATTATGAAAGTAAACTGTTCATTTAAATAAAATAATCGTGGAAACTTTGATTTTATTAAACTTGATGATTTTCAAAAAAAAAAAAACTTATAAATTCCTTAATTTTATTAAATATTTACTTTTTTTCATGTATTTTGATTGTTGTAAAATTAATGTAATTTCTCTAATATTAAATTCATATCACACTTTAATTTCATTCGATAATAAATATGCAGATTTTTCAATCATAATTTCATTATATTTCCAAACTTGTTTTTAAAAAATATTATTCCCTCTTTGTTGCTATTGTTGAAATGTTAATTTGTTGTTTTTAAATATATAAATTGTTTTCTCATTTATAATTTCACACTGATAATAGATTAATCTGATACATTTTAATTTATAATTATATTTCAATATTAGTAAACTTTCTTGATATTATGTACATTATAATTGTTGAAATTATTTAATGTTTTTATTAAATTTCCAATTTGAATTTAAAGAGTAGTTTTAAATTTCAAATTTATATTGTTAATCAAAAAGGAATAGTTTTTTTTTTAATTAATTATTTAGTATCTGAAATAAATTTTCAACAATATTTCAACAATAATTTATTAAAATTTCAACAATAATTTATATCAAATCACATTTTTTTTCCACTTCTTTCATTCAATAATAAATATTCAGATGTTTCATTTGCAATATTCTTTATGTATTCTTTCACACTCATTATTAAAAGAAAAAAAAATATCGTATTAGCTATTGTTAAAATATTATTTTTTCTTTTTATTTTTATTCTTTAAATTTGATTCTACTTTTAGTGTGTGTATATATATATATATATATATATTAATCTGGAAATTAAATTTTTTTAATTAAAGACAGCGTTAATAAAAAAGTACATTAATCTAATTTAATACATTTTAATTTATAATTTGATGTAAATTATCATTAGTAAACTTTTTTGGTGTTATACACAATAATTGAATTATTTTAATTTTTTTTTATTAAATTCTATTTCAAAAAAGTATTTTACATTACTTTTACATTACATTACATTACTTTTTTTACATTACTTTTTTTTTAATTTTACTTATTTTTTTAAAGATTTTTATTCGATCTTTTTTCTTCAACGTCTTACCATTTAATAGTTAAATCTGTTTGCTTAAATTATTTTAGCACCAAATGATTTGATAAAAAAATCTGCCTGTTTTTTATTAATGATCTTTGAATATTTGTTTAACTTTAAAAATATTATTTTTTTAAATTAACTGTTTACTTTAATATTTTTTTATTTATTTATATACATACACACACCAAAATTCACATTTATTTTATGTCGTCTATTATATTTAAAAATAATTCCATTCATTATAATATTTAGATATTTTTCTTGTATTCATTTTCAATATTTCTCACTCAATTATTATAATTTTGTAAATACTAATATTTATATCTTTTGTACTTTTTTAATTTTTATTATACATATGCAGTCTTCTAATTTTATTATTATATTTACTATTTTAATTAATTTTTTTATAAAAGTACACAATCAGATAGTATGGTCTAATTATTTAATTTTAAATTCATTTTTATTTTATACGCAAGTCTTTATTTTTTTCAAAAATAGTTTTAACAATAGGGTGTGTAAATATTTGTTTACTTAAATTTTATTTTAACGCTGAATTTGTAATATTTTATTGAATATTGTTGTCAATATATTCTATTATATTATTTTGCAAGAATTGATTTAAATTTGGCATTTACATTAATAATTTAATATTATGAGTGAATACTTGTTTGCAATTGTTGATCTTATCAGATTTTTTACAAATTTAATATACTTTTTTTGATATTTTTAATTTGTAGCATGTGAACCATTTAATAATTAATAAAATAGTTTAAAGTTGAAATTTTTACATACTATTTTTTTCATATATATATATATATTTACTTCTGTGTGTGTATGTAAACTTATTTTCATGTACTTGTTTTCCAGTATGATTTTTGATCAATTGTTTAATATTTTCATTTATTTTTTTTACTTTTATGCAAATTATTTTTAAAAGTTCTTATAAAATTTAAAATATTATTTTCTGTTTAATGAATGAAACTTTTGTTCACTGGTTTAATTTAATGATTGCACAGATAAGAAATAAAATTTGTTTTATTGTCAACTTAATAAGAATATCAAAATTATATATATATATATATATATATATATATATATATATATATATATATATATATAAAATATATTTTCAAAAATATTGCAATTCTAATTGAGATTTTGAAAGTATAACTAATTTTAAAATATTTGCGTTATTTTTTTATATTTTCTTTTCTGTTATTAAAAGTATATCATTCATCTTTAAGGAATTATCATTGTTCAAATGAGAATAAAATAATTTTTGAGCATTACACTTTGCATTTAATTTAATTAATTTAAAAGTGTAGTTGGATATTTTTTTTATTTATCTACTAAGCTAATATTTTAATTTTTCTTACATTCGTTCAATTTTATTTGTTTTAATAATCATTGATGTGATTCATTTTTATAGACATTAGATTTATATCTATTTAAATATGTCTTCTATTTAATTTATACTATTTTTATGTCTTCTATTTAATTTATACTATTTTTATAAACGTTTCAAGTGAAATTTAATTAGTTTTTTAAAAAAATGTTATTTCAATATTTTAAATTATATATATATATATATATATATTGTTGGTATGATTTGATCATAATTGTACTTTTAATAATATAATAATTTCTTTCAACTTATCTTTATTTTTAACAACTGTACTTTATTTTTTTAACGAGAATTTAATTTCAATTTTTTAAATGTCTAATTTCTTATTTAATAAATCAGTAAATTTAATATTTTTAAAAATAAATTCCCATAAATCTTTCTCAATATATATATATATATATATATATATATATATATATATATTTAAATTTTTGCTATATTATTTGTTGATAATAATTATACTTATATTTTATTTTTCTTTTATAACATATTTAATTTAAACAATTGCTGTATATTTTAGAAATTTAATTTGAATCTATTTAAATGACTTCTTCACAACTTCTTTAAAATTTCATTGAATGTAATTGTGTTTTTGAAACACGCACCAAGAATAACTGTAAAGCAAATCTTATTTCTTTTATTTATTTGTGTCCCATTTTTGGTGGCATATTTTCATAGTGACTCTTTTAATAATATATTAACTTTCCTTTATAATAATGTCTGATTTCAACAATATACTGATGATAATAATAATACTGTTGAATCTTAGTTTTTTCTACATAATTATTGTAAAAAGTACACTAAATTATTAAAACATTTTATTTTGTATTTATTTGAATTTTGCAAAGTATTTATCAAAAATCGTACATGATAATTTCATGCCAGAAAAATGCATGAATGTTAGTAAACATTTCTGTTTTTAAAATGTTATTTTATTTTCAGATAATTAATAAGATTTTTTTATGTAAATATATATATATATATATATATACATATATTGTAGAATTCTATATATTTTTAAAATTTATATGATTTTCAATGATAAATATTATTGTAAAATCTTATTTTTTTATTAATTTTATCTTTATTCAATTTTAATTTTTATTGTATTTCAAATTTTTGTTAACTTTATTTGATGAAACTGATTTCTATTAACATATTTTAATAGTTTCATTACTTTAAAATGTTTTTAATACTTTAATGAATGCGTGACACTTATAATATTCCTTTTTAGTTTTTTATTTTTCTAATAATTTACCAGATTAAATAACATTTTTGTTTTAATATTTAGTATTATAAATAATTTTTTTAATTTTTCATGTATTTAAAAAAATGTTTACTTTCCCAGTAATTATTCTATTTTAAATATTTGGTATTGGTTTAAATTTATTTCTTTTTTAAAAAAAAATGGATTGTTTTAAATAACAGTACCTAATTTTGTAAAATAACCAATTTTTATATTATTTTTTTGTATAAATTAGTATTTAATGTTTTTATTCATTAATTTCATATTTGGATTTGTTTACTTCTTTAAATGTTAAATCTTCTGTTAATATCTTATTAATTTGTTTGCTTTTAACTGAATTTAATTTAAATATTTTTCATTTTTATCCATTCAGATTTTAAATTACACTTTAATTCATAAATATTAATTTTATTACTTGTAATACTATTTATTAAACTTCTGAAATATCATTGTATAACTTTAACAAATATATTAATATCAAAATGATAAATTATTTTAAAGTTTGTAAGTGTTCATTGCTATTGATTTTAAAAAATATTTAGTAATTTGAAATCAGTTAATTTTTTGCAGTAAATTAGTTTCAATTTTTATTAATTAGTCGATTAATGAATTGTTTTTATTTTTTAATTAGCATTTATGAAAATCAGTGTATAGTAAACACTTTTTCCATTTGTTAAGAAAATCTTATTTTCATAGTTATGTAATGTGTGTACTTGAAAATATGTGCAAGTGGTAATTTTTTATAATTTCTTCCATAAAAAATATTTTAATTACTGGTGAACTGTTGAAACATTCCTTAGTATTGAACTTTGTTTTTTATAGTGTATTTTTTTCATCGTCTTTTAAACTGATTTCTTTCGTTTACTCTATTAATAATCGAAACAAATCTAAAATAATTTTTAAAAAATGATAGAAATTGAAAGAAATGTTAAAATGTTGAAACGTTCTGTTAAATAATCGTAATAAATATTTTTTTTAATTTAACCCACAGCATATATAAAAGATATCTGTATATATTTTTTTTGTTGTGATATTCATTTAATTAACTTTGACAAATTTATATTTTTTACAGTAATAATGTATTTTTTTTAAAAGAAAATAACATGTTGAAATATTGTTCCAATTATTAAAATGCTTTAATATTTTATATTATCATTGAATTTCACTTATTTAAATTATATACTAAGCTAATTGTTACTTTTGTTTATTTATAAACTATTATTTAGTATAAATTTTAATACACTTGGTTATATTTAAATGTCTTAAAATAATATGTTTAGATCATGTTTTGTTTATATCATTGATATTTTAAAATTTAATCATTTATTTCAAAATTAATTTGTTTCAAGAAGTAAATTTTCGTAACAACTGCAGTTTGGTTTAATGACTTCTTAATTTTTAATTATTTTTAATAATTTTTACTTCAACAATAAAGCATTAAAATAATTTGTAATTTTTTCAACATGAATATATTATTTTTATATAAAACTATATATATATAATATTGCTAATATTTAAATAACTATATACTAGTATGTGTCAAAGTATTAATGAATTTATCTAATTATGTTTATAATGTTTCCTTTCTATTATATTATCTGATTTCTGTTTCAATCTTTTATTCTTTAGATATACTTAAAAACAGATTAATAGATTAAAATCATTTAATTTTGTTACTTCTGATCAGCTCCCTACACAATAATATTTAATTCTGTTTCAGTTACACATTTAATAAGTCTTTTTTAAAATAATTTATTATTCTTAATCATGTATTCATTCATTTTTTTATACTTGGATCCATTTTTTATTTCTTTCGGGTTCTTTTTCAATATTGCTATTTTGTTATATACATACTTTTGTAATACGGATATATATATATATATATATATATATATATATATATATATATATATATAGATTAGATTTTATTAAATATATATACAATTTTCATTTCTAAACTTAAACAGGGTTTTCGTAATGTTTTTCAAAATATAATGGAAATTTTATTGAAAAATATGAAATAGAGAAAATTAAAATCTTGAATTGTCACTTCTCATTATTAATATTTAATGAATGTTGATTTAATTATTGCCGTTTGTATTAAATGTTTAGTTTCCGATTTCCGTTTCAACATTTTTTTATATACATAATATTTTTGTATCATGGCCTATATTTGATTTTTATTTATCTCGTAATTTAAATTTCGGTTCTTTAGTTGTTTTCCCTTTTTGTAACATTTTTTCAAAAATTGTGAATATTAGATTGAAAAATATGAAGTTGATGAAATGATTAGTCTCTAATTATTTTTCCAGTTTTTATTCTTTTTGCATTTAATTAATATTCAATGAATTTTAATTTGAAATAGATTTTCATATTAATCTTAAATTAATTTACTGATTTGGTGTTTAACTTGTAATTGTTTATTTTCTTCGGTTCTTTTTTCAATATTTGACGATATATATATATATATATATATATATATATATATTAACAAGTCATATATAATAAGATTTTAATTGTTTCATTTTTTTATTTTAAAATTAAAACTGCGGTTTCTTCATTGTATTCTTTGTTATTTGAAAGTGTTATAATTTCATCTTTTAAATGTTCTTTTTATAATCAACTTCAGTTTCTTCTTCATATGATTCTAATGAAATTTATTAAGAGTCTGTTAACGATCGAAATCAGTTTTATACCAATTCTATCAATTTTCTAAGTTGAAATTATCTTTTCTTTTATTACACATGTATAATTGGTTCGATTGAAAATAATTTTTAAAATGTTTCATTTATATCCATTGTTATATTTTATATGAACATATCATTATTTTGCTGTTTGTCTTTGTAACGTATTTTGTTTTAAAAAAAGTTAACAAATATTTGTACGACCAGATATTACATTTCCTACAGTAAAAACATCTTTCACATTTCCTTTTTATTTATTTATTTTTTTCTCTAAATTTTTAATGGTTTGAGCTGAATGACTGAAGTAGATTGTATGTATGAAATAATGTAAATTATATTTATGTATGTTTTCAACCAAATAATGAATGTGTTATATAAAGAATATAAAAATGTTTTCAGATGTTATTCGAAGATGAAGAATATCTAGAATTGAAATGTGACTATCAAGATTTCCCAATATGAGAGATAGCTGTTTCTGTTTGTTTCCAATGCGGACACCAGCGGTTACAGAACCAAGAAACTTATTTATAGTTATAGTTATTAATTATAATAATTTATTATTGTTAACTAAAATATTACTATATATTTGGTTAAAAATTGCGATAATCTAATATTAGGGTATTGATTGCAACATCACTTTTTCTATAAGAGCAAAATTTTAATAGCATTGACAATGAATCATCTATTTAAATGATTGTTTTAATGATTCATTAAAATGAAAAGTAAATTTCAATTTTTTAGATTCTCTTTTAAAGTTCATAAGTAAAAGAAATGTTTAAAAGGTAAATTAATCGAAATAATACATTTTATAATAATCTAATCGAAAAAATACATTCGTAAATAAAAGAAAATTGCAAATTTTTTAAAGATAAATTAATAGAGTAGTATTTTTAATTCTTCTACATTAAAAAAAATAAGTTCATATGAAATAATGAAAAGCAATTTTTTTTGTTATGCATTAATGAATTTTAAATATTTAAAAAGTTTTTTTCGTGAATAATTTATAAATAAATAGTAAAAGCAAATTGAAGTTCATAAATAATAGAAAAATTGTACTGATTCTTAGAGACTAATTAGCATGATTGGTAAAATTTAAAATATTTGTTTATTTAATATTTTTATATTAGTTTATCTTAAATTCACATATTAAAATAGAAACTTTATTTTTGTAAACAGATTGTCATGTGAAAGTAATTACTTTATACTTTCTTTAAATTTAAATTAATTTTTAATTATTTTTTTCAAAAATCTACAAGTAGAAATTTTTTTTAAAAAAATAATGAAATGAATCAATAATGATTATATATTTTTTTATTAAATATGAACTCAATTTCTTACTTTTAGATTGTTTGTATGTTTTTCATAAATAGTACAAATTTTAATCAAATTTTCATAGTTAAATTATTAATTTCATTAGTAATATTTAAATTATTTTTTCTTTTAATTTTACAATCTTGTTCAATTTTATATTTCTATATAAAATTGTTTTAAATGTTATATAAATTGTTGAAAATTAAGAATGTTTTTTATAAAGTGAAATAATTGGTAATATTTAAATGCTCTTCTAATTAAATATGAATTAATTTTTTATCACTATATTAATTGTAATATTTTTAGTATGATCATAATGTAAAGTAATTTTTATAACAAAATTTTGCTTTGGTAAAATTCTTAATGGTTAAGATTTAGTTTAACTTTCAATGTAAAGTTTTGTCAGTGCTCATAACTAATAGAAGATTTCAAATTAATTATTTGTGAAAGATTAAATAAATGCTCTTTTTCTATTAAACATGAATGAAATTTATCAATTTCATTCATGTTTAATATTAGTCATGAACTTTTAATGAACTTTTTTAATTTCTTATTTCGATACACATTAATTATTACAAATGATTTATTTATTGCTGATAAAATAATAGTCGATAATATATGAACATTTTTTATTTATTTATTTAATATGAATTAAATTTTATATCGGCATAATAATTACAATGGTTTTTAATGATAATTAAATAGTTAAAAATAATTTTTACTTGTGAATTAAATAATACTGATAATAGTTCAATACTCTTAACACTTTCTTTAATAATGAAATTGTTAAAATTTCTTATTTCTATATGAAATTAAGTATTAGTAAAGTTCATAAATATTAGAAATTAATTTTTTAGAAAGTGAAATAATCATTGTCGAAATATATATACTCTTTACTTATTAAACAAGAACTAGGCTTCTTATCAGTACATTAAGTACAAATTTTTCTAAGGATTGTCATAAGTAATAGATCATTACAAATTAATTTTAATGATGCATTAACAATTCAGTTAAAGGTTATACATACCTTTTTTTAAATTCATAAATACAAGTAAGGCAAACGATTTAATCGATAATTTTATTTTTTCTGTTAATTATGAAATCGTATTCTTATACAAATGCTAAATTGTTTCAAACATAGAATTAAGAAAGTATTTTTTTAACGATAATGAAATTGATATTATTTAAAATAGTTTTTTTTTAAAAAAAATGATCTTATTTTCATATCTCTTCATTAGTAATTATGAATTTTTAAATGTGAAATTTTATAAGCAGAATGATTTTTTAATTTAATTTCTTTATAAAATAATGTAATCATTCTTATTTATTGTAATGTTATTTTTAAGTGTTTCAATTCAATTTATTATTTTGATATAAAATATCTGTTTTTAAGTAAATTGGTAATATCAGATGTTTAGCTAAATTAAATAATTTTGATTATTTTTTGCTTTAAATAATAATTCTGTTTCTTATCTCTGATTATAAGTAAATTAGTATTATTTAAATGCATGTCTTAAATATATTCAATTTCATGTTGTAATTTTAAATACTTTCTATTAGAAGTCAATTTATAGAATCTATACTAATCAGATGCCTTTTTCGTTTAAACATCGAATCGTATTTTTATTTTGTTAAATCGAAGTGTTCGTATTTAGTAGAAAAATTCATATTTAAATTGTTTTTAGTTGTTATTTTATATTAATACTATCGAGTGAATATGTATATATATATGTGCAAAGTTACGTACCTGTAAATTTACGTACAATGTAAATGATTATTTCACATTTTTATTAATTTATATATCTATCGAAAATAGAAAAGTGATGCTGTTTACAATATCGGTAACTTTCGATGTGCGATATGCAATACATATAATTGAAAAATAATTCGTCTTAGAGTATATGAATCGCTAAAAGCTGTCTTTCATCGGATGAATATTTAATGATATTTCCGTTTTATAATCGCAAAAGTTTTCAGAAGGTCGACATATTCAAACACCGTGAGATACGTGTGTTTTGAACGAGTGTTTGTGTCATCAGCTCGCTTAGCTCGAATCCGACATTTTTGTCTCATTTAATTATATCGGTTTAGGCCGTTTAGATTCGAATCATCTCGGGTAGGAGTAGATAGTTTAGCTCTAATGTGATATCAGGCAGGTTTCGAATAGATCGTTTAGATACAGACTCGGGTAGGCTTATATCGTTAGCTACGTGTCGGGTAGGATAGGGCGGCAGTCGGAACGCCGGTGTGTCGTATGAATGTCGTGTATGTACGAATGTTACGTATGCTCGATTAACATCCGAGAAGTGGTAGTGCGAAGTTTTGAGATGTCATCTCGTCGGTGTTTAATAGATTTTCTGAAAACTTTAATTCATGGTTGTTTTTATCATTACGGTAATATTAAAATAATGAATTTAAACCGCATATTTGCTTGTAATAAAGATTAATCGTTATAAATATGTATTTTTTCGCACATTGTTACGTTACCTCTAGCTATGTACTACTGTTATTTTTGTATCTGATCATGGTAATCGTTATATATTAATTTAATGATTATTTATCACCGATTAAAAAACTTTAAAATATTGTACACCGTAATATATCTTTTGCACCGTATATCCTTTGTCATCGAACAGTGTATATCGTAAGTAACCGAAACTGAGCATATGTCATAACTTAAACTGACCGTGTGGTTATCGTAAGTAAATGAAACTATGTGAGTGACGAAAACGGACGGTGCGGTGCCGTAAGTAACCAAAACTGTGTAGATATTTTTGTACGAAACGCGATTACCTGACACCGATTAACAAAGTAACCGTAGTACGTTAAACCTTTCCGATTTATGTACTTAAAATAAAGAATAAGATCGATATCGCAATGTTTTTCACTTATAATTCATACTGTATCGTTAGGCTTTATACATTCCTAATCGCAATAAGATTTACGAGCGTTTCTTAAATAAAATATCTTTCCGATTTCAAAATACATAAGCGTTTTACTCATATATGAATATGTATATGCGTAATGTGGTCGACGATTTATTTCCCGATAACTTGTATCGCTTCTGTTGTCCGATAACCGATCGTAATAAGCTCCCTGAGCGCGATACACAAGTGTATAAATCGTATCCGATTACGCATGCATATATATCGTAGTCGAGACTTAGACTCCGGCCGACACACACGATCTCTCGTCCGCAACCCTTATCCGACTTATAAGAAAATTTTCAGGGTGGTGGGGGCGGAGCACTGGCCAAATTACCAGGGCGTAACCGTCAGTCAGTCAGTCAGTCAGTCAAAAATAAACGTTTTTCTTGCTTAAAATAGCCAAAATGTAAAAAAAATGACAAAAATTTCATACTGTTCGATGCGTATTCTCATGTTCTATATCATAAGATAATAATAAATATCAAAAATAACTCAAAAACCCCCAAAAATCGCATTTTTTTGGATTTTGCGGATATGCGGATATGGCGGATATGGCGGATACGGCGGATATCATATCCGCGGCGGATATCATATCCGCGGCGGATAACATATCCGCGTCGGATATCATATCCGCGGCGGATATCATATCCGCGGCGGAATTTTTCGCGGTTTTTGTGACTTTTTTGGTATCTATTATGAACCGATGTTAATTTTGACTCATGTATGATATAGTATATTAAAATACGCATCGGATAGTATGAAATAGTTGCCA
>CM068323.1:12325378-12415378 GCA_034766995.1 Acanthacorydalis orientalis | reverse complement strand
TGTTGTTACCTTCGGATATAACCTGTAAGCGTACGTGCACTCCCTCCCTAACTAAAATCTAATTAGGTGTAAACTAGCACCTGACAATTAATATATGATTATAACCTTAAAAACTTATACTCGCAATGATTTCAGCATTAAATATTCAATCATATGTATGTTGTTACCTTCGGATATAACCTGTAAGCGTACGTGCACTCCCTCCCTAACTAAAATCTAATTAGGTGTAAACTAGCACCTGACAATTAATATATGATTATAACCTTAAAAACTTATACTCGCAATGATTTCAGCATTAAATATTCAATCATATGTATGTTGTTACCTTCGGATATAACCTGTAAGCGTACGTGCACTCCCTCCCTAACTAAAATCTAATTAGGTGTAAACTAGCACCTGACAATTAATATATGATTATAACCTTAAAAACTTATACTCGCAATGATTTCAGCATTAAATATTCAATCATATGTATGTTGTTACCTTCGGATATAACCTGTAAGCGTACGTGCACTTCCTCCCTAACTAAAATCTAATTAGGTGTAAACTAGCACCTGACAATTAATATATGATTATAACCTTAATTTTTGCAGATATTTTGCGGTTTTTTTGATATTTCCGACATTTATTATGGACCGATGTTAATTTTATCTAGAAATATACATAAAGCATTAAAAGTCGAATCGACCAGTATTAACTAGTTACCAAAATATCCTACATATCAACAAAATAAACCATATCCTCCATATCCTCAATATCCGCCATATCCGCAATATATAAAATATCCAAATTGTTTTAAAAATGGCAACTATTTCATACCGGTCGATGCGTATATAATTGTTCTATATCATATCTTATTTAAAATTAATATCAGTCCATAAAATATGTAGGAAATATCAAATAAACTGCAAAAAATCACATTTTTTTGATATTGCGGATAATGCGGATATTTCGTATATGGTGGATATTACGGATAATGCTTATTTTGTGGATATGTAGGATAATTTGGCAACTAATTAATACTGGTCGATTCGTCTTTTAATGCTTTATGTATATTTCTAGACTAAATTAATATCTGTCCGTAATAAATGTCAGAAATATCATAAAAACCGCAAAAAATCAGCAAAAATTACAGTTTTTCCTTCATAAAATACCCAAAATGTTATAAAACTAGCAACTATTTCATACTGTTCTATGCGTTATTTAATGTTCTATTTCATACTTGAGTCAAAATTGACATCGGTTTATAATAGATACCGAAAAAGTCACAAAAAACGCGAAAAATTAACAAAAATAAAGGTTTTTCATGGCCAAAAGATCCAAAATGCTATAAAAATGGCAACTATTTCATACTATCCGATGCGTATTTTAATATACTATATCATACATGAGTCAAAATTAACATCGGTTCATAATAGATACCAAAAAAGTCACAAAAACCGCGAAAAATTCCGCCGCGGATATGATATCCGCCGCGGATATGATATCCGACGCGGATATGTTATCCGCCGCGGATATGATATCCGCCGCGGATATGATATCCGCCGTATCCGCCATATCCGCCATATCCGCATATCCGCAAAATCCAAAAAAATGCGATTTTTGGGGGTTTTTGAGTTATTTTTGATATTTATTATTATCTTATGATATAGAACATGAGAATACGCATCGAACAGTATGAAATTTTTGTCATTTTTTTTACATTTTGGCTATTTTAAGCAAGAAAAACGTTTATTTTTGACTGACTGACTGACTGACTGACGGTTACGCCCTGGTAATTTGGCCAGTGCTCCGCCCCCACCACCCTGAAAATTTTCTTATAAGTCGGATAAGGGTTGCGGACGAGAGATCGTGTGTGTCGGCCGGAGTCTAAGTCTCGACTACGATATATATGCATGCGTAATCGGATACGATTTATACACTTGTGTATCGCGCTCAGGGAGCTTATTACGATCGGTTATCGGACAACAGAAGCGATACAAGTTATCGGGAAATAAATCGTCGACCACATTACGCATATACATATTCATATATGAGTAAAACGCTTATGTATTTTGAAATCGGAAAGATATTTTATTTAAGAAACGCTCGTAAATCTTATTGCGATTAGGAATGTATAAAGCCTAACGATACAGTATGAATTATAAGTGAAAAACATTGCGATATCGATCTTATTCTTTATTTTAAGTACATAAATCGGAAAGGTTTAACGTACTACGGTTACTTTGTTAATCGGTGTCAGGTAATCGCGTTTCGTACAAAAATATCTACACAGTTTTGGTTACTTACGGCACCGCACCGTCCGTTTTCGTCACTCACATAGTTTCATTTACTTACGATAACCACACGGTCAGTTTAAGTTATGACATATGCTCAGTTTCGGTTACTTACGATATACACTGTTCGATGACAAAGGATATACGGTGCAAAAGATATATTACGGTGTACAATATTTTAAAGTTTTTTAATCGGTGATAAATAATCATTAAATTAATATATAACGATTACCATGATCAGATACAAAAATAACAGTAGTACATAGCTAGAGGTAACGTAACAATGTGCGAAAAAATACATATTTATAACGATTAATCTTTATTACAAGCAAATATGCGGTTTAAATTCATTATTTTAATATTACCGTAATGATAAAAACAACCATGAATTAAAGTTTTCAGAAAATCTATTAAACACCGACGAGATGACATCTCAAAACTTCGCACTACCACTTCTCGGATGTTAATCGAGCATACGTAACATTCGTACATACACGACATTCATACGACACACCGGCGTTCCGACTGCCGCCCTATCCTACCCGACACGTAGCTAACGATATAAGCCTACCCGAGTCTGTATCTAAACGATCTATTCGAAACCTGCCTGATATCACATTAGAGCTAAACTATCTACTCCTACCCGAGATGATTCGAATCTAAACGGCCTAAACCGATATAATTAAATGAGACAAAAATGTCGGATTCGAGCTAAGCGAGCTGATGACACAAACACTCGTTCAAAACACACGTATCTCACGGTGTTTGAATATGTCGACCTTCTGAAAACTTTTGCGATTATAAAACGGAAATATCATTAAATATTCATCCGATGAAAGACAGCTTTTAGCGATTCATATACTCTAAGACGAATTATTTTTCAATTATATGTATTGCATATCGCACATCGAAAGTTACCGATATTGTAAACAGCATCACTTTTCTATTTTCGATAGATATATAAATTAATAAAAATGTGAAATAATCATTTACATTGTACGTAAATTTACAGGTACGTAACTTTGCACATATATATATACATATTCACTCGATAGTATTAATATAAAATAACAACTAAAAACAATTTAAATATGAATTTTTCTACTAAATACGAACACTTCGATTTAACAAAATAAAAATACGATTCGATGTTTAAACGAAAAAGGCATCTGATTAGTATAGATTCTATAAATTGACTTCTAATAGAAAGTATTTAAAATTACAACATGAAATTGAATATATTTAAGACATGCATTTAAATAATACTAATTTACTTATAATCAGAGATAAGAAACAGAATTATTATTTAAAGCAAAAAATAATCAAAATTATTTAATTTAGCTAAACATCTGATATTACCAATTTACTTAAAAACAGATATTTTATATCAAAATAATAAATTGAATTGAAACACTTAAAAATAACATTACAATAAATAAGAATGATTACATTATTTTATAAAGAAATTAAATTAAAAAATCATTCTGCTTATAAAATTTCACATTTAAAAATTCATAATTACTAATGAAGAGATATGAAAATAAGATCATTTTTTTTAAAAAAAAACTATTTTAAATAATATCAATTTCATTATCGTTAAAAAAATACTTTCTTAATTCTATGTTTGAAACAATTTAGCATTTGTATAAGAATACGATTTCATAATTAACAGAAAAAATAAAATTATCGATTAAATCGTTTGCCTTACTTGTATTTATGAATTTAAAAAAAGGTATGTATAACCTTTAACTGAATTGTTAATGCATCATTAAAATTAATTTGTAATGATCTATTACTTATGACAATCCTTAGAAAAATTTGTACTTAATGTACTGATAAGAAGCCTAGTTCTTGTTTAATAAGTAAAGAGTATATATATTTCGACAATGATTATTTCACTTTCTAAAAAATTAATTTCTAATATTTATGAACTTTACTAATACTTAATTTCATATAGAAATAAGAAATTTTAACAATTTCATTATTAAAGAAAGTGTTAAGAGTATTGAACTATTATCAGTATTATTTAATTCACAAGTAAAAATTATTTTTAACTATTTAAATATCATTAAAAACCATTGTAATTATTATGCCGATATAAAATTTAATTCATATTAAATAAATAAATAAAAAATGTTCATATATTATCGACTATTATTTTATCAGCAATAAATAAATCATTTGTAATAATTAATGTGTATCGAAATAAGAAATTAAAAAAGTTCATTAAAAGTTCATGACTAATATTAAACATGAATGAAATTGATAAATTTCATTCATGTTTAATAGAAAAAGAGCATTTATTTAATCTTTCACAAATAATTAATTTGAAATCTTCTATTAGTTATGAGCACTGACAAAACTTTACATTGAAAGTTAAACTAAATCTTAACCATTAAGAATTTTACCAAAGCAAAATTTTGTTATAAAAATTACTTTACATTATGATCATACTAAAAATATTACAATTAATATAGTGATAAAAAATTAATTCATATTTAATTAGAAGAGCATTTAAATATTACCAATTATTTCACTTTATAAAAAACATTCTTAATTTTCAACAATTTATATAACATTTAAAACAATTTTATATAGAAATATAAAATTGAACAAGATTGTAAAATTAAAAGAAAAAATAATTTAAATATTACTAATGAAATTAATAATTTAACTATGAAAATTTGATTAAAATTTGTACTATTTATGAAAAACATACAAACAATCTAAAAGTAAGAAATTGAGTTCATATTTAATAAAAAAATATATAATCATTATTGATTCATTTCATTATTTTTTTAAAAAAAATTTCTACTTGTAGATTTTTGAAAAAAATAATTAAAAATTAATTTAAATTTAAAGAAAGTATAAAGTAATTACTTTCACATGACAATCTGTTTACAAAAATAAAGTTTCTATTTTAATATGTGAATTTAAGATAAACTAATATAAAAATATTAAATAAACAAATATTTTAAATTTTACCAATCATGCTAATTAGTCTCTAAGAATCAGTACAATTTTTCTATTATTTATGAACTTCAATTTGCTTTTACTATTTATTTATAAATTATTCACGAAAAAAACTTTTTAAATATTTAAAATTCATTAATGCATAACAAAAAAAATTGCTTTTCATTATTTCATATGAACTTATTTTTTTTAATGTAGAAGAATTAAAAATACTACTCTATTAATTTATCTTTAAAAAATTTGCAATTTTCTTTTATTTACGAATGTATTTTTTCGATTAGATTATTATAAAATGTATTATTTCGATTAATTTACCTTTTAAACATTTCTTTTACTTATGAACTTTAAAAGAGAATCTAAAAAATTGAAATTTACTTTTCATTTTAATGAATCATTAAAACAATCATTTAAATAGATGATTCATTGTCAATGCTATTAAAATTTTGCTCTTATAGAAAAAGTGATGTTGCAATCAATACCCTAATATTAGATTATCGCAATTTTTAACCAAATATATAGTAATATTTTAGTTAACAATAATAAATTATTATAATTAATAACTATAACTATAAATAAGTTTCTTGGTTCTGTAACCGCTGGTGTCCGCATTGGAAACAAACAGAAACAGCTATCTCTCATATTGGGAAATCTTGATAGTCACATTTCAATTCTAGATATTCTTCATCTTCGAATAACATCTGAAAACATTTTTATATTCTTTATATAACACATTCATTATTTGGTTGAAAACATACATAAATATAATTTACATTATTTCATACATACAATCTACTTCAGTCATTCAGCTCAAACCATTAAAAATTTAGAGAAAAAAATAAATAAATAAAAAGGAAATGTGAAAGATGTTTTTACTGTAGGAAATGTAATATCTGGTCGTACAAATATTTGTTAACTTTTTTTAAAACAAAATACGTTACAAAGACAAACAGCAAAATAATGATATGTTCATATAAAATATAACAATGGATATAAATGAAACATTTTAAAAATTATTTTCAATCGAACCAATTATACATGTGTAATAAAAGAAAAGATAATTTCAACTTAGAAAATTGATAGAATTGGTATAAAACTGATTTCGATCGTTAACAGACTCTTAATAAATTTCATTAGAATCATATGAAGAAGAAACTGAAGTTGATTATAAAAAGAACATTTAAAAGATGAAATTATAACACTTTCAAATAACAAAGAATACAATGAAGAAACCGCAGTTTTAATTTTAAAATAAAAAAATGAAACAATTAAAATCTTATTATATATGACTTGTTAATATATATATATATATATATATATATATATATATATATATATATATATATATATATATAGTCAAATATTGAAAAAAGAACCGAAGAAAATAAACAATTACAAGTTAAACACCAAATCAGTAAATTAATTTAAGATTAATATGAAAATCTATTTCAAATTAAAATTCATTGAATATTAATTAAATGCAAAAAGAATAAAAACTGGAAAAATAATTAGAGACTAATCATTTCATCAACTTCATATTTTTCAATCTAATATTCACAATTTTTGAAAAAATGTTACAAAAAGGGAAAACAACTAAAGAACCGAAATTTAAATTACGAGATAAATAAAAATCAAATATAGGCCATGATACAAAAATATTATGTATATAAAAAAATGTTGAAACGGAAATCGGAAACTAAACATTTAATACAAACGGCAATAATTAAATCAACATTCATTAAATATTAATAATGAGAAGTGACAATTCAAGATTTTAATTTTCTCTATTTCATATTTTTCAATAAAATTTCCATTATATTTTGAAAAACATTACGAAAACCCTGTTTAAGTTTAGAAATGAAAATTGTATATATATTTAATAAAATCTAATCTATATATATATATATATATATATATATATATATATATATATATCCGTATTACAAAAGTATGTATATAACAAAATAGCAATATTGAAAAAGAACCCGAAAGAAATAAAAAATGGATCCAAGTATAAAAAAATGAATGAATACATGATTAAGAATAATAAATTATTTTAAAAAAGACTTATTAAATGTGTAACTGAAACAGAATTAAATATTATTGTGTAGGGAGCTGATCAGAAGTAACAAAATTAAATGATTTTAATCTATTAATCTGTTTTTAAGTATATCTAAAGAATAAAAGATTGAAACAGAAATCAGATAATATAATAGAAAGGAAACATTATAAACATAATTAGATAAATTCATTAATACTTTGACACATACTAGTATATAGTTATTTAAATATTAGCAATATTATATATATATAGTTTTATATAAAAATAATATATTCATGTTGAAAAAATTACAAATTATTTTAATGCTTTATTGTTGAAGTAAAAATTATTAAAAATAATTAAAAATTAAGAAGTCATTAAACCAAACTGCAGTTGTTACGAAAATTTACTTCTTGAAACAAATTAATTTTGAAATAAATGATTAAATTTTAAAATATCAATGATATAAACAAAACATGATCTAAACATATTATTTTAAGACATTTAAATATAACCAAGTGTATTAAAATTTATACTAAATAATAGTTTATAAATAAACAAAAGTAACAATTAGCTTAGTATATAATTTAAATAAGTGAAATTCAATGATAATATAAAATATTAAAGCATTTTAATAATTGGAACAATATTTCAACATGTTATTTTCTTTTAAAAAAAATACATTATTACTGTAAAAAATATAAATTTGTCAAAGTTAATTAAATGAATATCACAACAAAAAAAATATATACAGATATCTTTTATATATGCTGTGGGTTAAATTAAAAAAAATATTTATTACGATTATTTAACAGAACGTTTCAACATTTTAACATTTCTTTCAATTTCTATCATTTTTTAAAAATTATTTTAGATTTGTTTCGATTATTAATAGAGTAAACGAAAGAAATCAGTTTAAAAGACGATGAAAAAAATACACTATAAAAAACAAAGTTCAATACTAAGGAATGTTTCAACAGTTCACCAGTAATTAAAATATTTTTTATGGAAGAAATTATAAAAAATTACCACTTGCACATATTTTCAAGTACACACATTACATAACTATGAAAATAAGATTTTCTTAACAAATGGAAAAAGTGTTTACTATACACTGATTTTCATAAATGCTAATTAAAAAATAAAAACAATTCATTAATCGACTAATTAATAAAAATTGAAACTAATTTACTGCAAAAAATTAACTGATTTCAAATTACTAAATATTTTTTAAAATCAATAGCAATGAACACTTACAAACTTTAAAATAATTTATCATTTTGATATTAATATATTTGTTAAAGTTATACAATGATATTTCAGAAGTTTAATAAATAGTATTACAAGTAATAAAATTAATATTTATGAATTAAAGTGTAATTTAAAATCTGAATGGATAAAAATGAAAAATATTTAAATTAAATTCAGTTAAAAGCAAACAAATTAATAAGATATTAACAGAAGATTTAACATTTAAAGAAGTAAACAAATCCAAATATGAAATTAATGAATAAAAACATTAAATACTAATTTATACAAAAAAATAATATAAAAATTGGTTATTTTACAAAATTAGGTACTGTTATTTAAAACAATCCATTTTTTTTTAAAAAAGAAATAAATTTAAACCAATACCAAATATTTAAAATAGAATAATTACTGGGAAAGTAAACATTTTTTTAAATACATGAAAAATTAAAAAAATTATTTATAATACTAAATATTAAAACAAAAATGTTATTTAATCTGGTAAATTATTAGAAAAATAAAAAACTAAAAAGGAATATTATAAGTGTCACGCATTCATTAAAGTATTAAAAACATTTTAAAGTAATGAAACTATTAAAATATGTTAATAGAAATCAGTTTCATCAAATAAAGTTAACAAAAATTTGAAATACAATAAAAATTAAAATTGAATAAAGATAAAATTAATAAAAAAATAAGATTTTACAATAATATTTATCATTGAAAATCATATAAATTTTAAAAATATATAGAATTCTACAATATATGTATATATATATATATATATATATATATATATTTACATAAAAAAATCTTATTAATTATCTGAAAATAAAATAACATTTTAAAAACAGAAATGTTTACTAACATTCATGCATTTTTCTGGCATGAAATTATCATGTACGATTTTTGATAAATACTTTGCAAAATTCAAATAAATACAAAATAAAATGTTTTAATAATTTAGTGTACTTTTTACAATAATTATGTAGAAAAAACTAAGATTCAACAGTATTATTATTATCATCAGTATATTGTTGAAATCAGACATTATTATAAAGGAAAGTTAATATATTATTAAAAGAGTCACTATGAAAATATGCCACCAAAAATGGGACACAAATAAATAAAAGAAATAAGATTTGCTTTACAGTTATTCTTGGTGCGTGTTTCAAAAACACAATTACATTCAATGAAATTTTAAAGAAGTTGTGAAGAAGTCATTTAAATAGATTCAAATTAAATTTCTAAAATAAACACCAATTGTTTAAATTAAATATGTTATAAAAGAAAAATAAAATATAAGTATAATTATTATCAACAAATAATATAGCAAAAATTTAAGTATATATATATATATATATATTTATATATATATATATATTGAGAAAGATTTATGGGAATTTATTTTTAAAAATATTAAATTTACTGATTTATTAAATAAGAAATTAGACATTTAAAAAATTGAAATTAAATTCTCGTTAAAGAAATAAAGTACAGTTGTTAAAAATAAAGATAAGTTGAAAGAAATTATTATATTATTAAAAGTACAATTATGATCAAATCATACCAACAATATATATATATATATATATATAATTTAAAATATTGAAATAACATTTTTTTAAAAAACTAATTAAATTTCACTTGAAACGTTTATAAAAATAGTATAAATTAAATAGAAGACATAAAAATAGTATAAATTAAATAGAAGACATATTTAAATAGATATAAATCTAATGTCTATAAAAATGAATCACATCAATGATTATTAAAACAAATAAAATTGAACGAATGTAAGAAAAATTAAAATATTAGCTTAGTAGATAAATAAAAAAAATATCCAACTACACTTTTAAATTAATTAAATTAAATGCAAAGTGTAATGCTCAAAAATTATTTTATTCTCATTTGAACAATGATAATTCCTTAAAGATGAATGATATACTTTTAATAACAGAAAAGAAAATATAAAAAAATAACGCAAATATTTTAAAATTAGTTATACTTTCAAAATCTCAATTAGAATTGCAATATTTTTGAAAATATATTTTATATATATATATATATATATATATATATATATATATATATATATATAATTTTGATATTCTTATTAAGTTGACAATAAAACAAATTTTATTTCTTATCTGTGCAATCATTAAATTAAACCAGTGAACAAAAGTTTCATTCATTAAACAGAAAATAATATTTTAAATTTTATAAGAACTTTTAAAAATAATTTGCATAAAAGTAAAAAAAATAAATGAAAATATTAAACAATTGATCAAAAATCATACTGGAAAACAAGTACATGAAAATAAGTTTACATACACACACAGAAGTAAATATATATATATATATATGAAAAAAATAGTATGTAAAAATTTCAACTTTAAACTATTTTATTAATTATTAAATGGTTCACATGCTACAAATTAAAAATATCAAAAAAAGTATATTAAATTTGTAAAAAATCTGATAAGATCAACAATTGCAAACAAGTATTCACTCATAATATTAAATTATTAATGTAAATGCCAAATTTAAATCAATTCTTGCAAAATAATATAATAGAATATATTGACAACAATATTCAATAAAATATTACAAATTCAGCGTTAAAATAAAATTTAAGTAAACAAATATTTACACACCCTATTGTTAAAACTATTTTTGAAAAAAATAAAGACTTGCGTATAAAATAAAAATGAATTTAAAATTAAATAATTAGACCATACTATCTGATTGTGTACTTTTATAAAAAAATTAATTAAAATAGTAAATATAATAATAAAATTAGAAGACTGCATATGTATAATAAAAATTAAAAAAGTACAAAAGATATAAATATTAGTATTTACAAAATTATAATAATTGAGTGAGAAATATTGAAAATGAATACAAGAAAAATATCTAAATATTATAATGAATGGAATTATTTTTAAATATAATAGACGACATAAAATAAATGTGAATTTTGGTGTGTGTATGTATATAAATAAATAAAAAAATATTAAAGTAAACAGTTAATTTAAAAAAATAATATTTTTAAAGTTAAACAAATATTCAAAGATCATTAATAAAAAACAGGCAGATTTTTTTATCAAATCATTTGGTGCTAAAATAATTTAAGCAAACAGATTTAACTATTAAATGGTAAGACGTTGAAGAAAAAAGATCGAATAAAAATCTTTAAAAAAATAAGTAAAATTAAAAAAAAAGTAATGTAATGTAATGTAAAAGTAATGTAAAATACTTTTTTGAAATAGAATTTAATAAAAAAAAATTAAAATAATTCAATTATTGTGTATAACACCAAAAAAGTTTACTAATGATAATTTACATCAAATTATAAATTAAAATGTATTAAATTAGATTAATGTACTTTTTTATTAACGCTGTCTTTAATTAAAAAAATTTAATTTCCAGATTAATATATATATATATATATATATACACACACTAAAAGTAGAATCAAATTTAAAGAATAAAAATAAAAAGAAAAAATAATATTTTAACAATAGCTAATACGATATTTTTTTTTCTTTTAATAATGAGTGTGAAAGAATACATAAAGAATATTGCAAATGAAACATCTGAATATTTATTATTGAATGAAAGAAGTGGAAAAAAAATGTGATTTGATATAAATTATTGTTGAAATTTTAATAAATTATTGTTGAAATATTGTTGAAAATTTATTTCAGATACTAAATAATTAATTAAAAAAAAAACTATTCCTTTTTGATTAACAATATAAATTTGAAATTTAAAACTACTCTTTAAATTCAAATTGGAAATTTAATAAAAACATTAAATAATTTCAACAATTATAATGTACATAATATCAAGAAAGTTTACTAATATTGAAATATAATTATAAATTAAAATGTATCAGATTAATCTATTATCAGTGTGAAATTATAAATGAGAAAACAATTTATATATTTAAAAACAACAAATTAACATTTCAACAATAGCAACAAAGAGGGAATAATATTTTTTAAAAACAAGTTTGGAAATATAATGAAATTATGATTGAAAAATCTGCATATTTATTATCGAATGAAATTAAAGTGTGATATGAATTTAATATTAGAGAAATTACATTAATTTTACAACAATCAAAATACATGAAAAAAAGTAAATATTTAATAAAATTAAGGAATTTATAAGTTTTTTTTTTTTTGAAAATCATCAAGTTTAATAAAATCAAAGTTTCCACGATTATTTTATTTAAATGAACAGTTTACTTTCATAATGAAATTTGAAATTTTAAAAGAAAACTTACTTTGCCATACAGCGCTTTTAGTTTCTGGTTAATTAACTGCAATCTCTCTGAATTTTATCCGATGGTTATTTTATACTTCGACTACTTGTAAATTTTGAGATGAGTTGAACCGATTCTAATGGAACATAAAAATTTATTAGTTAATATTTTAAAGTTTTTTAGTTATTACTTTATAATTATTAAAAGTATGTTTATATTTCAATTTTAAGCTAGATATTTATTTTGCATCAATATTAATTTTTTAAACGGAAGACTTACTTTTAAAATAAAGACTGGACAGAAGGCTCCATTATTCTATACAAGCACCAAAACAATATAATTTAGTAATCTTTGTTCAGCATCCGAAATTTGATCCAACATACACTTCATACAATGCTAAAACTAATAATTTAGTACCTAGAACAGAATATTTTTATTACAAAAGTTTATATACGTATATTTGAAAATAGTATTTTATATTTTAACTTTTTTCCTTAATATTTTTAACTTCCCATCATACATATTCTATAGTAAAGGTATACATTTCACTGCAATGTATTCACGATCTTTATGAGAAACCGGATCCATTTGATATCAAAAGAATCTGAAACATTATTATTTTTAACCACACTGTAATAATTAATGAATCGTGTATTTATTTTTTCTTACTTTTTTATGCCATTATTACATAACATTTAATATCCACATCGGTCTGGCGATCTTGCAAATTCGTTTCGAAGTATAGAGTAGTGTAATAAAATGATTTTAAGATTTAATGAATTGTACGAACTTTTAATATTATGCTCGTGTTCAATATTCGATGCAGAATGTTAAACATTTATCATTTTACAAAATATATTGTTATAACAGTATCCTCTGATTACACATACGATGTGCAGTATACATCAATAACTAGAACTATGGTTCAAATAATGTGGTTCAGTGGTAGTGTGGTCATGTTCAGTCAACCACAGTGTTCGCTGTTTGGTGAAACATTTTCAGAATAAACCCAACCCCAGTAATAAAATGTTTAAAAAATGAATTTAAAACTACAAGCAAAGCAAAGTACGAAGCATCCGAGTAACACCCGTGTAGGATTACAGGCCCGGGGATACCCCAGCCACGTGCTAGCCCGCTACTCTCGCCCAGCGCTCTGCACTTCTCAACTGAATGTACGTTTTCGTGATGTCATCGAAGAATGTGGATGCGATTCTCGAAGAAACCTGAAACCCTAGTCAAAAACCTAAGCTACAAAAAAAAAAACGAGGCGGCCTCATAAAACCCTACTCTAAAGTCTAATCTAAAGCACAAGTGAGAAGTGAGACAGAAAGTCTCATAAAATAAAGGTTATGGAAAACACAACACAAAAACCCTGAAAAAAAGGACAAAACAAACAGACTGCACCTCCAGGTTTGAGGACTTCTCGATGGCGAAAACGTACAAACGGTTATAGTTGTACCCTTAACGCAATCCCAGCTTAACGTTTATTAGACATCTGGTTCGTACTCACGGACAATCTTAAAATGAATTTGAAGAATTCACTAAAAGATTTTTATGAATTTACAGTTAAAGTGATCGGGCGATCACGATACAAAACCCCAAGGCACTTACATTTACAATACTGAAAACAAATTTTATGATCTTTCTCGATCACGCGGTTTAGTGCTTCTAACATGTTATGTTAGAAATATACGACGAATCTTCAGATCAACTTCAGCAATCAGAAGAACATATATAACAAATCAGAATTAAAAAAAATGTATTTTAAAATAATTAAAAAAAAACAATTTATCAACTTTAATTTGAATTAAACAAAACTACTCTATACTTAAATATTCATCCATGATAGTAAAGATTCTAAAAAAAATAATGAACAATATAGAATAACTATAAAAATTGTTAATAATTTATTAAAATGTTCTAATTTCATTCTATTTAAATGTTTAATAACTTTAATGTAAAAATATGATAATTTTTACCACTCAAATATGATGATCTGATGAAAGTTGAGACCGAGTGATACAAGCTCAAACTCCAGTGGCAAGATGTACCGATTCAGTCGAAGGATCTCTTGATGTAGAATTATAAATCGATCCAAGTTCTACATGAGCAGCGACGTCCATTGCTGCTTTACCATGCAACATACAGAAAAGTATTTTTTAGTACATCTAATTCGATTTCATTACGAATACGATTTCATAATTAACAGAAAAAATAAAATTATCGATTAAATCGTTTGCCTTACTTGTAGTTATGAATTTACTTAAATAAAATCTAAATTTTTAATTGTCTATTACTTATGACAGTTAAAAATTTAATATATACCGGATGTGACTTAGTTCATATTTAATAAAAATAGCATTCAAATGTAAAAAAAGGTATGTATAACCTTTAACTGAATTGTTAATGCATCATTAAAATTAATTGGTAATGATCTATTACTTATGACATTAGAAAAATTTGTACTTAATATACTGATAAGAAGCCTAGTTCTTGTTTAATAAGTAAAGAGTATATATATTTCGACAATGATTATTTCACTTTCTAAAAAATTAATTTCTAATATTTATGAACTTTACTAATACTTGATTTCATATAGAAATAAGAAATTTTAACAATTTCATTATTAAAGAAAGTGTTAAGAGTATTGAACTATTATCAGTATTATTTAATTCACAAGTAAAAATTATTTTTAACTATTTAAATATCATTAAAAAGGGTTGTAATTATTGTACCGATATGAAATTTAATTCATATTAAATAAAAAATGTTCATATATTATCGACTATTATTTTATCAGCAATAAATAAATCATTTGTAATAATTAATGTGTTTATCGAAATAAGAAATTAAAAAGTTCATAAAAAGTTCATGACTTATATTAAACATGAATGAAATTTATAAATTTCATTCATGTTTAATAGAAAAAGAGCATTTATTTAATCTTTCACAAATAATTCATTTGAAATCTTCTATTAGTTATGAGCACTGACAAAACTTTACATTGAAAGTTCATAGTTAAAAGAAAAAGTATTTAGATGATATATAAAAATCATTAATTAAACCATAAAAATTACTTTTAAATTTCTAATAATCATTAGAAATGATTCTAATTAAAGTATTGATATGAAATTTAATTCATGTTCAATAGAAAAACAACATTTAAATATTATCAACTGTCATATGATCTTTAAAAAATAATTTGTCATTTTCTATCAGCTAACGAGCATCGAGAACATTTTACATAGAAATAAGAAAATTAAAAAGTTCATAAATCAAAAGAAATGATATTAAAAGTGAGTTAAAGCCATCAATTTACTTACAAACTGATAATTTTTTTTATTATCATATTTTATTTTTTTTTAATTAATGCATATCAATGATAAAAAAATAGTTCATATTCAATAAAAAAACAGCATATAATTCTAATTAATCATTATTTTAGCCTTGTGAAACAAATTACTAATTTGTAATTTTTCATCATTTACCAGTTTTAATCAAACTAAATTCGTTTAGTCGGATTGTTGAAAATTAAAAAGTATTTTGAGATTATCACAGTATTAATTTATCTATTAAAATAGTAATTGGTTATTACTTATTAATCATTAGAAAAGTTTAAACCTTATTTGTAATATAAGAAAAGTAAGTTTATATTTAAAATAAGTGATTTGTAAATTTCTAGTTTCAAATTTCAACAATGAGAAATTGAAAATGGCACAGTTAAACTAAATCTTAAAACCATTAAGAATTTTATCAAAGCAAAATTTTGTTATAAAAATTACTTTACATTATGATCATTAGAAAATATTATAGTTAATATAGCGATAAAAAATTAATTCATATTAGAAGAGCATTTAAATATTACCAATTATTTCACTTTATAAAAAACATTCTTAATTTTCAACAATTCATGACATTTAAAGCAAGTTTATGTAGAAATATAAAACTGAATAAGATTATAAAATTAAAAGCAAAAAGTATTTAAATATAACTAATGAAATAATTTAACTATGAAAATTTGATTAAAATTTGTACTATTTATGAAAAACAAACAATCTAAAAGTAAGAAATTGAGTTCATATTTAATAAAAAAATATATAATCATTATTGATTCATTTCATTACTTTTTTAAAAAAAAATTCCACTTGTAGAATTTAGAAAAAAAGTAAAAATTAATTTAAATTTCATTTAAAGAAAGTGTAAAGTAATTACTTTCACATTACAATCTGTTTATAAAAATAAAGTTTCTATTTTAATATATGTGAATTTAAGAAAACTAACATAAAAATATTAAATAAACAAATATTTTAAATTTTACCAATCGTGCTAATTAATCTCGAGGAATCATTACAATTGTTCTATTATTTATGAACTTCAATTTGCTTTTGCTTATTATTTATAAACTATTCATGAAAAAAAGCTAAGTATTTAAAATTCATTAATGCATAACAAAACAGATTGCTTTTCTTTATTTCATATGAACTTATTCTTTCTTTAATGCAGAAGAACTAAATATACTACTTCTATTAATTTATCTTTAAAAAATTTGCAATTTTCTTTTATTTACGAATGTACTTTTTCATTTAGATTATTATAAAATGTATCATTTCGATTAATTTACGTTTTAAATAATACGCGGTTTTCTTTTACTTATGAACTTTAAAAGAGAATCTAAAAAATTGAAATTTACGTTTTATACAATCATTAAAATAGAATCATTTAAATAGATGATTCATTGTCAATGCTATTAAAATTTTGCTCTTATAGAAAAAGTGATGTTGCAATCAATACCCTAATATTCAAATATCACAATTTTTAACCAAATGTTTTGGTTAACAATAATAAATTATAATTAATAACTATAACTATAAATAAGTTTCTTTGTTCTGTAACCGCTGGCATCCGCACTGGAAACAAACTGAACAGCTATCTCTCATATTGAGAAATCTTGATAGTCATATTTCAGTTCTAGATATTCTTCATTTTCTTCGAATAACATCTGAAAACATAATTTGCATTATTTCATACATACAATCTATTTCAGTCATTCACCTCAAACCATTAAAAATTTAGAGAAAAAAATAAGTAAATGAAAAAATAAGTAATTATTTAATATATCAGTGAGAAAATTTATGTATTAAAAAAATTCTTAGTGGGATCAAAATTAAACACAAAATTAACATTTCAACAATAGGCAACCAAAAAAAGATTATATTTTTAAAAATTAGTTGGGAAATATAGTAATGTTGTGATTGAAAAATCTGTATATTTATTATCGAATGAAATTAAAGTGTGATATAAATTGAACATTAGAGACATTAAAATTAATTTTACAACAATCAAAATACACGAAACAAAAAAGTCTAAACATTTAATTAAATTAAGAAATCCACATGTATTGCATAAAAGAATTTTTTTTTGAAAATCGCGAAGTTTAATGAAATCAAGTTACTATGCATATTTTATTTAAATGAATTGTTTCCTTTTGTAATGAAATTTGAAATTTTAAAAGATAAAACTTACTTTGCCATACAGCGCTTTTAGTTTCTGGTTAATTAACTGCAATCTCTGAATTTTATCCGATGGTTATTTTATTCTTCGATTATTTGTAAATTTTGTGATGAGTTGAACAGATTCTAATAGAATATAAAAATTTATTAGTTAATATTCTTAAGTTTTTTAATTATTACTTTATAATTATTAAAAATATATTTAAATTTCAATTTTATGCTACATATTTATTTTGTATTAATTAGATTTTTAAATGAAATGCTTACTTTTAAAATGAAGACTGGATAGAAGACTGCACTGTTCTATACAAGCACCAAAACAACATAATTTAGTAATCCCCTTGTTCAGCATCCGAAATTTGATCTAACATACCCTTCATACAATGCTAAAACTAATAATTTAGTACCTAGAACAGAATATTTTTACTACAAAAGTTTATATATGTATATTTAAAAATAGTATTTTATATTTTAACTTTTTTCCTCAACATTTTTAACTTCCCGTCATACATATTCCGTAGTAAAGATATACATTTCAGTGCTATGTATTCACGATCATTAATGAGAAACCGGATCCATTTGATATCAAAAGAATCTGAAACATTATTATTTTTAACCACACTGTAATAATTAATGAATCGTGTATTTATTTTTTCTTACTTTTTTATGCCATTATTACATAACATTTAATATCCACATCGGTCTGGCGATCTTGCAAATTCGTTTCGAAGTATAGAGTAGTGTAATAAAATGATTTTAAGATTTAATGAATTGTACGAACTTTTAATATTATGCTCGTGTTCAATATTCGATGCAGAATGTTAAACATTTATCATTTTACAAAATATATTGTTATAACAGTATCCTCTGATTACACATACGATGTGCAGTATACATCAATAACTAGAACTATGGTTCAAATAATGTGGTTCAGTGGTAGTGTGGTTCATGTTGAGTCAACCACAATGTTTGCTGTTTGGTGAAACATTTTCAGAATAAACCCTACCCCAGTAACAAAATGTTAAAAAAATGAATTTAAAACTACAAGCAAAGCAAAGTACGAAGCATCCGAGTAACACCCGTGTAGGATTACAGGCCCGGGGATACCCCAGCCACTCTCGCCCAGCGCTCTGCACTTCTCAACCGAATGTACGTTTTCGTGATGTCATCGAAGAATGTGGATGCGGTTCTCGAAGAAACCTGAAACCCTAGTCAAAAACCTAAGCTATAAAAAAAAACGAGAGATCTCTCATAAAAACCCTACTCTAAAGTCTAATCTAAAGCACAAGTGAGAAGCGAGACAGAAAGAGTCTCATAAAATAAAGGTTAGGGAAAACAACACAAAAACCCTGAAAAAAAAAAGGACAAAACAAACAGACTGCCTCGCACCTCCAGGTTTGAGGACTTCTCGATGGCGAAAACGTACAGACGGTTATAGTTAGCAAAGGGTGCGATCGCTTAAGTACTACCTACAGGTGAAACCAAAATATCCTGTACCCTTAACGCAATCCCAGCTTAACGTTTATTAGACATCTGGTTCGTACTCACGGACAATCTTAAAATGAATTTGAAGAATTCACTAAAAGATTTTTATGAATTTACAGTTAAAGTGATCGGGCGATCACGATACAAAACCCCGAGGCACTTACATTTACAATACTGAAAACTAATTTTATGATCTTTCTCGATCACGATGTTTTAACGTTGCTTCAGTGCTTCTAACGTGTTATGTTAGAAATATATATATATCGTTATACGACGAATCTTCAAATCGACTTCAGTAATCAGAAGAACATATATAACAAATTAAAATTTAAAAAAAATGTATTTTAAAATAATGAAAAAAACAATTTATCAAATTTAATTTTATGTAAATTAAACAAAACTACTCTATACTTAAATATTCATCCATGATAGTAAAAATTCTAAAAAAAAATAAACAATGTACAATAACACTAAAAATTGTTAATATTGAAAAATGTAAAATTATTTTGAAAATTTGTTAAAAAATAGTTAAATGTTTTTAATTTAGTTAGATTTAAACATATATTTAAAAATTTCAATCGAAAAACTACAATTACTTACAATTAAATACGACTGTAGGAAAATTCTTGAACAGTGTATTGGACGGACGGCGTTCGATACAGAAATGAGTCGCGCAAGCCGTGCAATGGTCAGTGAAGGCCAGTCGATTCGTGACGCAACTACGAGTGAATTATATAAAATGCTGACACGGTGCTGTTACAATGCTTCCATAAGATTTACAAAACTAGGTCAAATGAAACCGATTTATTTAATGGAAAAAATATATTTCAAATAATAACGATTTTATGTTTTCATGATTTATCCATTGTCCAATATAATGAAAACTGGATATTTTTACAAAAAAAATACACCAAATATTAATTTTAAAATTATATCTCTCATAATTAATGCCTCTCTCTCTCTCTATCTATATATATATATATATATATATATATATATGTGTATATATATATATGTGTATATATATACATACATACATATATATATATATATATATATATATATATATAATATATATATATATATATATATATATATATATAATATATATATGTGACGTTTGCGATTGTCGATTGTTAAAAATGGCCATTATTATCTGCAACAAAACAGTCAAATCCTCCCTGTTAAAATCAATATTACCATGGCTAAATTAATAGTAAAAAATTGAAAATGTTCTTAAAAAGTGAACGAAATTTCGAATTAGATTGTGGAATACAAGCCAGTGCCATTTTTAAATAAATTGTGAATATTTTATAACTTTTAAGGTACAGCAGTATCATTTTATATTCTTAGTCTTATGTATAAATATTTATTTATAATAATTTTCTGTCGAATGATTCTAATTTGATATTATTAATTTTCAGAAACAAATAAAAAATTACATTACTAAAAATCAATAAATAAACTGAGTATGATCCTGCCACCAGTATTCTTGCTTGTCATACAAGACGACCAAAAGGAGCTCGGTTCCGAATTACCAAGGGAACGATGTATGCTACTGCTGCAATTGTGAGTACTCAGTATTTTCTTTAAAATACATTAATTTCTATTTTTTTATTGATTAAATGTTTTTCCTAACAATGTATTGATTTTTAACCTCGTAAATTAATATAGCAATAAAATAATAATGTCCATTCTTTATATATTTTATTATTAACTATACATAGAGTATTTTCTTAAATCTAAGATAGATGCGTACGGCCATCTCTATGAAAAACTGAAATATATTTTTTCCTGTGTTTGAAACGTCAGTATGAAATTAGTTTTCGTATAAGTTGGGATATAAACTAAAAAAAAATTAGTACTTTCCCTTAGTCAGATGGTAAATAAATTTTTTTTCTTTAAGTATTTAGTTTAGAAATTACATAAATAGCAACAGATGGAGTAACTAGCTCGATTTTGAATTTAAAATGTATAAATGAAACGCAGGCAGATTTAATATACACATATTTAATATATAAGGAATACTACTTTGTTAGCATTTAGCTTGTAAAAAAGATGTATATATATATATATACACAAACATGTGTATTAATATTATTTATTAGTTTTGACGATCCACCGTTTTTTTATTTGAAATTATATCAAACTAAACCATCGAATACCTCTTGTTTCATTTATAAATATTTTTAAAAATGACAATAAGAAATATATATATATATATATTGATATATTAATATTGTTACAACCAAAGCATATTTCATTTGCAGTCAAACTTAAAACGATAAAGCATTCAATATTATGAGTTCCCTGAAACATTACATGTATAAATATAAATGGAAGAAGCTATAATGATGTTCTAACTAATAAATACTTCTAGACAATAAAATATAATTATTAATATATATATATATACATGTTGCTATTTAAATGTTGAGTATGTTAAATGCAATTCATCGATTGAATAAATTTTTAGTCATATATAGTGAATTATAAAGTGTATTAATAGGCTATTTTTTATTTATATATCAGTTTCGAATTTGTAATATATTAGTAGTTATCAATATATTTGACTTCCTACATTGGTATAATATTATATATCAGTATTACAATGAAAGAAATGCTTACAATGAGCTAAAAACTATAAAAATTAGACTTTATAAAAATTCACACGTTTAAATACAGTCATTTTATGTCTTAAGAACTGTATTTCAGTTATTACAAAGACTGATTAATAGAAATGTTAATAAAATATAAATAAACACAAAAGGAATGAGCATTGAGTACATTTATGAAAACATTTGCTGACTAAAATTCTTCAAACTGAATTGAACATTATATTAACTAGAAGTATGAATAAATTTGATTACATTTTCCTGTTTTATACTCTAAACCTTATACTGTTCCCATTTATCTTTTAAAACTTTTTACTTCATAAATTTAATATACGATAGTGTTGTAGACAAATTAACTTTACTTATTTTTCAAATATTTTCCATATACACTTAATTTTCATAGAATAAGCAATGAAAACAAATATATGCAGTTATAGTTTGCTTTCATATGCATAAAATTAATAATTCCATGTATAAAAAAACATGCCTTCAAAAAAACATCATATAGATAGTGGTTTACTTTTGAAATTTTTTTCATTTCTATAGCATAAATTAATATTACTAGAATTTATGAATATTATCGATTTCTGTATATATTTAATGCTTCTCTAACAGTACTGAATAAGTACGTACAGACATTATTTTAAAAAGTCTTACAAATTGATAAAAATTACAGATAATAATTGAAATCATGTATGCTAAACACAAAGGTTGTTGGTAAACAAATAATTGTATTTGTGTTTTATATCAACTTCTTTAAAAGACCTAACTAAAAGAATTCCGATTTCAGGATGAATGTTATTGCATTTTTGCAAGAATTTATTTTAGAAAAAGAATATTTTAACTAATTTTTTAATTCTTTTTCAAACAATTAACTTTGAAAGTAAATACTAGTGTTCCCTGTAATAGGTTTATTTCTATGCTAAATATCACTCATCATCACAATGAGTTTATCTACTTTTCTAAAAGAATGTAACACATGTACTAAAAATGATATAAAATTTGTTGTCTGGTAGGAAATTCATGCGATTTTTTAGATTTGCATAAAAAACCGTGTGAGATGTTATGTCATGTAATGTACTAACATGATATCTGCAGTATTTAAAATATATCTTGGAAAGAGCGGAACAAGTCATAATACAATTCTATAATGTCAACTTGATGCTGATTAAATGTTAAAGATTGTTAAAAATGGCCATTATTATCTGCAACAAAACAGTCAAATCCTCCCTGTTAAAATCAATATTACCATGGCTAAATTAATAGTAAAAAATTGAAAATGTTCTTAAAAAGTGAACGAAATTTCGAATTAGATTGTGGAATACAAGCCAGTGCCATTTTTAAATAAATTGTGAATATTTTATAACTTTTAAGGTACAGCAGTATCATTTTATATTCTTAGTCTTATGTATAAATATTTATTTATAATAATTTTCTGTCGAATGATTCTAACTTGATATTATTAATTTTCAGAAACAAATAACAAATTACATTACTAAAAATCAATAAATAAACTGAGTATGATCCTGCCACCAGTATTCTTGCTTGTCATACAAGACGACCAAAAGGAGCTCGGTTCCGAATTACCAAGGGAACGATGTATGCTACTGCTGCAATGTGAACGATGTATGCTACTGCTGCAATTGTGAGTACTCAGTATTTTCTTTAAAATACATTAATTTCTATTTTTTATTGATTAAATGTTTTTCCTAACAATGTATTGATTTTTAATCTCGTAAATTAATATATAGCAATAAAATAATAATGTCCATTCTTTATATATTTTATTATTAACTATACATAGAGTATTTTCTTAAATCTAAGATAGATGCGTACGGCCATCTCTATGAAAAACTGAAATATATTTTTTCCTGTGTTTGAAACGTCAGTATGAAATTAGTTTTCGTATAAGTTGGGATATAAACTAAAAAAAAATTAGAACTTTCCCTTAGTCAGATGGTAAATAAATTTTTTTTCTTTAAGTATTTAGTTTAGAAATTACATAAATAGCGACAGATGGCGTAACTAGCTCGATTTTGAATTTAAAATGTATAAATGAAAACGCAGGCAGATTTAATATACACATATTTAATATATAAGGAATACTACTTTGTTAGCATTTAGCTTGTAAAAAAGATGTATATATATATATATATATATATATATATATATATATATATATACACAAACATGTATATTAATATTATTTATTAGTTTTGACGATCCACCGCTTTTATTTGAAATTATTTCAAACTGAACCATCAAATACCTCTTGTTTCATTTATAAATATTTTTAAAAATGACAATAAGAAATATATATATATATTGATATATTAATATTGTTACAACCAAAGCATATTTCATTTGCAGTCAAAGTTAAAAATATAAAGCATTCAATATTATGAGTTCCCTGAAACATTACATGTATAAATATAAATGGAAGAAGCTATAATGATGTTCTAACTAATAAATACTTCTAGACAATAAAATATAATTATTAATATATATATATATATACATGTTGCTATTTAAATGTTGAGTATGTTAAATGCAATTCATTGATTGAATAAATTTTTAGTCATATATAGTGAATTATAAAGTGTATTAATAATCTATTTTTTATTTATATATCAGTTTCGAATGTATAATATATTAGTAGTTATCAATATATTTGACTTCCTACATTGGTATAATATTATATATCAGTATTACAATGAAAGAAATGCTTACAATGAGCTAAAACTTATAAAAATTAGACGTTATAAAAATTCACACGTTTAAATACAGTGATTTTATGTCTTAAGAACTGTATTTCAGTTATTACAAAGACTGATTAATAGAAATGTTAATAAAATATAAATAAACACAAAAGGAATGAGCATTGAGTACATTTATGAAAACATTTGCTGACTAAAATTCTTCAAACTGAATTGAACATTATATTAACTAGAAGTATGAATAAATTTGATTACATTTTCCTGTTTTATACTCTAAACCTTATACTGTTCCCATTTATCTTTTAAAACTTTTTACTTCATAAATTTAATATACGATAGTGTTGTAGACAAATTAACTTTACTTATTTTTCAAATATTTTCCATATACACTTAATTTTCATAGAATAAGCAATGAAAACAAATATATGCAGTTATAGTTTTCTTTCATATGCATAAAATTAACAATTCCATGTATGAAAAAACATGCCTTCAAAAAAACATCATATAGATAGTGGTTTACTTTTGAAATTTTTTTCATTTCTATAGCATAAATTAATATTACTAGAATTTATGAATATTATCGATTTCTGTATATATTTAATGCTTCTCTAACAGTACTGAATAAGTACGTACAGACATTATTTTAAAAAGTCTTACAAATTGATAAAAATTACAGATAATAATTGAAATCATGTATGCTAAACACAAAGGTTGTTGGTAAACAAATAATTGTATTTGTGTTTTATATCAACTTCTTTAAAAGACCTAACTAAAAGAATTCCGATTTCAGGATGAATGTTATTGCATTTTTGCAAGAATTTATTTTAGAAAAAGAATATTTTAACTAATTTTTTAATTCTTTTTCAAACAATTAACTTTGAAAGTAAATAATAGTGTTCCCTGTAATAGGTTTATTTCTATGCTAAATGTCACTCATCATCACAATGAGTTTATCTACTTTTCTAAAAGAATGTAGCACATGTACTAAAAATGATATAAAATTTGTTGTCTCGTAGGAAATTCATGTGATTTTTTAGATTTGCATAAAAAACCGTGTGAGATGTTATGTCATGTAATGTACTAACATGATATCTGCAGTATTTAAAATATATCTTGGAAAGAGCGGAACAAGTCATAATACAATTCTATAATGTCAACTTGATGCTGATTAAATGTTAAAGATATTTTAATACCATATATTATGGTTTAAAACCTGTATTTCAGTAATTAAAAAAAACTGTCTAGTAGAAATGTTAATAAAATACAAATAAAAACTAAAAAATGACCATTGTGTACATATATATACATATATATATATATATATATATATATATATATATATATATATATAAATATATGCGTGCGTGTGTCATCTTATGTTGATTGCAATTATTTTTAAATATAAATTAATCAAAGTTTGCATATCAATTTTTCTAATTTGCTATTAATTTCTTTCAAAAAACGCACTAAATTATTTTAAAACATTAAAAAATATATAAAGATGCCACTCGGTATTTAATTCCTAACCGAACCGACTAGCGTTGACGATGCGATTTGTGACGTTTGCGATTGTCGATTGTTAAAAATGGCCATTATTATCTGCAACAAAACAGTCAAATCCTCCCTGTTAAAATCAATATTACCATGGCTAAATTAATAGTAAAAAATTGAAAATGTTCTTAAAAAGTGAACGAAATTTCGAATTAGATTGTGGAATACAAGCCAGTGCCATTTTTAAATAAATTGTGAATATTTTATAACTTTTAAGGTACAGCAGTATCATTTTATATTCTTAGTCTTATGTATAAATATTTATTTATAATAATTTTCTGTCGAATGATTCTAATTTGATATTATTAATTTTCAGAAACAAATAACAAATTACATTACTAAAAATCAATAAATAAACTGAGTATGATCCTGCCACCAGTATTCTTGCTTGTCATACAAGACGACCAAAAGGAGCTCGGTTCCGAATTACCAAGGGAACGATGTATGCTACTGCTGCAATTGTGAGTACTCAGTATTTTCTTTAAAATACATTAATTTCTATTTTTTATTGATTAAATGTTTTTCCTAACAATGTATTGATTTTTAACCTCGTAAATTAATATAGCAATAAAATAATAATGTCCATTCTTTATATATTTTATTATTAACTATACATAGAGTATTTTCTTAAATCTAAGATAGATGCGTACGGCCATCTCTATGAAAAACTGAAATATATTTTTTCCTGTGTTTGAAACGTCAGTATGAAATTAGTTTTCGTATAAGTTGGGATATAAACTAAAAAAAAAAATTAGTACTTTTCCTTAGTCAGAAGGTAAATAAATTTTTTTTCTTTAAGTATTTAGTTTAGAAATTACATAAATAGCAACAGATGGCGTAACTAGCTCGATTTTGAATTTAAAATGTATAAATGAAAACGCAGGCAGATTTAATATACACATATTTAATATATAAGGAATACTACTTTGTTAGCATTTAGCTTGTAAAAAAGATGTATATATATATATACACAAACATGTATATTAATATTATTTATTAGTTTTGACGATCCACCACTTTTATTTGCAATTATATCAAACTAAACCATCGAATACCTCTTGTTTCATTTATAAATATTTTTAAAAATGACAATAAGAAATATATATATATATATATATTGATATATTAATATTGTTACAACCAAAGCATATTTCATTTGCAGTCAAACTTAAAACGATAAAGCATTCAATATTATGAGTTCCCTGAAACATTACATGTATAAATATAAATGGAAGAAGCTATAATGATGTTCTAACTAATAAATACTTCTAGACAATAAAATATAATTATTAATATATATATATATATATATATATATATATATATATATATATACATGTTGCTATTTAAATGTTGAGTATGTTAAATGCAATTCATTGATTGAATAAATTTTTAGTCATATATAGTGAATTATAAAGTGTATTAATAATCTATTTTTTATTTATATATCAGTTTCGAATGTATAATATATTAGTAGTTATCAATATATTTGACTTCCTACATTGGTATAATATTATATATCAGTATTACAATGAAAGAAATGCTTACAATGAGCTAAAACTTATAAAAATTAGACGTTATAAAAATTCACACGTTTAAATACAGTGATTTTATGTCTTAAGAACTGTATTTCAGTAATTACAAAAACTGATTAATAGAAATGTTAATAAAATATAAATAAACACAAAAGGAATGAGCATTGAGTACATTTATGAAAACATTTGCTGACTAAAATTCTTCAAACTGAATTGAACATTATATTAACTAGAAGTATGAATAAATTTGATTACATTTTCCTGTTTTATACTCTAAACCTTATACTGTTCCCATTTATCTTTAAAACTTTTTACTTCATAAATTTAATATACGATAGTGTTGTAGACAAATTAACTTTACTTATTTTTCAAATATTTTCCATATACACTTAATTTTCATAGAATAAGCAATGAAAACAAATATATGCAGTTATAGTTTTCTTTCATATGCATAAAATTAATAATTCCATGTATGAAAAAACATGCCTTCAAAAAAACATCATATAGATAGTGGTTTACTTTTGAAATTTTTTTCATTTCTATAGCATAAATTAATATTACTAGAATTTATGAATATTATCGATTTCTGTATATATTTAATGCTTCTCTAACAGTACTGAATAAGTACGTACAGACATTATTTTAAAAAGTCTTACAAATTGATAAAAATTACAGATAATAATTGAAATCATGTATGCTAAACACAAAGGTTGTTGGTAAACAAATAATTGTATTTGTGTTTTATATCAACTTCTTTAAAAGACCTAACTAAAAGAATTCCTATTTCAGGATGAATGTTATTGCATTTTTGCATGAATTTATTTTAGAAAAAGAATATTTTAACTAATTTTTTAATTCTTTTTCAAACAATTAACTTTGAAAGTAAATACTAGTGTTCCCTGTAATAGGTTTATTTCTATGCTAAATATCACTCATCATCACAATGAGTTTATCTACTTTTCTAAAAGAATGTAGCACATGTACTAAAAATGATATAAAATTTGTGGTCTCGTAGGAAATTCATGCGATTTTTTACATTTGCATAAAAAACCGTGTGAGATGTTATGTCATGTACTAACATGATATCTGCATTATTTAAAATATATCTTGGAAAGAGCGGAACAAGTCATAATACAATTCTATACCGACAATTTGATGCAGATTAAATATTAAAGATATTTTGATTAGAATAAACCATTTACTTCAATCAAATACATTCAATATTTAAACTGTCTCAAAAAAGTTATATTTACATTATTTTTCTGAAATATTCGTATTCGTTTAAATCAACGATTTTATAGACAATTAAAGACATGTACGCACACACACTTCAGTGAATAAAAACTATATGTAATGTATGTATTTGAAAAAAATATTAAAAATAAAGCATTCATCATAGGATATTTTAGTGTTGAGTACGTTAATTAATGCAATTCCACTATTGAATGAAAGATATGTTATATATAGAGAATTATAAACAACAACTAAAAACATGTACACACACACAATTCCAAGAACAAAAACAATATTTAATTTATATGACTAGATAGATATACTATGTGATATTTGAACAGAATATAGAATCAGTTCGGTGCAAGGTGATGAAACGAAATGCTGCAAAAAAAATTTTTTGCAATAATTTATATTTTGAAAATTGACAGTTTTTGAATGGCATATCGATACTAGACACCCATTTAAACTCTGAAACAGTTTCAGTACATCGATAACGCGTGCGGTGCCGGAACAATCGCGTTTGCAATTTCGCACCACGTCACTGGAAATGTAAAATTTTGCGTAAATCGACCATTTTTGTTTTGTGATACGATACTAGACGTCTATTTGAATACTGAACCGGTATCACTTTGTCAATTTAGCGTACAGGGTCGGAGAAATAGGGCCCGAATTTTGTGACTAGCCCAATTTGCAGGTCGATTCAAATACATTTTAGAGGTCGGTGTCACTTTTAAACACTAGTACGTCTGTCTACAAACCGACCCGCTTCCGATGCGATGAAAAAATTGCAAAGAAAGTGAAAAATTTTTTTTTGCAAAATATATTTTTTTGCAAATCGATAGTTTTTGTGCTGCAAAGCGATACTAGACGTCCGTTGAATATCCGAACTCATTCCAGTTCATCAGTAGCATGCATAGATACGGAATAATCGCGTCTGCAAATTCGCTCTGACGTCACTGAAAATGTGGTAATTTCGCAAATCGGCGATTTTTGTTGTGCGATGCGAAACTAGACGTCCATTTGAACACTGAATCGGTGTCGGTTTGTCAATTACGCGTACAGGGCCGGAGCAATATGGTTCGAAAATTTGCGACCCGCCCACTTCGCGGGCCGATTCAAATACTTTCTAGGTTCAGATTTCACTTTTAAACACCAGGACGTATATCTACGGACCGCCCCGCTTGCGATGCGCCAAAAAACTCGAAAAAAATTTCCTCATATTCACGTACCCCTACCTTTGATCACGATTTTCGGATGCGAAATATTTTTCGCAAATCTGCAATTTTTTCGCCGCAGATGCAAACTAGACGTCCGTCTGAACTATGAATAGCTTTCGGTTTCTCGATAGCACGCGTAACGCCGGAGTTACAGCGTCTGAAAGAGTTTGCGGGTCCGCAAAAACGTCTTTTTTCGCATTTTTCGCACACTTCCCGCCGTTAAATTTGCTTCCAAATGCGAAAACTAGGTGCGCCGGATCCGTCCGCTCCCGATCCGCTGAAAAAAACATCGAAAAGTCGAAGTTGAAAAATTTGCAATTTCGCAAATCAGAGCATTTTTCGATGCTTGTTTATGGAGATGATGGTGGAGGCGCAACGATTTGATGGTGGAGGCGCACAATGTATTAACGTGCTCGGCGGGCGTTTTCCTTTTGGAAATCGCTTGTTTCGACGGTGTCACACGATTCTAGACGTCTACACGGACTGTATACCAGTGCCGGTGTGCGGCCCGCACAGGCCCGCTGTACCAGGCCCGAGAAAATTTGGAAATAGAAAAAATTACAAATCGAAAATTTTTTCGACGCGATGTGATGTTGCACATCCGTCGGACCTTCGAACCGACGTCGCTTCCTCGCTCACATGTACAGGGCCGGCACAGAGGCCCCAAAACCAATCGAAGACGGGAATATCATTCGTCATTTTTAGACGTTTATGAGCGTCGGCGTTAACTTTTATTGTCCGAGGCCTTCTCACTTAGGATCCGCAAAAAAAATGCAAAAAAACATTTGTATTGTGCGTGTACGTCTGTATGTATGTATGATTTTTTCCAAATACAGAGTGAATACAGGCGCCTGTTGGATTCGCGAACTTGCGTCTGTTCCTATATCGCACACGCAGAGCCGTAGTAACAGCCCGATGTCCGTATCAGAGGCTAGTTTCATCCACCTCTGATCTCAATTGATATACTGTTAAGCGCCGGCGTCAAGTTTAATTAGAAGAATGGTAGTCTACGAATACGTCACAGTAAAGCAAGTAGAATCAATGTTGTGTTTTGTACATATTAATATATGATACACATTCTTTACTGTATATCAGGAGTACGTTCGTAGTCGTCTAATCAATGTTTAGCCGTCCATTTGGCGAAGCATCGTTAAGAAGAATTAATGAATGAGATGTTTTTTATACTGATATAGAATATAGATTTTTATTTGCATATTAAACACACTGTGTTTTATATATATAATGTATGTATTTGTATGTTAAATAATTAATTAAAATATTTTTATTTCAAATTTAATTTCACATATTTAATTTCAATCTATTATATTATATAGGGATTGTTAAATATAAAAATTGATTAATTACAATGTAAATAATTATTAAATTATTTTATGTTTGTGTTTAAAATAAATAAAAAAATCATTTAAAATTTAGTTTAAAAACTTTATTTATTTATATCCTCTTTACATTAAATACACTTTTATAAAACATAAAATTATAAAAATATAAATTAATATAATTAATAAATATCATTAATATTTAAATATCAATTAATGTACTGCTTTATGTAGAGTCCGTTTGGTCGTGGTACTGTAGAGATAACTGTAAATTAAAATTAGAGACATTAGTTTAGGTTAGATTTTATTCTTTTAGAATTTTTTTTTTAAGTATGCCATTACATGTAATGCTATTGTATGTAAGCGAGGCTATACATTCGCTCTATACCACCAGATTCATCGATTTGTAAGACAAACAATTTGAAAAAAATCATACATACACACACACGTACATGCACAATACAACTATTTTTTTGCAATTTTTTTTGCGGGTTGGAAGTGAGAAGGCCTCGGAAATGTATAATTACGTGATAAAAGTTAACACCGATCCCCATAAACGTCTAGAAATGACGAATGATATTCCCGTCTTCGATTGGTTTTCGGACCTCTGTGCCGGCCCTGTACATATGAGCGAGGAAGCGACGTCGGTTCGAAGGTCCGACGGATGTGCAACATCGCATCGCGTCGAAAAAATTTTCGATTTGTAATTTTTTCTATTTCCAAATTTTCTCGGGCCTGGTACAGCGGGCCTGTGCGGGCCGCACACCGGCACTGGTATACAGTCCGTGTAGACGTCTAGAATCGTGTGACACCGTCGAAATAAGCGATTTCCAAAAGGAAAACGCCCGCCGAGCACGTTAATACATTGTGCGCCTCCACCATCAAATCGTTGCGCCTCCACCATCATCTCCATAAACAAGCATCGAAAAATGCTCTGATTTGCGAAATTGCAAATTTTTCAACTTCGACTTTTCGATGTTTTTTTTAGCGGATCGGTAGCGGACGGATCCGGCGCACCTAGTTTTCGCATTTGGAAGCAAATTTAACGGTGGGAAGTGTGCGAAAAATGCGAAAATAGGCGAATTTTCGGACCCGCAAACTCTTTCAGGCGCCATTACTCCGGCGTTACGCGTGCTATCGAGAAACCGAAAGCTATTCGTAGTTCAGACGGACGTCTAGTTTCCATCTGCGGCGAAAAAATTGCAGATTTGCGAAAAAAATTTCGCTTTCCAAAATCGTGATCAAAGGTAGGGGTACGTGAATTTGAGGAAATTTTTTTCGAGTTTTTTGGCGCATCGCAAGCGGGGCGGTCCGTAGATATACGTCCTGGCGTTTAAAAGTGAAATCGGAACCTAGAAGGTATTTGAATCGGCCCGCGAAGTGGGCGGGTCGCAAATTTTCGAACCGTATTGCTCCGACCCTGTACGCCTAATTGACAAACCGACACCGATCCAGTGTTCAAATGGGCGTGTAGTATCGCATCGCACAACAAAAATCGCCGATTTGCGAAATTACCACATTTTCAGTGACGTCACAGCGAATTTGCAGACGCGATTACTAGGGTACCACGTATGCTACCGATGAACTGGAACAGGTTCGGAGATTCGACGGACGCCTAGTATCGCTTTGCAGCACAAAAACTATCGATTTGCAAGAAAAAAATTTTTGCAAAAATTTTTTTTTCGTATTTTTGGCGATTTTCTTATCGCATTGGAATCGGATCGGTTTGTAGATCCACGTACTAGTGTTTAAAAGTGACACCGGCCTCTAAAATGTATTCGAACTGGCCTGCAAAATGGGCCAATCAGAAAATTCGGGCCCTATTTCTCCGACCCTGTACGCTCAATTGACAAACTGACACCGGTTCGGTATTCAAATAGACGTCTAGTATCGCATCGCACAACAAAAAGGGTCGATTTACGATAATTTCACATTTCCAGTGACGTCAGTTCGAAATTGCAGACGCGATTGTTCCGGCACCGCACGCGATACCGATGTACTGAAACCGATTCAGAGTTTAAATGGGTGTCTAGTATTGCTTCGCAATGCAAAAACCGTCAATTTTTGAAAATATAATTATTTGCAAAAAAATAATTGTTCGCATTTTTGGCAATTTTTTCGCCGCATCGGAAGTGAGCTGGTCCGTAGATCCGCGTATAAGTAATTTTACCTCATTAGAAATGTTCTTTTCGGCGCAACTAGATCAATCGTGTGTGCGTAAGACCGCGCGATTTCGTCGGCCGGCAGTTCGTTTCACCGCCGCGCGCCGGACTGATGCCGACGATTATCGGACTCGAATACACTGTAAGTGGAAATGTAACGGTGTTTTATGCGACTAACCGGTAAACAATGAAAGTAATTCGTCCCTGTTCTATTGATATACTGGATATATACGATGACATTTTACGCTCCTATAATCATTTATAAACCGTCACAGTTCAATAAGACTGTACGGAGAGTGGTGATCTAGATATAACATATTTTTGCGACAATACGAGGCCAACCGTCCATCATCGTTTCTATAATGTACCGAGGTGCCTACACCATCGATCTGAAAATCACGTAGGCCATTATCAATCGATCTGAGTTTTTCTTGACAATGAGACAAAATGCTTTAAAGCATACTATACAACGACCTCAATTTTTTCCATTCCATAAGGATAATTATAATTAGTTTATATATATATATATATATATATATATATATAAACTATATTATATATATATATATATATATATATATATATATATTATTTTAAATACATTACAAAGATGCTGGCCTTATTATAATTTTATAAATTATAATTTCGATTGTAATTTCATTTTCTGTTATTATTATATACTCTTAAAACAAATCACAAGTTCATAGTTTTTTCTATGCTTTAAAGAAATGAATTATTGAATTCACATTACTTGTTTTATATACATTCTAAAAATCTTTATCAAAAAATGAAAAAAAATATTATTAAATTCGTGAAATAATATTCATTTGAAATAACAAGGTTAAGTATCTCGAACAAAACCCATGTACAAAGAAAATATTATGTACATTTCACAATTAATACTAAAATTGTTTGACACAAATTTATAGTAAAAGTAATGTTTGAATTAACTTGCGCACATATTTATAAAATCAACGTAATTTGTAATATTTGTGTCATTTTGTGAATACACATTAATTGAAAACTGAAGTCCTTAATCCCAAAATCTCACAGATTCATATTTTGATAGTAAGTTTACAAACAATAATTGATTTCATTAACCAGCCCAGAAATTGAGCATCATTTAAAAATTGCAAAAAAAATACATTACTATATTATAGAATCAGGCTGTTATTAAAAAGTTCAAAAATTGACAAATTGTTAACTTCAATTTATAAATAACTATCTTTAAGGATAAAAAATGTTTTTAAATTCATTTAGATTAAGAAGAATTTGTCCTTTTTAATTGTTTAGATCATTACTGAAAAGAATGCTCTCTCTATCTATCTATCTATCTATCTATATATATATATATATATATATATATATATATATATATATATATATATATATATATATATATGTATAAATTTCACTTTGTGTTTCGATATCCACTTGTTTATAAATTCATTTACAAACTGTTGTAATTTATGTACAACCCTACAAAACAGTCACTTTTATATTCAAATCTTATACAGAATATATCAAATTTTATACAGAACTATATTTTATAAATTTACTCATTTTCATTAATTTTGCACATAATTTATTTACTTATATCTTTACTTCCATTTTGTCGTACTCGTTTTTGTTATTCTGAAACATTTCTTTTTTTGATATTTTCGATATTTATTATGGACCGATGAAATTTTGTGTAAAATACGATATAGAATATTAAAATACGGATCACCAGTATGAATTAATTGCCATTTTTATAACAATTTGGGTATTTTAAGAAAGAAAAACGTGCTTTTTTGCGGATTTTTTACGGTTCTTTTGATATTTTCAGTATTTATTATGGACCGATATTAATTTTGTGTAAGATATGATATAGAATATTAAAATACGCATCGACCAGTATGAATTAATTACCAGATTTTAAGCAATTTGGATATTTGATAATTTCATTAAATTTAAGATAATTTACAACAATTTACTATGAACAACAATCATTTCATGTTATTATTCATTTTCTTTTTTAAAAAATGACAAATACTCTACAGTAATAAGTACGAAAACGAAAGAATCTGTATATTTTTTCGGTGAATATATATATATATATATATATATATATATATATATATATATATATATATATATATATATATATACATATATATATATACAAGGTTTTTTTAAAAAAATTGGTTGCATTATTATTATCACACGTGAGTTATTGAGGAATAGAAATATTTTTGGTAAATATAATTTAAAATTGTTTGCATTCAAATTTCAACTCGTTAGAGAACTGTTATTTTTTCATAATTATAAATAAATACAGTTCTCAATTAGAGTGTAAACGAATAACAGATGCTATGGAGTAAGACGCAGATAGATGTAGTAAACGCCACTACGTGTAGTTGTTATCCTAGTACACATTGAATTTCTATTGTTTGGGAAATTAACTTTCACAAAAAGATTTTTATTTAAATTTTGGTGATTTCTATATTCAATTAGAAAAATGAAATTAACGTAAATATTATTATAACGTTTTATTTTAATATTCAATTCCGAAGATATTTCTGTTAAAATTTATATTCCGCCGAAGAAATGTCATCCCACAATGTGCGGCGAAGGTATTGTAGAGATAGTGAAAGTGGACCTACTTTATCTGTGGTGCGTAGCGTCGTAGTGCAATTGTTGAAATATCCGTTAAGTTTATTTGAAAAAAAAATTGTTTCATATAAAAGAAATATATCATCAATAAATAATATTATATATTGAACCAAGGTATAGTTAAAAAAAAACTGATATAAACAATTTTTCTACTTTGAAATATTATTTAAGTACAGGCAGTTCTTAATGTTAAAATGGACGCTACTATAATAGATTTAATTTTCAAACATTGTTGATTATATTACATATTATTTAATATAAGATTTCGGTAGTAAATTATCTTTTGATTAATGTATGATTTTTAATATAGTTAATAATGAATGTGTAATATGATTGCATTCAAATACAGTACAAATCATAAGAAACACTTTCGATATCTGATTTTTAAGTCTTGAATTGTTTACAGTTCATAATAAATTCAATACTAAAAGTACGTTAGAAATCTAAATACTATTTTTACAAATTTGTGCGTAGTTCTATAACATTGTTCATTTTCGTTGTAAACAATTATGCAGAAGTAAAATAAAGCTTGTATTTACATGTTTATTTACTTTTCAGTATCAAATAAAATGCAAATCGACAAAAGCAATAAAAAAAATACATTGTATCGAAACAATGTACTGTAGTATGCACTGTGGTCGATAATTCTCAGCTGGCAAAAAGATCACTTTCACCACTTTGAACGATGTTTATAATTAGCAAAATGTTCCGGTTTAATATCGGAATGAGATTCAAGGCAGTGCTTCGAATGTGTAAGTTAATAAGTGAATTATATACAATGTATGAAATTAATAAAGATGAATATAAAAGTAACTGTCTGTTAGTAGCTAGGTTACAAACAAATGAATCTTACCCATCGTGAACAACTTGCAAGGGAGGCAGCTCACCGATCATTCGAAATACATCTGGAATCGTCTGCTGTCTACATGGATTCTACAAAGAAGACCGACTAGCCACCTACGAATAATTTGATCCTCACATCAGTCAGAGAATTATGATTATTGAATGTTAAAATTGGTGACTGTAAATGCATTTATAAATTATTAGATACCGAAACAAAGTAGAAATATATATATATATATATATATATATATATCACATTCTTTTCAATGTCCTACACAATTAAAATGAACAAATTCTTCTCAATGTAAATGCATTTAAAAACATGTTCTTATATATATATATATATATATATATATATATATATATATATATATATATATATATATATATATATACATACATATATACATGCTTTTTTGTAATTAATTACAAATTGAAGTTATCAATTTGTCAATCTCACAGATTAAATCAACTATTTTGAACTTTTGTAATAACAATCTGATGACACATTGTCTCTTTGTATCAAAACATAAATCTGAGTTTTTCAGTCTAATTATTTCAATTTTAATTAATGTATATTGACAATATTAGCACACACACACACACACGTATATATATATATATATATACAAAGAGAGAGAGAGCAATAATAAATTTATAGTAATAAATAGCAAAAAAAAAGATATTTTAAATTTCATTAATTTTATAAATATATTTGCACAAGTAAAATCAAACATTAATTTCAATATAAATATGTTTAAAACACATTTTTAGTATTTCTATATGTAATGAAATATGGTAATCACAATATTTTCTTTGTACGTGGACCTTGTTACTTCAAAACTACACAAGTGCGAAAATGGTAATTTTAATATTTTTTCTTATAAGGATTTCCAAAATAAATATAAAACTTGTAACACTGAACATAGCGAGATAAGTTAATTCAAATCATTAACCAAAATAAAAACTCGTTTTTGTTCTGAAAGTAACATTTTTAATAACAAAATTACAATGAAAATTATTATTTACAAAATGTTAGTGGTAAAGTCAACAATTTTAAAATGTATTTAAAACAACAATGTATAAAATTATCTTTATGATCTATGTGGAGTAGATAAGATTTACTTTTCAGTGTAGTCATATTTTAAAACATTTTCGTATTTCATATTTATATGGAAAGTAACGTTTGAGAAAAATTTTCATTTTACATGAATTGCTCTCTAATTTAATTAAATCTTGAATGAATTTTAGTTAATGAGAATACTAAATTACATTTTATTAAAATTTATATGAATTGAGTCAGATTTAGTTTGTTTTCATACATTTGCATTTGAAAACATGTAATTTTCACTTGAGTATTTCTTTTGAAGTCTCTTCATGTTGAATTATTGTTTATTAATATTAATAAAATTGCATTAGAAAATGTCATTTGCAAAACAGTAATGAAATAGTAATACAATAGAAATGCAAATTAAATAATGAACTTTGAAATGAAGTTAACAGAGTAACATTTGTAACATAACAGTAAACATTATTGCACACAATCGATTAAAACTATTCGATTTAATTGATTATATTTATAAAAAAAGACACTATTCATATACAGATAAAATAAATTGTAATTTTTATTAAACATTCTTTGAATATACATTTCTTTTGAAATCATTTAATCTTGAATTAGTTAAAGCAGTCAGTTTTAAAAATGATACCAGTCTCATTTTAGAGACAAATTAATTTTAATTAATAAAAAAACAATAAATTACATTTTACTAAGTTTATATGAAGTCAAGTTTGGTTTTTTTTAAATACAAATGGATTTTATTTTCTCTCGCATCTTTTAATGTCAAATCGTTTTTATTTCTATTAAGTAAAATTAATTCAAAAATGTCATTTACAAAGCAGTAATGAAAAAGTATTGGTATATAAATACATATTAAATACTAAATGTTCAATTTTTAAGTAAATAACAGTAAACTTTATTGAAAAGATTCTTTTAAAACTTTTCAATTTAGCAATAATTATATATATAAAAACAAACTCTTCATATAAATATTTAATAAAATGAATACAAAAACAGATCTCTCTTTTGAGATGGTTTTGTTCTAAATTAATTGGGACTCTCTGAAATGAAACCAGACTAGTCTAATGACTATATCTCGAATGATATGAATTACTAAAAATTAAATTACATTATTATTACGTTTATATGAATGAAGTTGAGTTCTTCTTTAAACAAATGCATTTGAGAGAATTTTATGTTCACTCAAATAAGTTTGCTTCATTTTTTTAAAAAAAAATATTTAATATTAATCAAATTACATTTGAAAATGTCATTTGCAAAACAGTAATGAAAAAGCAATAATATATAACAGAAATTAGATACAAAAATCTGATTATTCATATAAATTTTTAATGAATGTAATATTTATAAAAAATGTTGAGACAGTATGTTTCTTTTCAGATTATTTTATCTTAACAGAAACACTAAATTCAGAATTAATACTAGTCTAATTATAACTTTATATGAATGAAGTCGAGTTCTTTTTTAAACAAATGTATTTGATAGCATTTTATTTTCATTCAAATAACTATTTCTTTATTTTCAAATTCAATCATTTTGAAAAAAAATGTTTAATATTTTAATAAGATTGCATTTGAAAATGTCATTTACAAGCCAGTAATGAAAAATTGTTAGTATATAAATTCATATTGGATACTGAATGTTACAATGTAAAGTAACATTACTTATATTACAGTAAACTTTGTCGCAGAAATTCTTTTAAAACTATTTGATTTAACAGAGATTAAATATGAAAAAACAAACTATTCACATAAACATTTGATAAAATGTAATACTTATGAATAATTTCAAGAGCATACCTCTCGTTTGTTCCAAATTTCTGAAATGAAACTAGTCTAATAATTAAGTCTACAATGATATGAATTAATAAACACCGTAGTCATTTCATTTTGGATAATATTTTTATTAATATTAATAAAAGTACATTTGAAAATGTCATTTATAAAACAGTAATGAAAAATTATTGATACATAAATACATATTGAACAGATTTATGAAAAAAATTGAGAATATATATTTCTTTCGTGAATGTTTCACCTTAAATTAACTTTGAAATAAAAACATCTTGAATGAATTTATATGAATTAGTGCAATTTTAATAAAATTATATTTTATTAAAATTAACATAAAATCAATAGAGTTCTTTCCGATACAAACGCATTTGAAAGTATTCTATTTTCATCGGATTACTTCTCTCGATGTCGATCGTGTCCGATTACTTTTTATTAATATTAATAAAACTATGTTTACAAATATCGTTTGCTAAGCGATAATGAAAATATATAAATTTGTATCGAATAATGAATATTCAAATTAAAAGTAATGAAATGACATTGTTATATGTGTTTCACTGAATCGATTTAAACTATTCGATTCGATAGATTACATTTGTAAAAGAACTCGCTACTCCTATAAATATATAATGAATTGTAATGTTTATGAAACATTCTTCGAACATATATTTGTTTTGAAATGATTTTATCTTTAAGTCAGTTGTGAAATGATAGTATTCTAATAACTTAATGAATTTTAATTAATACATTTTATTGAGATTTGTGTGAATGCAATCAAGTTGAGTTCTTTTTGATACAAAAATGCATTTGAAAATAAACTAATTTCACTAAGGTACCTCTTTTAAAATCCATTCATTTTTAATTATTTTTTTATAATAAAACTCCATTCAAAAATATCATTTACAAATTGGTAATGAGAAAGTACATACCAAAAAACAAATATTCAAATGAAAGTAATATCATTTATGAGTTGACTTTGCTATACAAAACCAGAACTACTTGATTGAATAGAAATAATACAAAAGAACTCACCATTCACATAAATGTATAATAAATTGTAATGTTTATCTAACATTCTTCAAATATGGTTCTTCTGAAGATGATTTAATATTAAAATTGTTGAAACTGGCAATTCTGAAACAATACAAGTTTAGAAATTAAAAGTACGAAATCTTTTTAATAAAAATTTCTCAGTGTGATGTAGTCTAGTAAAATATTTTTTTTAATAATTACAATATTAAAATAATTACAAGTTTGAAAACTGTCGTGTGTACAATGAAATTTAGAATATTGATCTCTTAACTACATAAATTATTTGTATGTACAAATACTTTCATATCAAAATAAGGACTTGTGATGTTTTAGGACCGGCCAATTCCGTTTTAATCAATGTTATTCAAATCATCTAAGTATAATTATATGTAAATCAGTAACGATGTAGAGTTACAACGTTCTAAAATTTGCTTTCGAATAAAAAGCAAACGTATTCATAGTGGAATTTTCATCGCTTAAAGAATTACATCGATAAAATTAAACAAACCTCTTTTTAACGTAAATGCTTTTAAAACAATTTGATTAATTATTTCATTTACACAAATATATTTCTCAGTGTAATGTTCATGAAACATGTTTACATGTAGAACAAATGTCAAAATGTGTATAACAAATTACTGAATATTACATTTGCTACATTACGATATTAACGAATGACATTAAGCAGAGTTTATAATATATTTCTACTATATATACGTTTACATTTTTATTATTAATATAAATATTTTAAATATAACTTATGATACTGTAATTTCGACAAAAATACGACTAAGTGAAACACTTACAAGGATAATAATATACAAAATAATATGCACAAAATTCTCAACAGCAACAAACATTAAATTGTAATCACATATGTATAAACAAATCTGTATATTGAACACTTATGTATATGTATGTATAAAAAAAAAAAATAATTCAACAGGTCTTCGAGAAACGTCAACAAACAGAAACGTCACCGATAATCTGTGCCGGTATATGTAATGTATTACTCGTACGTATCAATTAATATTCACTTTACAAATTTTATATTAATTAAATATGCCGTAGATAAGGCATTTGCTCTAGTATATAAGTAAGTTGCATGAAATAATAAATGTCTATCAAATATATTAAAGTCTAGCACTTAATGTTTAACTTATATTTGTTGACATGTCAAAAAAAAATGGAGGTAGGGCAATACCACCAAATATATCTGCAACCGATTTGAAAATTTGGTTGCAGATATGTTTGGTGGATTGGCAATACCACCAAATATATCTGCGACCGATTTGAAAATTCGGTCGCAGATACGTTTGGTGAAATGACAATACCTCTAAATATATCTGCGACCGATTTGAAAATTTGGTCGCAGATATGTTTGGTGGATCGGCAATACCACCAAATATATCTGCGACCGATTGAAAATCCGGTCGCAGATATGTTTGGTGGATCGCCAATACCACCAAATATATCTGCGGCCGATTTGAAAATTCCGTCGCAGATATGTTTGGCGGAACGGTAATGCCACCAAATATATCTGCGACCGATTTCATATTTTGGTCGCAGATATATTTGGTGGTATTGCCAATCCACCAAACATATCTGCGACCGAATTTTCAAATCGGTTGCAGATATATTTGGTGGTATTGCCGATCCACCAAACATATCTGCAACCAAATTTTCAAATCGGTCGTAGATATATTTGGTGGTATTGCCGATCCACCAAACATATCTGCGACCAACTTTTCAAATCGGTCGCAGATATATTTGGTGGTATTGACAATCCACCAAACATATCTGCGACCGAATTTTCAAATCGGTTGCAGATATATTTGGTGGTATTGCCGATCCACCAAACATATCTGCGACCAAATTTTCAAATCGGTCGCAGATATATTTGGTGGTATTGACAATCCACCAAACATATCTGCGACCGAATTTTCAAATCGGTTGCAGATATATTTAGTGGTACTACCGTTCCACCAAATATATTTACAACTCATTTTCAAAATTGGTTTCAGATTTCTTGTAACTTACTTATATACTAGAGCAAATGCCTTATCTACAGCATATTTAATTAATTATAAAACGTATGAAGTTAATAATATTTAATTAATACATACAATGAAATCCATTTGATTCTTTACATATATGGTCATTCGATGATGATCCTGTTGTAGATATTTCTTCGATACCTATTGTATTTTTTTTTATATACATAACAATATGTAATAAAATACATATATCAATACATATATCAATCATAGTACATATACCAAATTTCAATTACAATGTAATGTTCACTATTGTTGAGAATTTTGCATAAATTTGTCATACAAAATTATTCATAATTTTAATTAGTAGATTTTAATCAATATGACAGAATCACATTAACAACAATAAAAAACCTTAAACGCATATACAGTAAGATTTATTCCGGCTCGATGTTATTCATAAATATTTTAAACGTAACAATATGTAAGTTATTACATTTCGACAGTTTCCTATTTTAAATGCATTCGTTATTATATTAATTGAAAATATAGTTATTGATATTAAATGAAGACAAATGTGAATTTATATATTGAAACATGTTTCATCAACATTATACTCGAAACATCATATCTGAATAAATAAAATAATAGTCAAAATAATTTGGAATGCTTTTACATTTAAAAAACAAAGAGTTCTACTAAACTTTATAAATACAGATCTTTAAGCGATGAAAATTCTACTATAAATACACTTGCCATTCAATTTGACAGTTATTACATTAAAAGATATTTAACTTATTAACAGCATTACCGGTTAATATATAATTATTAACGTTTGATTCTATCAACATTGACTAAAACGAAACTACCAGTTCTAAAACATCACAAGTGCTAATAAATAATCTTATTATGTTACGGTGCACCAAGAATTTGTTATCAAAAATATATCATAATTAATAAACTTGTATTGTTTCAGAACAGACAGTATCAACTAATTCAAAATAACATATGTTCAAAAACTTATTCATAAATATTACAATTTTTTATATATTTATATGAATAGTCAGACTCTTAAAATATAATTTGTATTAAATCAGTTTTAACAACAAAGTTTACTGCCATATAAACACTATTACTTTTCATTTGAACATTCATTATTAAATATATATTTATGTACTGTTACTTTTTCATTATTGCTTTGTAAATGACATTTTTAATGCAGTTCTATTAATAAAATATGACTCTAAATGAATAGATTTAAAAGAAATACTAGAAGGAAAATAGAATACATTCAAATGCATTTGTGCCAAAAAGAACTAAACTTGATTTCATTCATATAAATATCTTAATAAAATGTAATCTAATGTTCATTAAGTAATTAAAATTAATCAGAGTTTATAAACTCACAGAGCAGTTCATATTAAGACATTTTTTAAACATTAATTTCATTATAAATATGAAATATTTTAAAATATGATTACATTAAGAACTCAATTTTATCTGCTCTGTATAGATCTTCAAGATAATTACATACATTATTGTTTTAATACATTTCAGTGTTGTCATTATCATTACTATTTTGTAAATAATAATTAATTGTATTTTTGTGTTATTAAAAATGATACTTTCAAAACAATTCCCCTAAATTCTTATTTTGGTTTTATGATAAACTGAATTATTTTCTCAAATCAAATATTATTTTGTGAAATAATATTTGTTTAAAATAACAGACGTAAGTATTTCCAACAATAATCTACGTACAAGAAAAATATTTTATGAATGTCACATATTTTATTAGAAGTAGTTTTTAATTTTACTTGTGTAAATATTTATAAAATTTGTTATTGAAATATCTTTGTTTCATTTTTGTAAATTTATTCTTAAGTTCTATTATTAATGCTCTCTACCTCTGTCTATATATAAATGCAATATTTGTTAATTTTGTCAGTATTAATTAAAATTTCTGATATTAGAAGTCTAATCTAAAATATCACAAATCATTATTTTGGTGTCAAGATATTTAAACATGCAAATAAATTTATCTCATTAAGTTAAATGTTCTTAATTTCATAGCATAGTGTGACATTCTTTAAACTTAAATATTGTAATTATTAATATATATATATATATATATATATATATATATATATATATATTATTAAGCAACATTGAGATATTGTTATTAAAAACATACCATTATCATAATTAGTAAACATATCATTTCAGAACTGATATTTTTAATTAATTTAACATTTAATCATCCCAAGAGAAAAATATGTTCAAAGAATAATGAATCAACATTACAATTCATTATATATTTATATGAATAGACAAGTTTATTAAAGTATAATTTCTATTAAAGTAGTCTTAACTGATTGTCTGTACCAAAATTTAATGTGATATGAAGAATATTACTATTACTTTTCATTTAAACACTCATTATTTGATATGAATTTATATATTATTACCAATAGAAGATTGGTTAATTTCAAGTGCACTTGTATCATAAAGAATTAAATTTGACATCATTCATATAAATCTTAATAAACTGTAATTGGGCATTTATTAATCAATATTCATTCAAGATTTAATAAATTTAGAGACCAATTTATGTAAAAAGAACACGTCTCTTAAACATTACTTTCAATATAAATATAAATATCAAAATGCTTTATAAAGCATACTATACAAACAACTCGATTTTATTTATTTCATAAGGATAATTATGATTAGTTCATAAAGACGAATGTGTATGTTATAATTTTAAATACATTTCAAAGTTGCTGGCATTATAACAATTTTGTAAATTATAATTTTCATTGTAATTTTATTTACTGTTATTAAAAGTGATACTCTCAGAACAAAAACACAAGTTCATAGTTTTTTTCTATGCTTTAAAGAATTTAATTATTAAATTAAATATTACAAGTTTTATATTTTTTCTAGATATCCTCATCAAAAAATGAAAAACTTGCTATTATTAAACTTGTGAAATAATACTCCTTGGAAATAACAAGAGGTCAAGTATCTTGACCAAAATCCATGTACAAAGAAAATGATATGTAAATGTTACACATTTCATAATTAATACTAAAATTGTTTTAAACACATTTATAGTAAAAGTAATGTTTTAATTACCTTGTGCACATATTTATAAAATCAATGTAATTTAGAATATTTGTGTAATTTTGTCAATATACATTAATTAAAAACTGAAGTCCTTAGACAAAATCTCACAGATTTATATTTTGATAGTAAGTTTACTAATAATAATTGACTTCATTATCAAGCCAAGAAAATGCCCTTCATTTACAAATTGCAAACAAAATTTACATTACTACATTCTACGATCAGACTGTTATTAGAAAGTTTAAAAATTGACAACTTCAATTTGCGACTTCAATTTATAATTAACTATCTTTAAAGGTAAGTGCTTCAAGATGAATTGTTTTAATAGTCACTTCACTTTATTGAATACAAATTAATGTCTTGTTTGCCACCTCATGTCAAACTGCTTTCCTGCTGCCACTTCCTAGGCCCAACTGCCTGTCCCTCTCCACACAACCAGTCATCCATAGAGACGGTTCTCTCTGTCTTCCTCTAGTAACATCAGATACCGTAACAATTAGAAATGTTTTTAAATGCATTTACATGAAGAATTTGTTCTATTTAATTGTTTCAATCATAGTGAAAAGAATGTTACATACATACATACGTACATATATATATATATATATATATATATATATATATATATATATATATATATATATATATATACATGTATGTATAAATAATTTTACTTTGGGTTTCAATATCTATATGTTTATAAATGCATTTACGAACTTTTACAATTTTCTGTGATTGATGCGAGGATCAAATTGTTCATTGCTAGCTGGTTGATCTTTCTTTGTTGACTCCTTATTGGCAGCAGATGATTTCAGTTGTATTCTCAGTGAAGTGTCTGCTTTGTAAATCATATAATGGATCCATTTAAAAAACTAACTACTACAAGACAGCTCCTTTTATATTCATCTTTACTACATTTTATACACAATTATATTTCATTAACTTTATTCATCTTCATTAACTTTGTACATAATTTATTTACTTACATCTTTACTTCCTTTTTGTCTATCTCTTTTTTGTCATATTGAAACATTCTGCTAATCATGAATGGTGTCTTTCAGGCAAAGGTAAGGTTTTCCAGAGCATACCTGTATTAACAAAATATGTTTTTTTACTGTTTATGCCAATTTGCATTGTACTTTAAAGGAAAAAAAGTAGATACATAAATATAATTGTTTGCAGACAAAATTTGCAATACTATAAAACTAGATATAAAGTTGTAAAAATAACATTCAGATTTTTAGTACACTTCAATATTATTTGTAAATCGTTCTAGATACCTAAAAATCAGATAGTGAAAATGTATAATTTGTATTTGTTTGTATATTTCAATATAGTCATGTTAATTATATTAATAGTCTCACATTCTTTCATTTACAATTTACTCTCAAATTCTTACATTGTATACTACTTTCAATGTAGATTCTAAATTAAATCTATTACACATGTCCATTTAAACATGCAATGACAGCTCGATTTAATTAAAATTTAAATGTAGAAAACATGATTGCGTTTTCTTACCTGCACCTTGCTTCAATAAATAACAGTATACATTAGTAATATATTTCTTCTATACGGAACAAATATTTTTAATTAAATTTTACAGACAATTTAGTGAAAAAAACAACTCACAACCTCACATTTTTTCATGCACAATCTAACATTGACACTAACTCCACCATGTGTTAGAGATACATTTCTTATGCATAATATAATGCTTCCAGACATATATTCAATTTGGAATACTTAAATAAATAAAAACAATTCTGTTACAATAATGTTTTGATTTTTTCTAAGATAACATAGAAATCGCGCGAATATTATCAAAATTTAAGTATGTCTTTTTGCGAATACTACGTATTGCACATAGAATAGAAATTTTATAAAGTACTTGACGCAGGGGCATTAGGTACCTACAAGATATCTCTCTTTAACTCAATAGCTTCCGTTTTTCGTTTGCATTCTAATTGAGAAAAATTGATTCAGTTACAATTCTAAACAAAAAAACAGATTTGATGCAATTGAATATTGCATATACTGCATATATGCCAATAATTTTTGTAATCTTTCTATATATATAAAATAATTCCATAAAACAAAAATTTATTTCGTATATATATATATATATATATATATATATATATACTATTACTTGATGATTTTCTTGTATAATAAATGTTTTGTAGTATATTATTGAAAATTCGGAAATTATATATATATATATGTTAATAAATATATTATCAACGAAGCAAGATGATAATAAATTATTTTAACCAAATAACGATTGCTATATTTTTATAATGACGATTATGATAGATGTATTTATTGCTTCAAATGAGAATTCTAAAAACATTTATTATGTTGGACATCATTATAGCTTCTTTTTTTTCAATAATATAGATAATGTTTCAGAGTACTCATGGCATTAAATAATTGATTACTTTAAATTTGACAGCAAAAATTACAAGCTCTGTTTATAACAATATATATATATATATATGTATGTATGTATCAGGCAAAGGTAAGGTTTTACAGACCGTAGCTGTATTAACAAAATATGGTTTTTTACTGTTAATGCCAATTTGCATTTTATTTCAATGACAAAAAAGTAAATACATAAACATGATTGTTTGCAGCCATAATTGTTTTTCAGCTAACTACCGATAAACTCAATTTGCAGAAGAGGTAATAGATAACTGACATATACCTAAATATAGAATTTATTGTTACGCATGTCTTATTATCTATTACATTTATACGTTACTTAAGACATAGAATACCAACATTATTTTAAATATATTGTTGAGATTTATATAGAAACAGATAATATCTATGTTCAATTCACTCTTACAATGAGTAAGTGTTATAAGAGATATAGTCGGCTGTGCACTGCATACTATAACTGAGCTTGATTATTTATATATATATATATATATATATATATATATATATATATATATATATACATAATATAGAACTTTATTTCTTTTTTTAAAAAATGAATTTACTTTTTATAGCATACTTGAAATGACATTAATGGTGATTTAAATTTAATTCCAAACAATCAAGTATTCTGAATACAACCTCACAAATAATGTCATAAAATATACTATTCTGTTCTTCACATTTTGGGGTAACCTTTAACAATCATTTTATTTTTGTTATTATTTATTTATTATAGATCGATGTTAATTTTATGCAAGTTATAATATATAACATTAAAATACACATCGACTAGTATGAAACAGTTGCCATTTTTATAACAATTAGAATATTTTAAGAAGGATAAAAGTGTTTTTTTTAATATTTTCGGTATTTATTATGGAACGATTTCAGTTTTGTGTAAGATATCATATAGAACATTAAAAAGGCACTTGATATTTAAAATTTCAATTATTGCAAATAGAGTATTGTGGATCGTTAATAATTAAAAATAATACTAATATACATATATGTATGTTTTGAATTTGAAATTATTTTAGTGGCACTCTGTATTGCTGCTTTATTTAATTTATAAACTAAATATCTTTGGAAAAAAGAATTCTTTATCATTTGACTAAGAGACAGTATTGACTTTTTGTTTAGTTCATACCCAAACCTATTCGAAAGTTATTTTTATAAAAGCTCTAGGAAAATTTTAAATAAAAATAAATCCAGGAAAAAATTTTAAATAAAAATATTTCCAGGAGATTGCTTTACCTATGTACCTAAGCCCCTACAATATACCAACGACTTGGTTAATATTATTTCATATAAAGAATAGAAAGGTTAATATTATTTCATACAAAGAATGGAAAATATTATTTTGTCACACTATTTTACATAATCTAAGATACCATGTAATAAATTATTCATTTTATTAGTTTGTATAAAAATTGAAAAAATACTTCCAATTATCAGACACTATTTAAAATTAACATTTTATAACTTAAAAGAGCAATAAATCCAGCCTATTTACTTGTACAAAACATTAAAGTTATATATTACATTTATTTAATGAACTGACTTACAAACTGTAATAACATTTATTACTTTTACACAGTTACGGTGTACAAAGCAAAACAAAATAAATAATAGGAACAACGTACCTTGTAAAATTTCACAACTACTGGTACGCACAATCACAGACTTTCTCATACCGACAACTTGCAAGCATACCATTCTGTACGCATGGTGCAATGTATGATGGAGGGACATTGTTTTCTGAGATAGAAATGAAATAAAACAATTGTGATTATTTTACTTTAATTTATGTATATTAAATAAACACACACACACACACACATACATATATATATATATATATATATATATATATATATATATATATATATGTGTGTGTGTGTATAATTTCATTTTTTTAAAAAGGAATACTTCATGATTATAAAAATATTTAAATATACAATACCTTCATACAAACGAACTTAATTTTTTGACATTCCACTTTTCGTTTCTCTATTTAGTAATCTGTATAAGTATACATTTATGGAATCATTTTATCTAAAAGGAGTTCGTTCCATTCCAAGTGTTCTCTGACTACAAGGTATTTGCAATCTTTTTCCTTTAATGTGTGGAAGTAACCCGAATTGAAGACTTGATTCTTCATATCCAAAACGGCAAACATAGTGGACTCATAGCAACTTTTTTTGTATATCTAAAACGGACAATAACAAGAAGTCTTCATCTACAACTGTCAAAAAATGGTACTGATGACATCATGTCTATTAAAATTTGTTTTATATTTGATCACAACCAATCACGACAGATTATTGTTAAGTACCCGTACATACAGTGACGTCATATATTTGTGCTGCATGTTGTACAGGCACGTACTGACACAAATCGTGTACACATTTTTTTAACAAAAAAAATATGTTTTGTTTCATGACAGAAGTAGTGAATAAATAATTTATATATGTGCACATATCTTAATATATTTCAATTTAATTCTCGATATATATATATATATATCTATATATCTATATATATATATATATATATATATATATATATATATATATATATATATATATATATATATATATATATATATATAGATAATCAAACTTGTACAAAAAGTTAGGTCACCAGAGCGGATCATTGTTGAATCATAAATTTAAACACATTATGCATAAGAAAAGTTTATTTTATTAAAAATACACTTAAACGATTCAAAGATTTTCATTTCAAGTGATACTATAAGTATATTTAATTATCTTTACATCGGCATTCAAATGAATAATCATTCAAACATAACTGACATTTTGTCGTTAAACCTAATATATACATATATATATATATATATATATATATATATATATATATATATATATATATATGCAAATGTATATTACATTCATAAATTTAAATTTTACATAGGTCTAGATGATTTTGCAAAGTAAAAACAATTTGGAGCCTTTAAAAATATCTGTAATAAACAAATTTACATTTTCATTTGCAGTATTTTTTTAAAAAAAAATAATGTAAAAATATATGATATCTATACGAAGATGATCTATTACAAGAAATTGTATTTTTTGTACGCTCGCATTATCAGCAACATAAATACTATTATAAATGAAATTAAACAAAGACTATAGATACGATACAAGATAGTTGAAAAAAAAACAGTGTTAGTTTTTGTTTGTGTATACAATAATTAGTGTATACTTAAAACTAAGAATTATTTTATTTTCGCATTATGGTCGCACAGATGGCAATGTGAAGAAATTCATTTACCAACTATCAATTCATTTGCGATTATTTATTATTAATTCGTGATTATTTTTACATTGCCGTATTATAATAATATTTAATAATCATCGGAATAAGTATTAACAATAATTATCTGTTACTTAACTTTATATTGCCATCTGTGTAGTAAACGCTGAGATATGAGAATTGATATACTGTATGTGTGAGTGTGTGTGTATATATATATATGTGTGTGTGTGTGTCTGAGTGTTTTTAACAATTATTTTATTACTTTGCATCATTAATATAGGGGAATATGTTATTAATTACTCTAGAAAGTGTTTTTGTATCATTTTCATTTCGCTTATTTTCCAAAGAATATGCAAATAAACGTTCTCAAAATATATCCTATATTATTTTTATATGATAAATTAATTGAATCATTTAAATTTTTATTTACTTTTCACTTAGTAGTTTCTTCGTTAATATGTCTTATGGCCTCTACAGCAAATTTTAAGGTACATATTTCTTCTTTCAATAAAATTTACCTACTTTATTTTATTATCTCTATATTGAACGTGTCTTACTAAGAATAATTTAGTTCTTCGTTACTGAATATTACATGATATAAAACGTATAGAAATATTTATTATTTGAAATACACATATTAAAGTAATTTGTTTTCAAATAAATTTACAAATAAACTACATCCAAAAAACTGGAGACCATAAATTAGAAATATCACAAAATATTGATCTGATCTAAAAACTAAATGAATGAAGAATAGTTGTTCCTACAGGAATTATTTGAATTACACACACACACGCATATATATATATATATATATATATATATATATATATATATATATATATATAGAGCGTATACAAATATATACTCCAGATTATATGTGAAATAATATACTTTTATTATCAACAATTAATATAAAAAGGAATATAAATCAGACTTACCTTTCGTCACTAACATATTTTTAGAAGATGTAAAAGGTGCAATTTTTTTTTGGAAATATTTTATAAATTTGTTCTTGATTTATAACCAGCAATGGAATGAATGAGATGAAAAATTAATTAAATATAAAAATAGGTAATACTTATATGTACGTTTACAAAACGGTCAAAAATATCTACTTTTGTCCTGGAATGTGTCTCGAATTATTTTCCACCTTCATAAGGATTTTGTTGCATACAGACAATGCAGTATAAGATCACAACAGATTATCTTCATAAACTACCTATAAATTTTAATGATTGTTCACTACGATTTGCAGAATTAAAAATTAAATATGAAAACTTAATTTATAAATATACATGAATAGTTTAATATATTTACACTATGCTGTCGTAATAGAATGAAATAATCTGCTTTGAACGCCATTTTAACTAATGCGATTTTGTAACTTATTATACTGATTGAAATATGGAATGGGAAACATAAGTACATACTTTTCAATCTACCTGCAGATTTGTAGAATTATTGCTACCTCATATTGTTTAATAGAGAAACAAAAATTGAATATTATATAAATAATATATATATATATACATGTATGCATCTGTGTTTGTGTGTGAATTCTTATTTTAAGAACAAATCAAAGGAAGTTTCGATTGAATATAATATGTTAAATTAATTCCTTCTCAATCCACTGTACATTATTAATCAAACATCAAATTTTAACAATTTCTTCACCTCAACAGAGAATCAACAGAATATACATATATGTATGTATGTATATATACATATATATATACATACATATGTATATGTATATATACATACATATATATATACATATATATATACATACATATGTATATGTATATATACATACATATATATATATATATATATATATATATATATATATATATATATATAGATAGATAGATAGAGAGAATAAACGTTAGTATCAATTTTATTATAGAGAAATATTTAACAATAATAATCAATCCATTTAGAAATGTTTGGCACTCTAAACAAATTAAGAAGATAATGGATGTGTGTTAATTCTAGTCGCATTAAAGTATATGTCTTTTTTAAAATTGCTATTGTCGAAAATATATTCTATTTTTAATTATATACATTTAAAAAAATTAATTATATAAATATAATTTGTCAATTATATTCTAGAACCGTAGGCTTACTTTCTAATGGAAATTTGGATGTGTCGAATATTAATTTATTAAAAGAAAAAACATTTTATCCAACTGAACTATAGTTTTATTTCTGAAATCTCAAACAAAAATTATACTTTGTTTTAAATGACAGGGCAATCTTAACGTGACAAAAGCACAAATAATTTCTTTAAGAACAGAATAAATAATTATCGTTCCACATAATACATTCTACTGGATAACTATTTCATAAATGTGTCTATTTTACTGTCGTTTGAAACCATAAAATATATAAATATACATTAAAGCACAAAACGTTCTATATCTTGCGAAAAAAAAACATTTACACTCTATTTTTTATATCTGGAAATCATTTCATGAATGTTTCTCTATCTTAATTTGCAATTAATATTTCGAAATAAAATGATATACAAACACGTTTTGTACATTACTGCTGCTATTAATGTTCATTTAATCTGTTTTATATTGTACACGTGTAATTTTTTAATAGTTAATTTTTATCAAACAATTACTTTTTAAATAGTTCCCTATCTTGATGTCATTTTTGACTTTGAAAGAATTTAATATACAAAATGTTTGCATTTACAATAATCAATAGGTAGGTATAATACATAATTGATTATTCTTTTATATTTTAAAAGTGTATATATATATATATATATATATATATATATATATATATATAAGGAAAGTTTAATCTATCATATTTTTTGATCTATCCCTATCATATTATTTAAATAAATGTTACCCATTGAGTGGACACTAGTAATATCGCAGAATGTATAATTTTAACAAATTCAAAGCTAAAACCTAAATAATTAAATTAACAATCACATGAAGCGCAAGGACCTCATTAAATTTGATAACAAATACATAACTAATAAAAAACGATTAAAAAATCTATACATGTATTTGTTTCTAATAATCATCGTCATTATAGTAATTTTGGTAATACAATTAACAAATATACATACATACATGCATGCATATATATATATATATATATATATATATATATATATAAAGTATATATATATATATATATATATACTTTACGAAAATTATTTTACAATATTTACAAAACTTATAAAGTTCTATTTAATTTGTTGTAATCTAAAAACATGTAACGTCAAATGTATATGATTTATTGGTACGATAATCATAGAAATTTCTTAGACTTACACATCAAATAAAGGAAAATCCACGTTTTCGCGAAAAATATCAAACTTTCAGTGTGCAAAATAATAGCACCATTTCATTTTTGTGAGAGAATTCCTAATGAAAGGTTGTACAATTATTTTTCTTTTGATGTATTACAATTAAAGGTAAGATAATAAATAAATAAATCTTTCAATTAATTAAAACAGGTTATGCCAAGCATTGTAGCGAAGGGTAACGTTTACTGATAAGAACTTTATTTATTGTTTCGGAGAGTAAACCCTATAAATTTATTAGAGAATTTCTGTCAATCGTAGATATTCCTAATCGATAAGTTAATGATTCAACGTGAAATTACTCATGAAAAATTTAAAATAAATAACAATAAGTAACAATTAGTTAATTTATATATTTTTGAAAAAAAAAACTTTAAACATCCTCAGTAAAATCTAAAAGAAAAAACATCTAATATATATATATATATATATATATATATATATATATATATATATATATATATATATATATATATATATATATATATATATATATATATATATAAATTCTACAAATTATACTGAATAGAATAAACAAAGGTATAGAATATAAAAGATGTTGATTATACGAAATTAACCTAGGACATGCTCCTTGATGATTTCTTTCTATATTTTACAGTCAAAACGATTTATATTTGCAAGCTTTGATGAAATAATAATATATAGGTATAGAGACCCATGTTTCTCATCATAATACCAAACAAAAATTCAGAATTAATATCTATTTACAGGTTGCAAAGGCAATTTTTGGTAATGCTTTTAAGTACCGCCTCTTAACTAAGTAATATGCATTTCAACCAATGAAGTACTTCGGTCAAGGCCACTCTCAACTAATGCATGCATATTTTTTAAATTAAACACACTCTCTCTCTCTACGAATGATGGTTAAATCAGACAAAATAATCACTCTTTGTTCATTTGGAATTTTGTGTAGAAAAATACACCATTGTCTATTCTCAATTGGTAAAATTGTGTTCTTATATATACATACATATTTTCATACATATGTAATTATATATATATATATATATATATATATATATATATATATATATATATATATATATATATATATAGTGCTGATCATATACTTAAAAATAATATTTTTTTTAAATTAATATTTTTATTTAAAATTAAAAATCAATACAACTGCATTGTAACAAAAAGCCATTTTATTTGACCAATTCATAAGATATCTGATTAAATATTTAGTATAATGATCTATTTATATATTAGAAATTAAAGGTACTATCAAAGTGACATTTATTAATTCAAGTGATAAGTTTTTGTAAACAAACAGTTATAATTCTGTGAGTGATATAAAAGTTTTTAAAACAGACAAATAACAAAAAAAAAATCGATTGTATAACGGAATTCTAATAAATTTTATACAAACTGCGGATTAGATAAACTCTTACAGTAATTCTGGGAATATGTTTAACTGACGAAGATGTCAAATTTGTGAAATACTTTTACACCATACAAGTCATGTATAAAAACCTGACTGATTAACGAAGGACTGATATGAAACGTAAAACGTGGTTATATTAATTGAAATGAAAACTAAAAGAATTGTTGAAATAAAAATTATAAATAGAGATTGAAGTGCATTGTTGGACATTTAATAATAAATCAATTTACTGTTTAGCGTGCTTAAAGTCAGTTAATAAGCTTTTTTCTATTCTATTACTAAGGGAAAGTCCTCTACATCTTCTCATATTACTTTAACATTAAACCACAAATAATAAAAAAGGTATTATCTCAGTTAGTCATTTTTGACTATAAAAAACGAAATTATTATTTTCTAAAGTAAAAATTGTCCCGTATTCATTTTAAAAATGAATTTATATGTGTATTCATTATAGTTTAGAAACATTTTTCTGTTAAATACCAGCGACCAGTATACTACCCAAAATACTGTACAACAGTTTACCAAATTCAAAAAAGTTAAATATTAGAAAATATTTAGAATGAAATTGATTCAAATGAAAATATTCTACAAGAGAGCAAATTGTCGATTTTGTAAGAATTTCTAAAAAAATAATTCCATGAAGTGATTGGACTTTCAGTTAAAAAAATTCGGAAATAAATGTCCTTTCGAAAAATCACAGTAAGAGAATTTAATTCGCAAAGTATTACAAGAACTAATCTAATCTATTAATAAATAATTTATAAATATATTCAGAAAAAGTTATTTGTTTCATGTTGTTTTTAAGTATATGACAGTCCTATTTAAGAACATACATACATACATATAATAAATATATGTGTGTGTGTGTGTGTATATATATATATATATATATATATGATCAGAGAAAAAATAAAATTTCTATTTAAATTTTTAAAAAAAGAATAACTACTTACATACAAAATAGATGCTTGAATGAAAATATATGTAAGAAAGTAAATAATCATTTACCATAGGTGTATTATTGTAATTTTAACTTTTTTTATTCTCTAAGGTATTAGAGATAAAAAATTTAATTGGTTCAATTTATCAATTATTATTCAATTTAATACTTATTGAATACTTATTCAATTACAGCACGTAAAAAATAGCAAGGTTGATAGATATAAAGTGTTAGCAAAAAATGAAACCTATTTACATATAAAGTTAATCATTTTCAAAATTGAAGGCCAAAAGATCATCGTCGTTGTATCAATACGTTAAAAAATAGTTGAAAGTTCATCGATTGCAATTCTTCTAAATAACAATTTAAAAATATTTATTCATTTGTGATATGTTTATATGATATATATATATATACAGGTAAATAGATAGAGAGAAATAAATGCGTTTAGAAAATCTATACAAAACATACAAGAATACATCTGGGAATGAAAATTATTAAATAGATAAAAATCTCAAAATATTCTCAAATATAGCACATGACTTTATGAATACATAGTTTTTACTTTATTGCGAATAATCCCGATCTCCGAAATTAATTTTCAAATTTTTAAAAAATACATAAATAAAATATGTAATAAATGAACACATTTATTCTCTCTAATAGAAACACAGCATGTAGTTTGACAAACGAATGCTTTGTAATAAATATTTGTCCTGCATTATCTGATTGTCTTTTAAAAGCAGTTATGTACATCGGAGCACATGGAATTTTTTCTTGAATTTTAATTCAATAACGTGTATACATATAACATTACAAAGATAAGAATTTTTCGCTCTGTCATTTACACAAAGTAGATTATTAGTACGCACATTCGTTAATATTGCATGAGTGTTTTATTCATACAAAATATATGTTTATATTATCTTAAATCGTAAAATTCAAAGTACTGTACATCATAAAGCATAGTAAAAAAAATATATAAATAAATGTTTCTATACATAAATGTTTAATATCAAATAGATTTATTAAATGTAAGTATTTCCTATCGATTTCGGTAAGAACATTTTAAAGTATAATTGTACTTATTTATTTATTTATTGTTAAATTTAAATTTTTCAGCATATATATATATATATATATATATATATATATATATATATATATATATATATATATATGACCTTCGTTCACTTATCAGCAACATTCGTATATCTGAATACTCTATTAAATTCAAATTAACCAAATTTTCAGAATCTAAATTATGTGGCTGGTTATAATTGCAATAGTCCTAGTGACAATCTATTTGTGTAAATTACAAAATCTCAATTACTGGAATGTACGAGGCATACCAAACACGAAAGCATATCCCCTGGTCGGGAACATGGGAAAAACTGTATTTCGAATAAAGTCAACAGTTGATCTGATCTTCGACATGTACAAACAGCACTCGAACGTCCGTTATTCAGGTCATTACAAGTACGGTGTACCGTATTTAATGCTGAAAGATCCAGAAATCATTAAAATGATCACTATCAAAGATTTCGATCACTTCATGAACCGCCGTACCATTTTAAACGAAGAGATCGATCCACTGTTTGGAAAGTGTTTGATCTCGTTGAGAGGTAAAGCGTTTGTCTCTAGGATTTTATTAAAAAACTGATATGATTTATGATTATGATTTCAACATTACAGATCAGAGATGGAAAGATATGAGATCGACGCTGAGTCCATCGTTCACGAGCAGCAAAATGCGATCCATGTTCGTATTGATATCCGAATGTGGCGAACAGTTTGCGAAATTTTTTACGAACAAATCGAAAGAAAATAACGGCGAACCAATAGATATAGAACTGAAAGATGTTTTTACAAGATTCACGAACGACGTGATTGCGACAACAGCTTTCGGGCTCAAGGTGGATTCATTGTTACAGCCGAATAACGAGTTTTATTTGACTGGGAAACAAATATTTAATCCAACGTTCAAATCCATATTGATTTTCATCGGATACGGCGTTATTCCGGGAATAATGAAGGTATTTGTCGATCGTTTGAAATCATGAAACTAAATACGAAATTTAAAAATGATAATTACAGACACTGCATATCAGTTTTATTTCGAAATCCGTCACGACTTTTTTTAAAAAAATAATTTTGGACACAATAAAAACACGCGAAAAAGAACATATAATACGCCCTGATATGATACATTTATTAATGGAAGCTAGAAAAGGTAAGCTGCAGCACGACGATGAAAATGATCAAAACAAAGCTGACACTGGTTTTGCTACTATTGAAGAATCGAATTTAGGAAAAGAGCAACGTACTGACAAAAAACGTAAGGCATTTACACTTGTATATACAACTATATATATATATATATATATATATATATATATATATATATATATATATATATATATATATATACATATATATATATATATATATATACATATATATATATATATATATATATATATATATATATATATATATATTTATTTATTCAAGCGATGTCCGACGATGATTTAATTGCACAAGCTTTTGTATTCTTTGTGGCTGGTTTTGAAACAAGTTCAACAACTATGAGTTTCACTTTATATGAACTTGCACTTAATCCAGATTATCAAAAGAAATTACACGCAGAAATCGATGAAGTTTCACAAAAATGCAATGGAAAACTTACATATGAAATGTTAAATTCAATGAAATATATGGATATGATAATTTCTGGTAATTGAAAATTATTTCACAAGTTGTTAACTATAGAATGCGACAGGATCTAATCATATTAAATCTCAGTACTTAAATGATTTTATTGTATTTGTGTATCCACATTTTTTTTTTTTTGATAGAAACGCTTAGAAAATGGAGTCCCATCATACAAGTCGATCGAATCTGCAATAAAAAATATACTCTCCCTAGTCCATATTCAGGCGAAAACGGAAAAAAATCTATAACCATTGAACCGGGTGTGGGAATTTGGTTACCGATTCATGCAATTCACCACGATCCAAAATATTACACAGATCCGGAAAAATTCGATCCGGAAAGATTCAGTGACGAAAATAAACATAAAATTAATCCGTTTTTGTATCTGCCGTTTGGTATTGGTCCTAGAGCATGTATAGGTATGTAAAACGAAGTATCTTGCCATCAGAGAAAATACAAAAAAAAAACATTTTATTCCTGAGGACATACTCAAACACTAATTATTATATGAATATTTCAGGATCTCGTTTTGCACTGATGGAAATAAAAATTGTACTTTTCTATATTTTGTCAAAGTTCGATTTTATTGTCTGTGAAAAAACAAAAATACCGATTGAAATTGATAATACGGCGTTTAATTTAACACCAAAGGGTGGTCTGTGGGTGAAAATGAAAGCGAGAAGTACAACACAATCGTGATTTTAAATGTAGATTTACTGTGAACTATTTTATTCGTTTAAAATATGTTTTGTCATAAGTAATTAACCACATATTTATTGCATATATCATATATATATATATATATATATATATATATAAATAATAGATCAGATAATGCTTTACGCAGTTGTGAAGGCATTTTACATTTTAAATAAATAATTAAACACGATTTCAAAATGTATATAATCTGATAAGTTTCTATGTGCTAAAAGGTATTTCTAAAATTATATTTTATTCATATAAAATATATCATACGCTAAAACTATTCACGAAAATTTGTTTATTTTTTTATACGGCTATCGTTCATACACGCCAGTATAAAACTCCGGGCAGTAAACATTTGGGGTTTAAAGGCACATCAGCAGTTAAGGTCATTAGCGGCCGAAAGTAAATAGTAATCATTAACTATTAAGTGTCTTATCATACATAGCGATATGGCCGTGAATGTTTAATGTTACATTTACGTTTCAAATTGCTTTTAATATTATTGTATTTACATTTCTATATTTTTTTAATACTAAGATATATTGAATATGACGATTTTTATGAACACTAAAACATGGTATATGAAAAACGATATAAAAATGTATACAGATAGTATAAAAAGTTAATAAAACAATTATACCCATACGAGAGAACTTGAAGGGCATTTTCCTTTTAGTAATGTAATTAACAAGAATAATTTTGATTTAAATGATATTTTCATACATAGAAGACAGAGATGACTTGTAATTTAAAAAAAAATGGCTAAGATGAAATTAAATTAACTCAAAATGGAACTAATTGATAAAAATGCTTTATACAAAAAAATATATGATCGTAAATCTCCTCTTCACTCCCCCCCCCCGTTAATTCTATTTAATAAATTTAGAAATTAAAATAGTAATGATAGCTCATTTTTTAGGCAAAACAATAATGCAAAATAATTTATTGTATTGGCTAGGTATTGAATTGTAGTGGTTTTTTGATATAATCTCGACAATAATTGACACAAAGACAGAATAAATAAAAAAATATTACTGTTAAATTTAGAGATGTTAATTAGAATTCAATACTAAATTCTTAAGGTCAATGCAAAATAAAATTTCCAGAATTCCAATACTCATTTTTTTTTATGATACAACTCTTCAGTGAAAACACAAGGTATATTATTATATCACATAACAATTTCATATCTAACGTGTGTCCAATTAAATATTTGGTTGACATTCCTATTGTAGATGCAAATAAGTGTATTAATTATGTAAAAATTAGTATTTATAACAATAAATTATTTTCATGTGTATAGAAAAATTTTATTTATCCTAATAATTTCTTATTGATAAAACTACCCAAAAATAAGGTTAACTTTAGATGCAGAAGATCAAAAATATTAAAATGTTTTAATTATTAATATGTCACACTTACCTTAATAATATCTTCAAAATCAATGAAAAAAGTTCAAGGCAAACATGACACTAAAAATAAAAAAACAAAAAGCTGTTCATATTGTCTACAGTGATGATGAATGACATTTAAAAGTATCATTATTATAATTAATTATGAATATGATGTATTATATACACAGTAGTAGAAACTGCTACAAACATTGTCACAAAACTAATTAATTTAATTAGAAGCCAAATAATAATGAATATATTACAGAATTGAAATTCATGGTAGACAAGAGTATTGACTATAATAACCTCTTTAAAATTTCTACACAATTTAAAAACGTCTGTGTATTCATGAAAAAGTTTTTGTAACAAAATTCTGTATTTTACTTTTACTATACATTTCATATCGCTTATATAATACATAATTATACATTTAAAATAAAACATTTAAATACAGTCTATATTATTTGTTAAGTAAAGTAAAACATACTTTACTGCAGTAATGCATTTATATATAGCTCAGACTTTTCAAAGCTAATTTTACAAAATATTTCTCAAAGAAATAGATATTTAGAAAAATATGTATATATAAATATACATATATATATATATATATATATATATATATATATATATATATATATATATATATGTATATATATATACTCTCATAATAATAACTGGATATCCAATTTAAATACAATGGTTAATATAAAAATTGACAAGTATAAAAAAATAGTATAAATATATAGAGGAATGCTCTAATCAGACTATATAATAAACATGTGAGTAAGAAAAATTGATTTTTTAATAAAAAAAAGTCAAAAAACCAGAAAGAGAGCTAATAATTATTTCTACGAAATATAAATTTGATAACAAACCGTATTCACGAGTCGCTACGATCACAGTGTACTGTTATTGTTGTTTACAGCCATCTTTAGCACGGCTTTTCTTCTGTTTCTTTTCCAACGAAGCAGTACGTCTTTGACCCTGTATTGGCATGTATGGAGGTATCGGACTACCATCGTCCTCGTATTCTGATAAATCTAAAAAGTTTAAACATAAAATAACAATAAAAAAACACAAAAAAAATACTGATATAAACAAACTATCTAATTCCTTACCAGGTGGTGGTAAAGAAATAGCTGGACTAGTTGCACAACTAGAATCATGTGGTGAAACTGCTGATTTTTCAGCACGTCTTGCATATGTCGGATCGATCGCCATAGCAATATTAATATGCTGTGTTTGAGCAACTCCCGGGGCAACGTATTCAAGCTGCGAAACATCAGACATATCAGAATTTATTTGCTTTGTTGGTTTAGAAACAGAGCCTTTCAAATTGAGCTGAGTAGGCCTCGCTGCTGGAGATTGCCTTCGTAATACTTCAGCACTCTCTAAACCATGCTGCCCAGGTTTTGAATTTGTCAATCTTTCATTCGGTATGTGCCCGTTAATTCCTATCTCTGTACTCGCTTCATTAGGAGACATATTCCCGCTTTTCGATACTGTTTGTGGCGGTATTCGAGAATTTTCTGGTGTACGAAGATCATCGATAGGATAACTGTAGTTTACATCATCTTCGATTGTTGAAAGAGAGTAGTTATGAGAGAATTTCTGATTGGTGGATTGAACATATTGCCCGTTGTGATGTTGTGGCTGATCTGACGGAGGTATAAGATCAACTGGATCTGAATACGAATCATCAGGATTTATAGAATCAAGAGATTCAGACTGTTCCACCTGTTGTTTTTTGGCCAATGCTTTTTGTTTAGCACGTTCACGAGCTCTTTTTGCTTTTGCTCTTTCCTATAAATTATATTAAACAATTAAATATTTATTACATTAGTTGTGTAGAATAGAAAAGAAAATCTTTTTTACCCTTTCTTGTAATAAACGCGCTAATTCTTTATCCTGTGCCTCAATAGCCATTAATCTGTCTCTGTTCAACTGAGACAATTCACTGTTTTCTTCGAGCTCTTGTAAACGCCTTGCAAGTTCCTGTTGAATACATAATAACATTGTACACAATTTACATAAAAACATAAAAATTTCTTTGAAGACTCTTAATTGTGACTTTAACTGCAGCAATCTACGAGTGTCACTCTAGTCATGTGTTCATAAACCATGCACTAGAGAACACTCGCAAACTGACACAGATAATACTAAACAAGGTAAATACATTTCACTGAAAAGAGAATTCAATTTACAAACTATGTGAAGAATAAATAATTTCGTTTTTATATATAAGTTATTCTAGAATTATGGAAAAATATTATTATTAACAAAATATAATTTATACTGAACATTACAAGATTATTAAACATTGTAAAATAAAAATCCTTCCATGCATAAAATTAAATCCTTTTACACAGAGAAAAATGTTAAGCGACGAAATTATGAATATTAATAATATCTATACATAAAAATTGAATAGCGAAAAGATTAAATTGTGCGAAAATCACATGTTAACAAAATAATAATAAACTTACACGGATTAAACAGATTCAAAGTATGACTGAAAGTATATTAAAGATATATAAAAATAAAACATGCATATTTATACCATCATATGTTCAATTTTAAAAATATTTTTAATGCCTTTTTGTGTGAAATTTTCTACAAAAGTAAAAAAGAAAACAAGTACAGACCGAATTTAATTTTGATACAATATCCGATTTGAATTTAAAAATATTTCACTAAATAGAAATAAACTCGATCACATGTGTACAATGCGGTAAATGCGATAAAATTCCTCCATTGTATTATTAAAGAATACAGCTGAGTTATACTTACAGCATCTTTCTCTTCTTGCAACCGTCTCTCTTCAACCTCATCATAGGGTACACCGATTTCGTCAATTAAAGCACATCGATTAATTTGTTCAATAAGCATATCTGGCGAATCGACGGCTACAATCTCATCTCCATTATTACTAGCATTAATGTGTCTGGTCGCGGAAGGCTTCTTTTGAATCGAAATAACATTATAATATTCAGGAGTCTCGTCCAAATGTCGAGGACTCGTTAAAGGCTTATTGTGAAACGTACTTTCTGATACATTTAAATCGGGAAGTGGCATAGCGCGTGCATTTCTCCTGATTGGTTGACCCTGGTGTGATTCTTTTGGATAGTTTTGTACATTATTTGATACGGATTGGTGCGATGAGGTCGGATACGTGGCTAAATGTGATACCTGAGGCGGGGTTTCGTACTGACGAGAATGGACACAGAACAAAGAATTATTGTAATTCTGTGATATTTGCGTAGTTTCGTGAAGTTGTTTACGACGTTCTTGTTCCTATAATAAAAGTATATTTTTATAAATATGATAAATTCAAAGTAAAGTAATATTATAATTTTACTTTTATTATTTGAACAAGAATCCAAAATTAATAGTAATCAAGTAATTATTTTGATTATTGTAAACGCATGTAAATTTCCCTGTCGCGATTATTAATTACTTTTTACAAATACATTAAAATATATATAAAAAAAAACAATTTCACAGGTTAGTAATAATCCACTAGGTAAAAAATTTATTACCAAAAGTCTACGAGCAATTTCTTTATCTCTCTGTTCTAACGCTTTCATATGTGCTTTTTCTTCATTCTCAATACGTTTTGCTAACTCTGCAGCGACTTGTGCATCTTTCTGTTCCCTGCAAATATTACTTCTATTATAAACAATACTTATTTATAATAGTCTCCGAGTATTTTGAAAACTAATAAACTTCTAAGATATTTTAACGATATCCGAGATTGAAAAATAGTTATTTATATCTTTTGTAATCCAGAATTAAATCAATTTAATCTATTGTTAAAACCGTAATTAACCTGCACTGTAAAATCATTTATCAAATTATCTACTCACTGTTCTGAAACCATTTTATAATATAACGCCGCTGCCGATTCAGCTTCTTCTTTCTCACGTAATTGTTCTGTGAGAGCGCATGGAAAATCTTCACGCACTTGAGCATTTCGATTCTTATTCCCTGATAAATGTTGAGTGACTACAATAAAAATGGGCTATTAAAAATGATTATTTTTTTCATTCGTATGAATTGTTTTTTGAAAAAAATATTTTCGAAATAAAAACATAAAATTTAAACGCTAATATATTAAATGTGTTGTAAATAAATATTGTATTTAATAAATATCGAGTTTACTTACAGAAAAATATTTGTTTTATGCGTGAATAGAAGCTATATATATATATATACATATATATATATATATATACATATATATATATATATACATATATATATATACATATATATATATATATATATATATATATATATATATATATAATTTCATATTCTTTAGAGAAAAAATGTAGTCACATAAAAAATGTATAATTATATAATGGGAATCAAACACAGGATACAAAATAAAAATTTACAAGATCATTAACCTGACACGCATCAGTAATATACCGACAAAGAAATGTACAATTAAAACCGAACATTGGCACATCACATACATAAACACGAGGGGTACACTACAAAATATCTCGTCGTATATTAAGTACGATAAGTAATCAAAACAAAAAAAAAAATCAATACTGTAATTCAATTTTAATTTGAAAATAATCATTATTTTTTATATTTAACAAATTTTGGTAGTTAATTTAATGGAGTTTTCGCTGTTAAGCGCCGAAAGACGGAGTACCAAATCCGCAATTAACATATTAGATCTGAACAAATACAGATTGCAAAATTAATATCTCGATTTAAACGATAGGAAAATAATATTTTGAAAAGTAACAGACATATAAATTCGGCATTTAATTAAAATAAGACCGACAGAAATGATAAACAATCTCAATTACATTTATTAAAACCGCCGAGTGACACAATTTCTTGCTTGATTTCCAAGAATACCGTACTTATTTTTTCTAATTCAATGAATATTTTATCCAAACGAAGTAAATTACAGAGAAGATTTTTATGACACCGCAAACACGCTCCACTTTCTTTTGACAAATACTCGATGGATCCATTAGGAAAATATTTATTTTCAGAATGTGACAATCTCATTGTCTGATAATTCCGTATTTGTTTATCATTCACATAGAATATTTCGTTGAGGTTGGGGTCACTCGAAGATACGTTATTATTGAAACTAGATAAGTAACGTGATAATTTCTTAATTTGTTCAGTGAAAAAATAAACTTGAATATGAGTATTTCTTAGTTCTGCTATAATCCGTTCCGAAATTAAAACGTTGCTCGCTGATTTACTTGTATATTTTTCCATTATTACTTATTTCACACTTAAATATTTATTATTTATACAGAACTATATCTACTTATAATTAAATAATTTTAAAAAAAAACGTGTTTTACATAAATGTATTTCGACAAATAAAAAAAAAACTAGTGTTCGACACACAAGCATACAAACTGATTAACTTCACATTCTAACTTTACAAAAGTACAGACGTAAAATCGACTAAAATTAATTAAAACAGATTCTTTGGAAAAAGACAGATCATTTGAATCTCACTTCTATGAAATGAAATCGATAACTGGCATTTTATCAAATCTCTGTGTATTCTCTACTTTTTTTCAACGATGTAACGTAAGTTGCTTCCTGTGCATTGTGTATATGCACAGGTTTTATTTCAAATGGGGGTATATTCTTTTTTTATTACATGCAGCAGAAAAAAAAAACAACAATTTAAATAGATTACTGTACACATGTGTGCATAAAGAAAGTATGCAAGGATTTTAGTAAATAGCGTTGTGACAATATAAGTAAATTTTAAAAAGCTTAATTTATTTATATCGATTATTATAAGTTTATAACAACTGATAATTAGAATTTTATTTTATAAATTCATTTTACTCGCATAGATACTATATATACATATATATAAATATATATATATATATAGTGAGAGAACGAAAGTGATAGAGACATTTAACTACAATATAATTAATCGCCGGATAATTTATAAAATTATTTAATATGCCAAAACAAACGGGAAAGCCTCTAAGATTCATAATTCTTTTTTAAATCAATTAAGATTCTTAAATGAATATACCCTGTAAATCTCCAACATTTGACACAAATATCTTTAATACAAATAAGCTACCAGTCAGTTTAAAAACTGAAAAAAGATACCTTACATTTACTATAAACTATAGAATATATATGTTTACTTAAATTAATTTTAGAAGGATTGCGAAAGTTTCTCTTCAACTTTTATTGCATAACAAATTGTGTACAATGCTACACTATTTGTTTAATATATAAATTTATTGAAATAATAATTTTTGTATAAAATATAAAAAAATATTTATATTTATTAGGTGTCGAATTGTTAAACAGAAATATCCGAATTTAAAAAATGAAAGAAAATAGATAATTATAAAAGTATACAAATCATTTTTTAATGATTTACGAATGGAATCATTAAATAGCTGCTTTTAAATATATATATATATATATATATATATATATATATATATATATATATATATATATCATTATTTACAGATCAACCTACTTAATAACATAATAACAATCTTTCACATGTAGAAACCAAATAAGAGATGTAATGATATTTTTTAACTTGTTCGGAGAAAATAATATTACACGAATAGCTAACGACCAGTTTTTATTTTCATTTAAAAAAAAGAGTCAGTCAGAAACTATTCACGGAATGTATAGTGCTTTCTATCTTGGTGGTAAATAACAATGGCGGTTAAAAATACGATTATTTTTTTAAAAAAAAACGGGTTAATTTACTTATTTCATCAAATATATATTTTTTCATGTCATGAAATATGTATTTTTTGAACTTCACTTCCACGTTTTTTATCTACAAACTGAAAATATTTTGACAGACGATTATTCTTCATTTGATAGTAATCTTCTTAAGCATTACCTAACAGTAAATCTAATAAAACATTTTCGTTTGAAACAGTAATATGAATGCTACCTATTACCACGAAACAAGAACCTACTTTTTTTTAATTGTAACTAATTTAGAATTTAATCTACATTGTTCTCGCCGTACGTAATTTAAATTTGTATGTAACGTGAAGATTGTCCTTGAAACTTCTTCGTCGATGACATTGCACTCAAAACTAGTTTCCTTTCCTGTCAGAACACTGTAATTTGATACCAGGTCGTGAGATCGAACCCAGAAAACACGTGAATATGTCTGTTTTACGTTACCTTTCTTTACGAAAACATTTAATAAGATACTTGTATGTTGAAAATTAGCAAAACGTGCAGTCAAACAGAAGTGTCCTCCTTCGCCAGTACATTAATTTACACTTTTGTAATTAATTATTAAAATATGATTATTAATTTGGTTTGTTTTTCTTTCTTTTTAATATTCGGACAGTCCACACAATGAAAAATCCATGAAAATGTACACATTCAATAAATTTAATATATCTTTCTACTTATTTCAATTAAATAATACACTTAATCTTTTAAAGACTGTGTATTCTATTATTTAAGACTTTCAAATAAACTAAAAATACAGAGTATACAAAAATATTTAACTGCATTAGTGTTCTAATTGTGCTACAACAAGAAATTCGTAAGACCAAAACAATATCAAAAATAACTGTCAAAAACACAGAATAGAAAGAAATCTATATGTATTTATTTTCATTCAACATAATAAATTATCAAAAAAACATTATATATATATATAAATTATAATAATTATATATTTTAAAATACTAACATTCATTTTCTTAAAATAAAATATAAATGACCTAAGATATTTAAATATTGGGATATATGTATTTATTTTCATTCAACATAATAAACTAACAGAAAACATATATATATATATATATATATATATATATATAAATTAAATTACAATAATTATATATTTTAAAATACTAACATTCATTTTCTTCAAATAAAATATAAATGACCTAAGATATTTAAATATTGGGATATATGTATTTATTTTTATTTGTAATTTCTTTACATCTAAAATTTGGTCTCTACCTATGCGAAAACGAAACAAAAGATTTGAAAAAATAAAATATATAAATAAGTAATACAGTTAAGTATATTTCAAGAATTAAAAACAGACATTTCGAAAAAATAAGTTCTTTTACGTAGAATTAAAAAAAAAGAATAAAGACATTTTACTGACTTTCCTAAAGTAGAACAAAAATAAAATATATTTTTTACTCTTGTTTCGATACTGAATGTAACAACTAATTCATTTATTAAAAACTACGTTTTCGTACTGAGTAAGTGATAAAAATAACAAGAAATCGCTGATACACTTCGTTAGATACAAACCAATTTAATTCAGAAAGTAAATATGAAAAAACCTGATAAATCTACTTACTTTCTTCGGATTGCAGCCTGTATGCCAATGCTCCATCTTCTCTCACAATCCATTCTCGACACACTGGAAAAATAAATATTTACCGTGCAAAAATAAATTACAAAAAATATACAGTTTAATAAAATATGCATTTAAATACATATGTTTGTTTTATCAAACAATATATTGTGAATCAAATAATAAAATGATTTATGATGCGAAAATATTAATAAGCAAAATATTATAAATATATATATATATATATATATATATATATATATATATATATATATATATACACATATATACAAGTTCTGTACTATTCAATACCTAGTATTATGATTTAAGATTTAGAACGTGATAAATATATCTTCCTCTATTCTGCAATCACTCAATTCATAGTGAATACTTTCACATTTAATGAGGTTCAACATTCGATCACTCACGATGTAACATTAAGAAACTGATTAGTGGAAAACAATTGTGTTAACATGCATTCAGTATGAGGAACTTAATTTTATAGTATTATATATATATATATATATATATATATATATATATATATATATATATATATATATGTATGTATGTATATACAAGACTACCTGAGTACTTCTTTACAAAAATGATGAAGTTTAGAAGTGTCGTATACGTTTTCAAGGACTACATACCCATCAACTTTAAAAAATATACCGAGTCTGAATGTCAGAAATATAATTTCACAAAAAATATTCTTAGCTTCATGCACGTATATATATATATATATATATATATATATATATATATATATATATATATATATATATATATATGGTTTGAATATTATACAATTATTTCATCGTGATGTATATAGTAGAAAAGTGTTTAGAACAATTTCAGATGTTGCTGTAGTTATTTCTATACTAATTAAAGTTCTGAAAAAAGCGCAACGATAAAACTGACTGCAAATTGTGAGTTCAGCGTAACTTGACCTCATATAGATTGTTGCTTTTCGCACGCACTTGCACTTCTTTGCTGTGCATGTAGTACATTCGCCAATATGGTCATAATTAAATCGTCATATCAGTCTACATACTTTGTAACTGGATAAATTTATAAGAGTATAGACGTACTTTATATATACATATATATATATATATATATATATATATATATATATATATATATATATATATATATTAAAAATAAAAGATAAGCATTCGGCATGCGTTATTAAAACGTTTATATTCAATTGATCTGAATATGGTTTGTAAATAACTTACAAATTCGAGAACCTAAATAGAAAATTAATGTCAACATATATATAAATACATATATATATATATATATATATATATATATATATATATATATACACACATATGTAAATGCATTCTGTATTCACATCACGTCAGTTTCCAAAGAAAACACTGAAGTATCATGTACACACATTTATATTCATATTGAATTAACCGTGTGTTTTAATGTATTGCTATTCAACTGAAAGTATCTGTTCGGATGTTACCTTCTTGAATTTTTTAATAGATTGATGATAGTCGATCTCAATATACATTTCAATTTTATATGTAAATAGTTGTACAAGCAACATCGTTTCTTTATGGTAAACGTTGCATGTTTTTACACGATTCGATTCTTTTAGTAAATTTTAACTGATTACAATTTTTCATAAGTAAATAAATTAAATTTAAGTGAATTTCTAATTTTAAATAACATTTATAACGATACAAAAATTAATAATTAATTATTAATCAACAAGGATATCTTTATTTATACACACACACACACACATATATATATATATATATATATATATATATATATATATATATATATATGTACACAATACAAATGTGTATAAATTACATGTGCACTACATATGATTTTAAAACTGACATACTTCACAAACAAAAAAATAAACCACAAAACTAAAGAATTGAGAAACAATGACTGAAATTGATATGACCTTAATGATAATCATAACTCATTCCAGTTGAGGCTAAAGTACAGTTAAATAAGCAATGAAAACTTTTTATATGAATAAACATGGAAGACTGTATCGGCAAATTTATTAACTAGATTTGTTGTCATTGGATGCATTATGTTTTAAGTTAATTATAATGTATGTGCAATTATGTACCATTGCACAACATTTATTTTTGATACATGAATCATATTTACTTTATAACACAAATACATTCACTCAAAATGCGATAATTCGATAAAAATCTATAATAAATGAGATGTTTTTTTTATCAGATTAAAACGATCACTTTATTAAACACAATAAATTTATACACTTTCGGTCAGTAACAGCATTCAACATATAATTCAAAATAAATAAACAAATGTAAATTATTTCTCCTGTACAATAATATATATGTATATATATATACATACATCAAAAGAAAAAAAAAACAGAATTATACATTTTAAGAATTATTTATAATATATTCCTAAAAGTATAGTCAAATGTTATTTTCTTCGGCCCTACAATACACAAACTACTAAAGATTAATTAAATGTCAATATTAATTGAAGACAAGAAGACTTTTTAAGTTGAATTTTATACAAATTTATTTAAAAAAAATGCTAAAAATGTGAATACTTATAAATCGTTTAATATGAATTATATCATCTCTAAACATTTATTTGTTATGTATGATATTTACTAGATATATATAAGAACATACGTTACAAATATCTCACAGATAAGACATAAAACCTGATGCAGATACGATTTTCAAATACTATAAGTAATTATTTACAATCGATACATTTTTACTCCATAATATACAAAAAAAACCCTTCTATACATATTAATATAAAAATTAAATAATAAATTCAGTGTACTAAATGAATATTTAATAAATAATATTTTTTACAATTCCTGTATATTGAAGACAAGAAGAACTTTTAATTTGAATTTTATACATATTTATTTTTAAAAAAAAACGCTAAAAATGTGAATACTTATAAATCTTTAATATGAATTATATCATCTCTAAACATTTATTTTTTATGTATGATTATTTACTAGATATATATATAAGAACATACGTTACAAATATCTCACAGATAAGACATAAAACATGATGCAGGTACGATTTTCAAATACTATAAGTAATTATTTATAATCGATACATTTTTACTCCATCATATACAAAAAAAAACCCTTCTATACATATTAATATAAAAATTAAATAATAAATTCAGTGTACTAAATGAATATTTAATAAATAATATTTTTTTGCAATTCCTATATAAATATAACCTTATCAATTCATAGATGGCATACACAAATTTTAAATTAAAAAAAGAGTCGTAACTATTATAAATATACTATGAACACATATTTTTAATAGCTATAATTGTGAAATAAACATACTTAAATGGTAAAATATTAATTTTATACTAACTGCAAATAAGTATATTAACAGCTGGCTTTCTGAATGTTTTAAAAAAAATACATTTAATTATGAAAAAAATCCAAATACCAAGATAAAAGTTGGTAACAGGCAGAATTGTCTAGAAATAGTAACAGCAATGTAGACTACTAATACGAAATCAAGACAAATTAAAATACTCAAATAATAAATTTATAAAGAAAAATAATAAAATTATAGAATGGAACAATAAATTCAATAATAATTTATTCGTAAATTTCATGAAAAAAAAATAGGTTTTTTTAATAAAATAATTTACTTTCAATGCATTATTAAACATTCAGTCAATCGAAAGAAAGTTTAAATGAAGCGTTGTCGAATGACTTTCATATAACAAGTTTCTAATAAAAAGCGTAATAATTTCAACGTGCATTTCATTACTAAAAAGCAGTTATTGTCTATAATTGCACTTATTTAGAAATTGGAATTTTTAATTAAAATACACGAATTATTTTTACTATTTACTAGAAAACTTCATAAGTATTTCTTGATAATTTAAACAGTTATTGTCTTTATAACACAGTTATAAATATTCATAAAACAATCATTACATATTAATTTTCAACCAGTGAAAAAAAGTTTTATATTCTTAATGACTATTTCATTCTACATTTTATCAGTTGATAACAGATAAAATCCTATCATTTCACTAATCCTAAATACGTACGACGTTTAATTTACTAACATGAGTAAAGAAAATTAATAAATCGTTTGAAATAAAATGATAAACTTCCTTTAATTGTCAATTATTAATTTAAAGATTATTCATTATTTTAAATATGTAGTTTTGTTTTATTTCTTTCGAACCATACAATAGTGAATAATAATAACAATAAAAATGAAATGCTTCAGACATCCATGATTAATGAAAACAACCTTTTCTATGAGGAGCTAAAAATAGAATTTTCTATACAAAAAAAAACACAATTTATAAATTTTAGATCTACATTTACACGAAGAATACTATTTAAGATCAAAATCTGATTGGAAGATAAAGTATATGTAAGGAATTGTATTCAAGGTTAGTTTTAAAGACAATAATATGTACAGTAATACAAAAAAAAGAATGTATTATACAAACGTGCGTGATTAATTAAGAAAATTACTTGTTTTATGTAAGTACATAAATATGTATAGTACTGGAAATTGGAAGATATATATATATATATATATATATATATATATATATATATATATATATGTATGTATGTATATATGTATATTTGTGTGTATGCTTGAGGTTTGTAATCTTTTTTTATTTCCAGTATGCATGTTCACTACTAATCAGGAAATTTGATCTGTACGCCTACACATGATTTAAGTACTGAACTAAGAGTGCCTTAGGATCTACTTTAGGTATTTTTCTTCTGCGTGTCCTTTTTATAAACATTAAATAAATTAAGTGACAGATGTTACACTGCGCTTCATTGACAAGTAAGCGCGAAAGTTCAAAGAACCACATTTAAAAATAGTCTGATCTACTTGTACCAGCCGACGAAGCTATGGAAATAGTGTCATCACTTTCCTACGTGATTTAAAAACCGGTCACGTATTTTATCACAATAAATCATACCTGCAATATTTACAGTTAAACTCCTATGATGCCAAGTCATATTTTTATAGTACAATCACGGCTAAATTAACTATTCAATTTTATTATGTTTATATAAAAAACTATAATTTGTTAGAATCAAACATATAACAAACATAAACAAATGGAATGAAATAAGTGTGTGTGTGTATGTATGTGTATATATATTTATATATATATATATATATATATATATATATATATGTACGTACATACATACATACATATGTGTGTGTCTGCATAGCTTTGCGAAATGCGAATTGGCGGAAATAATTATCTTCAACGGAAATTACTGTAAATAAACTAGAATATCTAAAAATCATCGTTTGTTCTCATATTATTTTACAGCAAACAACAGGAGCAATTTCAAATACTGGCACATATAATACTTTTCTAATCAGTAATATATTTTTAATTAAAATATTTATATTTACGGATCATCAAAGTTACAAATAAACACTATACACTAATGAGATAAACACTATACACTAATAGGATAAATAACAAAACAACATATGAAATGAATAATATCAATTACTGATTCTATATGCGTTCAATAGCTTCTCGTATGTCATCATTCGATCAAATTTACAACTGATTTCTTATAATTTTGATTTATTAAACAACATATAAATATATCAAAACCATTGAAATGATCTTATTCAAAGCACATGTTTTTCAACACAGGTATAAAATCAGATTGTATTTATAAAAATAAATAATGCTGCTATTTTAAGACGATAGCTAAATAAAACAACATTTATATATGTGTTCCATTCCGTATTTTTAATTAACTGTATACTCAAAACATGCTTCTTTCAGAAAAAGAAACATTAAACCATGATTTATGCATTTGATATGATGAGTTTGTAACTGTTTCGTACGACTTTCTAAGACATTTTTAACAAATTGTACACATGCTAATGATTTAATTAATCAGTTCTTTACGTTTCACAAGTAAACAATATAATCGAATTATTTAAAATCAATCTTTGCACAATTACGAACGTTACAAAATTGTTGCTTTTTTCAATTCCATTTTGATCGTAACATTAGTCAGTATTTTTGAGAGGCACTAAATAACTACAAATTAATTGTGACTGACATATTCTATTTTATTGATTTCTACTTTTACATTTCCTATCATTTACTTTAACTGTACGACCACTTACGTAAAGCTCTGTTGCGTATAAAACTATAAATTGTTTATATTATTTTCTATAAAGGTTAATACAGTCTAATCAAACTATTTTTATAATTGGATTTCATTATATATTATTTGTTTTTTTTTTATTTTTATCTTTAAACAAACTGGCATGTATATATATATATACCTACATGAATGTACAGTATACACAAGAAACCGAAAAACGTGTATTAAATTTGCACAGCTGTGCAAAAATGACCAATCTGTTAGTCACATGTCGTGAATGCCACCATCTATGTGGCCTCCAGAATCACACCTGACACTCTTTCACGCAAACTATAAATTTTGGTACTGACCATTCAAATAGGCTGGTTTAGAGATTGAATATTAAATGTTACAAGACAAAACTTTTAAAACAGATCGCGTCCTTGAACTGATCAGTGTGTTTGTTTATGTAATTTAATTAACGTTTTATATGAAAACGCTGAGGTTGTTGGATATTCAATCGTTTTCATCTATGATATATATATATATATATATATATATATATATATATATATATATATATATATATATATATATATATATATATATATATATATATATATATATATATATATATATATATATATGCATATGAATGAAAAGCAGGATGCATATGCATATATAATTAATCTGAATTACAGGTTTTAATTACTAACAAACATCATGACAACCGGATACCGGAAAACATTTTTTTTATAATGAAAAAGTATTGAAATACTGAATATAAAATTAAGTCACATATAAAAACATTCTCTTTACATTCCTGAATTTGTTAAACTACGTTTTACAATTCATAAACTAAAGTTTTTACTCATATATATATATATATATATATATATATATATATATATATATATATATATATATATATATACATATATAATGTATGTATGTATACATAAGTACAAAAGAAATAAATTTACAGTTATGTGCAGCCTACTAACCTTCATTCACTCTACCGGATTTCGGCATTGTATCCCGTTGTCCTGTTGATTGTGCTTCGGCCATTTCGTCCAAAATACATATTTTTTATAAATATAACACGATATATAACTACTTTTAATTTCTTACAATCATACTGACTTCTTTGTTTGTAACACACCTGCCACTACTGACAACGTATGACAAACGAATAAACAATGTTTATAATGAAATAGAGGGGGGATGAAATTACCTGCATTAGCCATACGTACTTTCGAGTAAAATAGTTCTAAAGTTTATGATCTCTTACGCACATAACACTAATACTATGTATTTTGTAAAAGATAGAATGTATTTACCAGTTCGCACATTACGAGTTACTAAACGAAAACGCTTATTTAACGTTTTTGAAAATGTATCACGAGTATTTTGTATACGAACGTTGACTAGTAATTAAATACGACAGATAAACAAATTAGTAGACATCCTCACATCAAATCAGCATAATTGAAATATATAAATGTACTTAAAAAGTATATAATATTTATATATAGCTAGATAATTTATGTAGAACAAAATCTTACAATGCATACACACATATATAACAGACATGTCTGTTCATGAATATATTTTCAAAAAGAACTATAAAACTGACTAATGAAATTAAACTTAGTAATAGATTATTTACAATCAATCAATTTTATTTTATTATTATGTAGAATTGTTTTCTTTAGATTAAAAATAGGTAAAATAAGAATGTTAAGAAATATATTAAAAAAATTGCTATTGACGTGGGAACTTAATAATATATATATATATATATATATATATATATTTGATTGATGTTTGATATGAATGCTGATGTGATGCGTGTGAGAAATAAAGATAAAAAAAATATTAGTTATTAGATACTGCACATAAGAATTAAATAAAAAGGGTTTTTTTTTAAATATATATATATATATATATATATATATATATATATATATATATATATATATTTAATATACATACATACATATATATATATATATATATATATATATATATATATATATATATATATATATATATATATATATATATATGTTAAAAAACAATATCAAACAATAATGAAATGGAAGTAATAAGTATAAGATAGCTGTTACATTTGATTTATTTTCGAGTTTTTACGTGTAGACAAAAATATTATTTAAATATAAAGTAAGGATTAAATGCTTTCATTAAGATGAATAATCTTGTCCACTACCCATTTTCCTTTAAACTTATAATTTATATATTGAACTCTTGTACATTTTAATTAAAAAGTGTGCAAACTATAAAATCTTTGTACGAACGGGTAAACATAATGTGTAAGCTTGTAGATGTTTGTATTAGGATTTAAAAAAAATCCAAGTATACAGCATATACAGAGCACATAGTATCTTTCAAAGGTAGAAGGAGACATACATGCACGCTAATGTAGACAAATTGTTATACAGACGTGTCATTGTGAACGTCAAAAAATATAAAAAGTGCTATGTAATTAAATTAAAATAAAGTTTTATAAATAATTGAACAGTAAAAATATATGTAAATGTGATGACAGCTCCGCGATTAGCGCGAGGCAGTAGAAGCCGATTTTTTGTATATTTTGCAGTAATATTAGTTTTAGTGGGACTTATGTTGATTTACCATAACACTTTAACGCAATTAGATGCAGCCAAAAAATCATATGATGTCTGTCACCAGCAACAAGAATCATTGTCGGCCCAATTACAGGGTATTAGAAATAATTAATAATATTGACAGTATATTTAACTCATAATCATTGATTTCTGCAGTGATATACGAATATAGGAATCGACTCGAAAAATCTTTGCATTCAGAAAAGGAAGAGCACAAAAAGACTAAAAATGAATTATCTCAACAGATTGACAATGAAAAATCAAAAAGTGATAAAAATACAATGGAAGCAAATTTACGGTACACCAGTCTACAACAACACTATAAACTTTTACAGGTATGTTTTAATGTGAATAAAATATGTACTTTTATTCCACTTACTATGTATTGCAGAGCCAACATGAAGATTTAAATACTGAATATAACAAAATCAAAAAAGAACATGTATTGAAAGTAGATTCAATGCAATCTAAAATTCAGGAGTTACAAAATCAACTGAAACAACTTGGGTCACAAAAAGAAAACCTTAAGGTTATATATACATATTTGTTCGTACATTATATTTGAATATACATCGATTTCAAAATTTAATAAATTTCAGAGTCAGTTCATTACTTTACAAAGTAATCGTGATAAATTGAGAAACGACTTAGAAGAAGCTCGATCAGAACAGCAACATAATGAAAGTGAAATCAATAGATTGACAAAAGAAAATTATCAACTACATAAATTAATTAGTCAACTTAAGGTACGCTGCCCACAATCATTCATTAAATATTTAAACAATTAAGAAATCACGCATTGTAATCATATAATTTATAACATGTTAGTACCAATTTCATTTTTTTAAAAAAAATAAAAGTTTGAAAGATACAAAGCTTGTTTTTTTAAGAATCTGAATTGTTTCACAGGATACGTGTCGTGTCGATAAACCAGAAGTGGATCAGTTATCTGAGTACTTGAACAGTGCTCAGCTGGGTCATGATTTACCATCTACCAACCAAGCAAAGAATTTTGGTAAACAGATCGGTGTCAGTGATGGTGTCTATCAGATAAAAACCGATTCAGATATTAGTATTAAAGGTGAAAGTAATCCAGGAGGAAATTTAATCAATTTATTATTGAAAGGGAAAAATATAGATAGAAAAATAGATGATGTAGCAAAGAAAGAGCATGAAGATGAAAATGCTGAAAAGAATGTTTTACCTCAACCAGGATTAGAAAGTGATCAAATTAAAAGCAGCAGCCCAAAGTCCACAACAAAAAGTACACTTATGAAAAAAACTCCAGAGAGCGGTAAACAATTGGCTGCAAATCCAATAATGATGCCAACACCAAATAAAAGAACATCTGCGAAGGATATTGAAATAGCTGATACGGCTGGAAATGTTTTACCATTACCTAATATAAATGATAAAATACCCAATAAAAAGATTCGAAAATTTCCTGCAGGGATAGTGCGCGTATCAGAAATTGCTGAAGAAACAATCAACGAAAAGAAACCGGTCAATGAAAATTTAGATACGCAACCTAATCGCTATAGAAATAGTATAGATTCACAAATAGATAATAAAATACCGGGAGAAAGTAACGCACAAAGATCACCAATTAAAAAACCTAAAGCGATATATGATAATGATCAAAGAGCGCTCGATATGGCTTTCGAACCTAATTTAAATCAAGAAAACGGAGCTATGGAAATAATAGATCCTCCGAACAAAGAGAATATACAGGACGATCCGTTCGGTTTACAAGATGCACATAACGACGGGTTCGGTGATCAACTAAAGCAAGACGATAACACAGGAAGTAAAAAACAACATATTGATACGTTAGGTAACGGTGGCCCGAGACAGTTGCACGGTGGAATAAGAATCGGTGCAGGATTAAATTATGAAGCAGAAGATTATGAGAAAGATGGTGGTAAAGCTGAAGACCTTCAATTAGAAGAGGAAGCTGAACCTGAAGGAGAAGATGATGGTGGGTAAATGGATGAACATTTAGATTTAATAATAATGAAAAATAATAAATGAGCTTAAAAATCAATTTTCAGATGATGTGGATGATTATAATAACCATATTGCAGCGAGACAGAAGGAACCAGCTGTTCGAAATTAAGCCTGTTAAATATTTTCGGAGGCCAAGACTTTGTACATTATGAATTGTAATTAAAGAATAAATCAATTAATGATAATAATACTAGTTGTTAATAATTGTTACATAAATATATTTCAGAAAGTATGCTGGTCTGTGCAATATAATTTGTCATTAAATTTATACTTTTTAATAAAGTTGAGTGCAGAATTTGCAGACACATTTGAGTTTTAGAAAATGTACTGTTAATAACAACTAGCAAGATTAATTTTTAGATAAGTTATGACACATAGATGCAGTTGATGATTTTCATGGAATTGATTTACAGTTTTTCACAATGTAATTTATTTTGCACAATATATGAAATTTAGTATTATTATGCATTTGTATAATTTGTATTAATTAAATAAACTTTTTATATATGTTTTATGATTGTTATATATTTAATCCTACCATCTCATATGAATAGTCTAAATCTTTAAGATGGTCTCAAAATCAACACTTTGTTGCTCAAATAATATATGAAAATGCCATATTATTTCCAATTATGTTTATTTTCTTACCATATACACACAAAACTAAAATTTATTGTAACTTTTTAACTTGATATACATACACACACACACAATATATATATATATATATATACACATACATATATAAATATAAGGTTTGTTTTAGAATGATGCATTATTAGTTTTTAGCATCATTTAGTACTAAAAATGAATTCCATATTCACTGTTTATATTAAATTTAATACATTATTTTATACATTCAATAAAATGAAACTTACCTTAATAACAGTTTGCTAGTGAAATCCATTTATGTATTTTAAAAACTCGGTTCATTTATTATTAGTTTTTCTTAAATGCATTTCTAAAAAAGGGCTGGATTCTACTTGTGATAGTTCTTTTTGAAATTTCAATAAGAGTGAAGGTTGTAAGAATTCAAGTTGCAAATAAATACATGTATTTTTGCCAATTGAGACTACAGTTCACATTTTTGAATAAAATTTCCTTTTAAAAAATTTTGAAGATTGATTTTTCAGTCCAATTTCAAAAAAACCATGTCTATAATAACTTTATTGACAATTTGTATCTTCATAAACAATGCAATCGATGAAATCTAGAAACAAAATTAAATATTATTTTCAGGTTCATAATAAATTGAAAAAAAAATACAATATTACATTTATTTGAGATTGAATAAGATCAATGTCAAAGACATACTTCAATTATTACACAAACACAAATGCATACTACAAAATATCTACTACGTTACAATATTGCTAATAAATATGATTTGAAATACAGTACAAGATTGATTTTGGTATACATAGTTTAAAAGTTTAAATTAATTTTGTACATTTTACATTATATTCATCAAAAATGTCCTTAAATACAACAATTTTCAATACATTGTGGAAGTGGTCACAATTCAATAACAATTCATCAGATTGCAACAAACTTTAATTAAACTGAATGAACTACATTGTTATATATATACATATGTCAATGAAATTGCGAAGCAAAAGTCAGTCATTCAAAGTAATTAGTATCTAAATATGCTCCCAAAATTATCTAATTACCTAGATCACAGTTCCGCTGACATGAACATTTTTTTTTTATATAAAATGTATGGTCCATATTACATTTAAATTTGAATAAAACTTCCGAAATAAAAAGTCCCACTTCCACATATAGAATATATATTCAGATAGTATATATCCACAGCCTTTGCTCTGTCCAAAAAATGCTTTTTTTATACATTTTAAAGTAGAACGATGAAATCAAAAAGTAACGTATACTTTTTGACGGAACTCAAAATGAAGATTATATAAATATTATACATTCTAGAAAAATGACCCTGTTTAACTAAGAGTTTATTTTTTTATTTTACTTTATATATTTATTTATGTATATTTATTTATTTATAGATTAAAAAATATAATACTGAAAGTTGCTCTTATTTTTTTTTAAGATATTCGCAATCAAAAAAAAATATTTTTCATGATCATTTTTAACCGAGAGTGATTTTAAAATGAGCCGATAAAAATCTCCGTTTAAGTAAATTGTAAAATTTAAGATTTATAAAATCGAAACACTCTGAAGTCTTTTCTTGTCACTTACTTTTCACGCAAGTGCTCCTTACATTTATGAAGAAAATTACTCAAATACTATATTTGAAATATCCCTGTAATCAAACTTGATATTTTAATGTTGTATATATCAGGTAATTATATTATTAAGTTAATAGGTAAATAACATTCTTGTTAGGACTACAATTGATTTTCTGCATTATCTGATACATATGAAACACTGAACATTGATTGTAATATTTTACTTTTTTACTGTTTTATGTCTGGTAATTGATTATGTGTATTTGCATATTTTTATATATATATATGAATACATATCGAAACGATTATTTTACGGATTAAAACATAGATTGAAAAATGAAGTAAAATAAATACTTAACAAATTGTAGTCGATAATCCGAAAATGTTAAAGATAGATTAAATTTCCGTTATACATATTTATAATAATAATTTAATTTTCTGCTAAACGATATAATATATTATATATAAAACTTATCGATAGATATTCGAAATACAAAAATAACGTCACACTCGTTCATATTTATGTAAATAGTATCATCGCACAGCCGCACCTGACTACTTTAAACGCTCGTTTTATTGCAAAAGACATTACGATTAGTAGCTCGCCGGAGGTGAATAATCACTCTTCTGCAATATGTAATGTGTCAGTCTGGTAGGTAGACAGCCTGCATTCAGCTCATAGAACTCTACTAATTGGAGAAGGTCATAGAATTTCGTTTTGCCACCATCGAGTGAGAAAACATTTGTGCATTGGAGAGTGTCTCTGATTGTCTGGATTTGCGTATGCATCACTTTTCCTTGACATATATACGTTAGGACGAACGCACCCGGATGGGATCTGCTATCGCGGACAAGAAACACGCTGAAATCAAACGGAAACGTTATCGGTAATTAAATTTACGAAATAAAACATCGAACGCACGTAAATTTATGTTTATGTTTTACGTTATGTTTTCGATATCGATTAGAATACGTGCACTCTAACGCTCGAGAAATATACATATAGTCGATCTATGAAAAACTTACCCGTCGACCGTACCGTATTTCGATACCAATTTCGCGGCCTTGTCTCTCGTCAAGCCGCTGTGAAACCACGGTTTGTTGATATGAGCACTGCTCACTATAGCATCTTTATTTCGTCCCGGCGATGCAGAGTTCGGTCTGATCGGAGGTCTCCACCGACGTTTCCACGTACTGCCTTCTCCTATTTCTATCGCTCGGGCTTCTTCCTTATCGTTAACTATAAAGCCTTCACCGCCGGAAAAATCCATGGGAACTCTTGGCTGGAATGATTCCTGTAACAAACAGAATTCATTTTAATAATATACTTTTATTGCTATAAAGTAATTAAAAAGTATGCATACATATGAAATACTGTATAAATATACATGTATTAAATAAAATTATGTACATCATATTCGAATAGATTCTTTCGAGTCACCAATAAGTATAATAAAAATGGATTGAATTAATAACTAATTGCATTAAGTGTAAAATAAGTATAACAATTGCTTTTACCTTTCCTAAAATTAATTCTTTAATAAGTGTATTCGTCACTAATCTTATTTTTAAAATTGTATAAATGTGCTAATAAAAATTGAAAACTATGAAAATTGAAAATTGTTTATTATGTTCCAAATCGGCGATGGAGAGTCACTGATGAAAACAACAGTAGCTCATTTGCGTTGTACAAGTGTGTATATTATGAAAATTTATACATTTAAATTGATTTTTTATGCATGTTGGGTGTAGCTGCCAATGTTATATGTTCAAACAGCTGTGCCCAGGCTGCGGCACTAGCGCTATGCTGGGGAAACGCTTTAATCAATTCCTCACTCAAGGTCATGTTCAACTCCCTACCTCGAAAACAGGTTCGGCCTAAAATCAACGCGTATACGCAAAGTATTGTTGGTATAATTTCCGTTCTACCCGGAGAGCATTGTTTTACAATCGGATATCAAACAATATATCAACTGAAATTACTTTCTGATATCCGAATATCGTTTATGACGATGATTTTATTTACATATTTTTCATACGATTAAATATAATGTTTATCGATTTTGCTTGTATCGACAGACGATCTATTCATTTCCGTTACATTTATCAATAACCATTTGTATAATACCAATCGAGCAATATAGATAATTATATTTTATTATTGAAACTTACTTAAACAATTGAAAATAAAGTGGGCATGTATGTACACTTTACGTTAATTCTTTTTGCACGCAGATTCATTTACTTAAAGAGTACTTAAAGAGATCATTCAACCTTTTTTGTGAGATTGAAGATAAGTTTGTTCTGTTCGTAATGGGGTCTCTCTAACAATATCTCGAGGATGTATATGTTGAGAAAATGTACACTACTTTCTGAATACTTTATCATTTCAAATATTGAATATGTTAACGAGTACATTTAATTTTTATTTTAAAATATTGTTAATTATAAATGAACTCCATAAAGCAATATAATAAAACATTTTTTTTCACTTGTTACGTTTATATTCATTATTATTCATTTTTATATCTAAATATAAAATGAATATGTCTAATTAAAAATAAATAATGATAAGCCGTGTTGAAAATATATACATCATATATTCTCGTTTTAAATGAATGAATTAGCAGTTCAGCTCCATAAAAAAAAATACGAAACTAAAGTCAATACTTAAATAAATATTCTACGTATTCTTTTCGTATTACATTTACCAATACTTTTGTAACATACAATGTAATAACATTTTCATGGTACCTTCTGAAACGATTTTCAGAAATTATACTTAAAAAACAATAATATCAAATTAAATAGTAATTATCTCTGTGTTAATTATCTAAATATTAATTCTCTAATACCATAAGTGCCTTTTAATAATTAATTATAATTAAGAATATAAAAAAATATGTCTATAAGTCAATCAATATATACGGAGATTATTGAACATGCACGAGTGTGCTTCACGTAATATAAAAGTACCAGTTTTGGATGATCTATGAACCAAAAAATAGGAAAAAACACATATACACTGATGGCTAAAAGTTGATTAACTCTTCGGAAATATGAGTCACTATATATAAATTCAACTAACTACTTAACAAACCGGTTCTCTTTCACGTGTTGCAAAGAAGCAGAGAATTATCGTCGATTTTTATCTCTTTTAAATCGGTATTTTTTCTTGTCCAATCTATGAAGACTTAACGCGCCGACCTAATCCTGTGCACTATAATAGATGCAATTTGATAATTAAGAATTTGTCACGGTTCATCAAATTGAGGTTACACTTCAAAAACCGTGTTACGTTCTTTATTCTTTTTTGCATATTTGGGTCTTAAAATGACGACAGAAAGTTATTAGCGCCACCGCGTTACGTGGTTTTACAATTATATATATATATATATATATATATATATATATATATATATATACATATATATACATATATATATATATATATATACACATGTAATACTTAATTCTTTTTACAAGTTTCGATCATAATTTATGGAATTAAGGTTAAGCTAATATGTGGGCAAATTCGTTAAGAAATTGGTAAAAATTTTTGAATGGTATCAATTATGAAAATAAACAATATGGAATATTATTTATTTATATCTCATAGAAATAGCTATACTAGAAGGCACAAAAATGAAATAAAAAGTTATCAATTCAGTACATATTTTGAAAATAGTTAATTTTCTGGAAAATCAAACGTGATCTTAATAAATCTTAGTCGTACAACTTGAAATACTGTCAACATATAACATAGAAACAATTATTTGAAAATTTTACATTCCGATTCTAATATATAATATGAACATTGCGAAGGGACTGAATGTAATATACAGAAATAAAAAAAAAACCCTTTTTGATCTGTGTCAAACAATTAGTAATAACAAATTATATGCTGATTTGTTTCCTTGTTATTTAAATCGTCTCCATACCTTGGTATTTATAAATACTTTTATTTTAATTATTACTGAATAATTTTCGAATTATTCGATACATTTGGATAACATTTCCAGGTGTATGAATAATGCAATACGAATTGTTAAATTGTAATATTTATTAAATGATGACACCAGACATGTTAGAAAAATTAGCAGAAATAGAAACTGTATAATGTGCAAGGTATATATATATATATATATATATATATATACATATATATATATATATATATATATATATATATATATACATGTATGTATAATATGTATGTGTGTACACATTTTACTGAAATTATTTTAAAAACGATACCCTGTATTCTGTTAACATGAAATTGTACAGCAGCGATCAGTGCCAAGGGGAACTGATAAATTAAAAGGCAGGAAATGTGGCGTTTGATAGTACTTCGAATACTAATAAAAATTGATTTTTATGACCCAACATGAAAAATGTATATCAAAACCGGTAATTTTGAACAGAGGCACATATATAAAAACGTGTACGCAAGCAGTAAAGTTCAAAACGAACAAGAAAAAGAACTGGTTAAATATGAATATGTTAATTAAGGTGAAGATATATCGTGAAATATTGCAAATAATGTACACATTTCGCAATATTCTGCAGCGTGTGTGAAGTTCGATGCCGCTGTTAAATCCACTTATGATACAAAACCTGCTTCAGCTTTAAATGCAAATTACAATCAACATTTCGATAAAGGTCAACATCAAGTGTAACAAGTACCTACTTCTCATGTTTAATGTACTGATAAAACCCACTACTAGCTAGTTCGCTAGTCTTCGGATGGAACATACATTAGTGAAGACACAGCAAACTGATTTAGCAAATTGTGCGCACTCTGGTGCAAAAAAAACTGCCAAGTCAAGCCATAAGGTAAGCTAGGTTAGATGTGGGTTTGGTTCAAGCATCATCAATCATACGAAGAACGCCGTTGATGGATCACGGCGGGACGTGCGGCGAACGGTTGGAAGTTCGAAGCTTCTAGAATTATACACGGTCGAAAAGTGTACTATGGTAATATATCAATACATCATGTTGTGTCTAGTGGATTTTCGTGCGGACTTTGAAGGCACACATCGACGTTTATAACGGATGAACTTGCGATGCGGGTAACAATTAAGTACAACTGTAGTCCGACTTGTGTTTACCTGAGTATAAAATTCACAATTTTCTCATTACCAATCGTTAAAAGAAAACATTTTATAATACAATGATTGACATATATTTAAAGTGGTACAAAACGAAAAATATTTAATAATTCAACAAATATTTTTCGTATTTACTGAAAGAAGTAATTAATATATGTTTACTCGGGTTAACAAGTTGTTACTACTCGGGATAATTCCTAGCACATTTTCGTATCGAATTTAGAACAAAAAATTGAATACTGAAAGTAAATATTGTTATATCGCATTTATATGAATAATACTTTTAGAATATTTAATTAACAATTAAGAAACATATAAATAGTATTAATATCAATCTCATACACCTATCAGTCATTTATAATAATATTGCCTTATTCATTTTTCTTCTTTGGCCACGAAATTTGTTGTTCAAAATAGGAGGTAGAATATGAATAAAAATATTTTCGGAATAGACATTTATTGTCGTGAAAAAACATTAATACATATAAAAATATTTACGACACAAATATATTTTTTCTTCTCTAAAAGTTAAATTTATACAGTAACAATAAATATCGTTGTATCGTTTGGCTATAAAGCGAAGAATAAAAAAGTCGTTCGTTTCTCAAAAGTGTTGAGAAA
>CM068323.1:12267878-12315378 GCA_034766995.1 Acanthacorydalis orientalis | reverse complement strand
ATTTAATTAAATTTCATTGTTTGGCGTATGACTTTTTCCGATTATGAGTATTTGTATTATTATTATAATATACATACATATATATATATATATATATATATATATATATATATATATATATATATATAAATATATATATGTACAGGTGTATGTATGTGTATGTAGTGTAATATAACTATGCACGGTTGAGTTTAACGCATTTAAACACATCTGAACATAAAAAATGAGATATTAATTATGAAGTGAATAGAGGGGAAAAAATCGTGACCTACATGTATAAATTAAAGTACGTCGTGCCAAAATACCATGACCAGTTATACAAATGAATATTTTTAACAATATAAATGCACCGAATAGAAAAAAAAACAACACCGTTTCGGAATACAATAGTAATTATTTTAAAATTACAGTCTTTTCCTACTGTTGGGTAATTTTCCAGAACGATAATTTGGCGGTAGATCTTGTCCAGACAACAGTACTGACACGAAGATCGAGAATAAGAATGAGTGCATGCTTCTAACAATGACAGTGACATGAAAAAAATATAGAATTGCTTGATTGTTAGTTGACACTGCACAGGAAACGGATATATCTTTATATATATATATAATCAAAATTATTAATAAAAAACTTTATAAGACACTACGTCGAAAAAAATTTATATAGACATACTAAACATATATATATATATATATATATATATATATATATATATATATATATATATATATATAATCCAAGATGTCGACTTATTTATTTGATATTATTTCATTCGGTTACATATGTATGCTTACAATCGACAAATGGACGAGCGCACTGAGCAGGGGGCGAAGCCTTTTAGTGTATACATATATATATATATATATATATATATATATATATATATATGTGTGTGTGTGTGTGTGTGTGTGTGTGTAAAATACACATTTAAATAATCATTAAGATATTGTCAGAGTTTCTAATATTCTTTATAAATAATTTCTTCGGGATGTGAAACATGTTACATGTAACAAATTCAATTACTAAGGTATATTGAATTAATCAAAACTTGGTATGGAAACATGCAGAAACAATAACATTGCATGTAATTAATGTACGGTTAAATATCTAATATCGTAGATTGAGGTCAAATGTTCAGATTATTAATAACCTGTTAATTTTCAAGAACTGTTTACTTCCTGGTATTAACACATCAGTCTATCAGGAATTTACTTTAGTATTTAAAAAAAGAATCGATATCTCCATACTCGACATTAATTACTTTCAAAAGAGGACATTCGGAATAACTGCAACGAAATTGAAAAGAGAAGAATTATTATTCTTTATAAATGATACTTATTAATACATTATTATTGACCTTTTGCACTCCACGCAATTTAGGCTATACGCTGATAGTCAAGTCCAAGGTGTTTTTGTCTAGATTTCTGAGTTACACGATGGCCACGAAAAAAACTTGGTAATTTGTTAGACTATGACTTTTTTTTCAAAATTCAATTTTTTATTAACCAAACAATCATACACAAATAAACATAGTTTAATGAACATACTGTGTACTATTTTATTATTTATATGAATTTGTTTAAAGTAAATACTAGAAAACTATGTTAAAATTTATTTTGATGGACGAAATCTTATTAAAGCTTTTATCTGTAAAGGATAAAATGTGGAGAATAGCACTGGTCGAAGGAGTAGAACGCCTTTAAGCGCCTGAGTAGTATAGCTGGCTTTGTGAGTGTAAAGTGTTAATATTAATAAAGTTTTAACTTAAAAAAATACCTATTTAATTTAAGAACATATTAATTGTATTACAAAGCAAACCAATACAAAAATCAGTGATATGGAATCATAATATATATATATATATATATATATATATATATATATATATATATATATATTATCGAATATCTAAAAAAATATTTAAAGATTATAAAACATTTATCAGACAAGAGGAACAGCTGAATAAAATTTGACAATTGATAACGTTAAGACTACTAGACTCTAAAGTGATCAAATATATTTATAGTATTTTTTACCTGCCTGTATGATCAATCTAAACCACATTACTCTTCACAAAACATCAGCTGACAGTTTGTATAAATGTTCAGTAATGAAGATCCATTTTAAACAAGACAAAGTTAACATAATGTACGTTTATATGCCTCGAGAAACTCATACGGCGACACTAAAACCGACCGTGATAGTCCCTAAAGATAAATTTGTGATGATGGAGCTTGATGTGTGAGAGTAAATTGATTTTTTTTTTCTGTGTATCGTAACTAAAAACGTCGACAACCTTAAAAATACCATTATATAGATTTTTTTTATAAAATTACAATTTTATAAAAACACTTAATAAAATTAGAATTTTAATCTTTGAGAATATCGTTTTTAAAATAAACGATAATAGTACTTTTTTTAAAGAGGCTTTGAATTAATATTATGGTAAGTATAATATCAAGATTTAATTTGATTGTTTTTAATGGTGACTTACTGTTCAAAAATTTATCAAAAAAAGTTCTCGATTTCTGAGATTTACTAAAGTGTATAAGGTTGAAATAGAGACATATAAATCTGTGTTTCAATAAAATGTATTTCGTTGTACAAATGAAAGATTTATATTATGTAGATATTGTTTTTAGTTATGTTTAGAAATCATGAATATGATATGAATATTTTTGAATAATTCTGAATATGATATGGATAACGCTTTTACACATTTCTGCTATGATTGGATGACGACATTGATGTTTAAATACTTATTATCAATAATAAGAACGATTAATAATCAATTATTGAATATTTTAATCGCAAAAACTGTGTAGATTCTGAGACTTAAGATTGAATTTATGTAAAAGAAGAATAGTTTTATATAAATCAAATTTCAAATACTCAGAACATCTAATATAAAAAATGGACGAATTCACTAAATACGTTATAGAACATAGAATCTTTCAAATTAAAAGATACTTAATATAGTATAAATTTAATATATAATAATGATAAAATTTATTTCGTTAGTTAATTAACCCTTTCCACTCGACTGTCCCCTCTGAGAGGACATCACAAATCTAACGAATAACATAATTCTTATTTTTTATAAAATATGAATTAATAAATGTGTTTTTAAAGTTTCATTTGAATAAATAAATTATTTACAATGCTATATCATTTTATTTATAGTTGTTACTTGCTATTTTGTTAAAAAATATGTTCAGGTTGCAGGTACGTGAGATGAAAAAATCTCCAAGTGCAAAGGATTGAATGATACGTATAGAGTCAACTGTATAATTTATAAATTGTTGCAAATATTGAAATATGGATTGTATTATATGCAATTAATCTGATTTCTATAATTTATTATAGAAGCTTAAAATAATATCGATGTAAAAAATATTCAGATTTTATTAAATGATAATATATTAAACGGTATAATAAAAATTACTTGTTATAAATCAGTCATTTATTTTCTTGTTGATAAAAAAATAATTAAAAAAACATCATTTTAGATTTAATTTAAATTATTTGCGCACTAGTTTGACAACTTACTGTACGCGCGTGTAAGATTTAACATTTATAATTCATAAAATGAATTGATTTTCAGATTTTTTTCATATATTTTTATAACGTGTATGTATGATCAATCCCATTAAATAAAAGAGTCAAGTATCGGTCTAGTCAATGTAAAAAAAATTTACAAGAATTATCATAAGCAAGAAAAATGTTACATCAGAAAAATTTGAATAAATATATATATATATATATATTTATATATATATATATATATATATATATATATAACCTTATAGACAAGCATATTAAATATTAATTAACTTTTATTCGCTAATAATAAAAATTGATATTTTACAATCGGTAAATTATCGATTAACCTTGAGTTTTCGTATAATAATAAAAAAAAACAAATAAATGGAAAACGTCAAACGTTTTTTTTTTGTTCAGTGCAAGTTTCATAAACTAAACGTATCATTATCGTTCACAAAAAAGGAGAAACGGACACTGTGGATAACAATAACGCGTCCTAACAATATGATGTTTGGATATTCGTTTCAGCAATCATACACTTAACAATAACTCTTCATGTCACACTCGGATGATTAACATAGTGAAGTTAAGACAATGTATAGACTTTTAAAACAACTGTTACTTAGTAACTTAAGTAGTTTTACAAGCTGAACTGAAATGAATGACTAAAGGTGAGGTGGTGTAATGTACTTGAGACAGTTGTTGCCAAGGGACAAACGAAATGATGTCGTTGGTAACAGTTTCAGTTCAAGTGGTAAACGCATACGTTTCTTTATGTACGAGTAACAGAGTGTGTGTCGTCGTTGTCGGTGTACAGAAATTTACATACGTACAGTTTTATTTACAAGAAATGTTCTAAGTACTGAAGCGATGGAACATAAATGAAATGCGCTGATGGTGTTGATTGTGTAAATGGAAATTACGAAATGTTACATCTTTTGTAAATTACAATAATTGATAAGGATTTCAACAGAGCACGGATCAGTTAATAGTATTATATGTATACTCATACATACATGTACTTATATAGGATGATGCAATTTAGGCTTCCACATGGAAGTATTAAAAAGGGATGCAGGGATTACGAAGTCATGTTATTTTTTATCTAGTATTTTAGTTCAAATCGATACTAAAATATAATTGAACTAAAATACTAAATGGGGAGGGGGTAACATGATTTTTTTAATTTTTGCGTTTTTAATAATTTCGTGTAGAAGCATAAATCGAATCACATACATATATATATATATATATATATATATATATATATATATATATATATATATATATATATATATGTAAAGAGAGAGATGCACAAATATACGCATTTACAACCTACAGATTCGACAAAACAATTAACATGATTGTTAATAAAAGTATAAAATTTATAATAGTCATTTATATTTCACGACTGATAATAAATAACTTGTTATTTTAATTAATATTTGAATCTAGTGAAACTGATACGCTTAGCAACAGATTTATGATTAGCTAATTTGAATATCGTTGAATTATCTCTGACGTAGATTTTTCGGAATCGATAGAGATGACAATTTAAATTGACATTCTATTTTCTCAGAAGGCACAAAAAGAACAGAATGCGCAAAATGTCCATTTTTATGGATTCCGAGATAATGTTTCATTATTCATGACGGCGTGTAGTGATTAGAAACTTAATGAAATATGTATATTTTTTTTGTTCTTTAAACACGATCAGATTAACTATTGAAGATCATTTATTGCATATTTATAGGGTACTGAGAATTTTTGTTGGTTCAATTCTTGGGATGAACAGTGACACTTGAATATATTTGTTCAATGTCAGTGTGGCGTTTTTATCTAAAATTTAAATTCTTTAAAATTCTTTAAACTCTTAAAATTCTTTGGATACATTTTTATTGTTTTGAATAATTTATTGTCGAAAGATTTGAATTTAAATAATAAATAAACATACTTTTCCACGAAATAAAAATGAATTACTTGCTATAAAGATTTTCTTCAACAATTTTTTTTATATTTTCGGAACTCAATCTTCATTCCTTTTATTACATCTACGACCTTTTTTTTATTATAAATTTAATTTGTCTGTATTTTTTATTAATCCTAATATCTTATTTTACAATTTTTTTATACATATTTCAAACTGTTATACGTGTAATTTGAATAAATGAAATCAACACTTTATATTTGAAGCTATTTTTTTATGACTATTCATTACTTATTAACCAATCACTGATTTTAGAAATTTCTTTAGGTAAACCAATGTTAATTTCATTTACTATATATATATATAGAGAGAGAGAGAGAGAGAGAATAAAATCGAAAAAACTGCTCGAAGATATTACAATGTTACATACATTTTTTTCGAACCCTTGGATAATATGTTACTGTTTCACACGCAAGTAAGTACGATAAATTAAAAGCAATTGACTCTGTAGAGTATTTTTACTTGTATTACAGTCATATTTTAAACTGAGATACAAATCAGTAAATTGGATACTTACTACTTGCCACGAATAATGTAGTATAATTTGAGATAATTATATGAAAAGTTACCACCAGAACAATGAACAGAGAGACGAGAGGAATACCGAAATGATAAATAGATCGAGTACAAAAAAAAGTATGTGCTGTAAAAAAAAAAGTAATATCGGTTTATGTATATTTTTTTCGTTGAGGTGTAAGTATGAGTGAAACGATTTTATCATGCAGAAAATGTGATTGAAATTTACTTGTATATAAAATTTATATATATATATATATATATATATATATATATATATATATATATGCGAGTAGAAAAATCGAAAGTACATTGACCTTTTCGACAGTAACGTTTCAAGATTTAGCCGATGGGTTTTGTTTCACGTAGAAGTTTTCGTTTGACGTCTCTTGTTTGTAACAATTTAACTGGAATAATATTAAATTAGAAAAGTTTTCTTTTCAGTATAAGGAAATACTTAATCTCTAGTTCACTGTTTTCTTCGTAATTGTTATTTCAAGCGACTGTATTGTAATTAAAGACGTTATCGGATATAAATTCACGATTGCGTGCTTATTTCAATTTTAAAAAAGTTTTCTATTGATTACATATATATATATATATATATATATATATATATATATATATATATATATGCGTGTGTGTGTGTGTGTAAAAGTATAAAGATATACAATTAAAAGAAGTGACTAAACATTAAGGATGATATATTTATAATAATAAATGTTTTATATGAATTATCTTGAAAGCTCAATATATCTGAGATTGGAATGAGAAATAACAAATAATTACTAATTATAGAATGTTTTTATTAAAGACAAAAAAGTGTTAATAAACAATGATATTACTTCAATACAATTATTGTTAATAAAAATGATGTTTAAATTTATTCCAGTTGAATAGTTATTGAAATAATTACTAAAAACGATTTTAATTAGCGAAAAATAAACTGAAGCTACAATAATAACGAAAAGAATACAAACGAAAAGACGATTGAATATTAAACGAAAAAATAAACACCCACGTTTATACTTTAAACTATTACGTTTTCGAATCTTAAAAAACGGAACGTCAATCTTTGAATATTAAAATTCGTAATCTCATTCGAGCAGAAAACCTAATTTGTGAATGCTCTTGTAAGACGGAAGCACTGGACCGTGTTAATATCAGTATTACCAACTGTTTACAGCTTTGACAGAGAACACGGAATTTATTCGTTCTTGATATATATATATATATATATATGCGTATGTGTTTGTATGTATTTGTTTAAATATACATTTCTATAAAATTTCAACGCCCTTAGCCAAATTATTTCGGTCTGTGATTTACTGTTTTCATTTCTGCAACATTGTACTGTGTCAGTTCGCAAGAGATTAAAATTGTTGAGCCATCTATAAAAGTAGTTATTATTGGTACACACCATTCTAAAATAATTAATGTCTTTCACTTAACGTTTATACGTGCGTTTTTTCCGCCTTATTTTCTTTTATTGCGTGCACTTGATGTCCATACTTTTGTGTTTAACGACGAGATTTCAGTTAGACTGCAGCTTTCAACTTTCTAACTTAATGATAGTTAAGGAAAAACAACATTGTGGAAGACTTTTATGTGTCGTATACATTAGTACTTTGTAAGGAGTTTCTTACTCTGTATAGGTTAATTGTTCTAAGTCAGTACGCCCACACTATACAACAACGCGTCTGTATGCGTGCGTGTCTTAAGTATTGTAAAAAGTACAGACATTTTCATTTTTACATTTTAGTCGAATAGAACAGGTATAATTAACGTACCTTGCGTTTTAACGCTCCATTAATATTAAAAGTATAAACAAGAATAAATACAAGAAAGAAGGTACAGTTTCATTTAATGTGGAACGTGAAAATTAACTTTAATAAACTAATTAAACAAATCGTCTTTTCGAATAAGATGTTAAAGAAAACCGTACATTTAAAACCAATTTAAGAAATTATATACTTACAGATAATTATTTCATAATAAAACTTTATTTTTGCTTATTAAGCTATTTCACAAATCCGTAAAAATTGAAATTTATTACAATAATTAAAATATAATTTTCTCGAATGGAGATTAAACTTTGCTAAAATTTTTTTCTATTCAACTTTTTAAAAGATTATTAATATTTTATACAGCATTTTTTGTAAGGCTTTCAAAACATATACAAATATTTTTCTTTATAAAAACAAGTAGTAAAAATTATCAGCTTTAAAATTATAGCAAAATGATCAATAATGTTGTAATATTCATTAAATCATGTATTTAAATGTAATTTTGTGTATATATATATATATATATATATATATATGTAATTATATTATTGTTCAATGATAAAGGTACATTTTGCAGAATATACCATTTGTGATCACTGAATTAGTGATATATGCATACACAAAATATTTACTTTTATGGTATCGATATAAAAAGTAATTAAAAATGCAGTATAAACGCTGATTTAATTAAAACTCGTCAATAAAATGGGGATTTTATTGAGAAGTTTTTTTCCGTTGCGGTCATCCATTAATTTATTTTTAATGAGTTTACTTATTGGTTATAATATATACATGGACACAAGTAATACAAAAAGAAGTTAGTTAATGTTTATGTTCACATGCATTACGTTTCCGTTATAAATTTAAACAGATGGTGTATTGTATATCCATTCGAATTTAAAACAATCTCCTTCGTTTTTCAATTAAGACGGAACGTTTTAAAGATGATGGTTTATACAGGATCTGTTTTAGAGAGACGATATTTATTCATGTATTACTAAAAAAGTAATGTACGTAATAGGTTTTCATCGATCTCGTATGGAATATAATTATCATTTATCAATAGTTTTTTTTTTAAAGAAAAAAGCTGTCGAGACAGTATAATTACATCGGATTTATAGATTCGTTATTAATGGAATTACTCATCGATTCGATATTAATTATGGTTTTTGATTCAGTCGTTTATACAATTTAATAATAAATTTAATTAATTATAGACTTTTTCCTTATAGTTACACCGATTAAAGTTTTATAATTGCACTTGTGTTACCTATTTATTTCAAAAATTAGTTAAACAAAAAATTACCCAAAAAATATGGAACTAAGCAATGTACTTAATTATATTAAAATGAGTAATAATTCATAAGAACCCTTGACTAAAGTATCAATTTACATCAATATTTAGATTTTAACGTTTTTTTTTTTAAAAAAAAAAACAGTAAAATAATCTATGTAGGTTTACAAACTTGAACGATAAAAACGCTGTACTTTTTAATATAAATCTGTTAAGACATATGTTACATGTATTTTTTTATAGAATTTACAAATTTTTAAAACCATGAAGTTCACAGTATGAACTACTTCCATTTGTTATTATATACGCCATTTGTAAAATGAAATAATTGTAATCGAATACTAACTGTTCGGTATAAACGTTTACTCACTAATCAATATACTGTTAGTTCGAGTCTGATTTTGCGTACGTCATCTCGTATTAGGGAAATCCTTATCTTTAGATTGTTACTGCATGTGTACAAAAATACAATTTCAGTGATTGTTTCAAAATATTAAACATATAAAAACACTTTTTTATGAATCTATAAGAGTCTAGTGTATTTTTTCAAAATATTACTAGGGTACTGAATAATAATTAAAATTAATAAAGGAGGCGTACTACAAAGAAATGATTTGTTCTTATTAAAAAATTAAATGAAATGAGCTTCCGTGTGATAACATCTTTAAGAAAACGAATATTTCCCAATGTGTTCCCAATAAATTTAATAAAAGTGTAGTTAAAACTGAAAAAGAATCATCATTCCTAAAATTTCATTTTCAACTGCAATATACGATTGGCGGAAAGGCTTTAAATGCAATGAATGAATAGAGTATGCGTTTTTTATACAGATCACGTTTCAAAGGCAAACGAAATAAAAAAAGTATGTCTTATTAAAGGTAGTAGTCACAATTAGACTTTTATTAAATTGAAAAGAGTAAAAATATACAGAGATCGTGTTTCAGTGTACGAAAAAAACAACGCTGCCAGTTTTTACGTTAAGGTCCTTACACATATATCGTTATAGAAAAAAAAGAAAGAAAAGAGAACACAAGGAGAAATACAGGGAAAAAGCATTGAAAAATCACGAGAAATCTCAGTGCAAAGCATTATAATAACTATACGTATATTTTAAATATACATACATACGTACATGTACAGAGAACACACAAAGGCACATTACAATTTTTCACAAATGCAAGCGAAAATATATTACACATTCCGCATAGTTTGGAGCGTCTGTGAATAGACACGGCACACGGCCGTACATTTTCCACATACATAGTATGTTGTTGCTATGCGCTTTGCCAAAAGGGGGTTGTTATATAGTATATATAGCGAGTTCGGTCTCTTCTCCTCGATTCCCTGCAGCGAACCGTGTTGGACTGGGTCCTCTCACCGGGAAACGGAAGAAGAGTTTGGGTGAGAGCTTGTACACAGACGACAACATTTTAGTCAATGTATGTATGTATGTGTGTGTGAATGTATGTAAGGGAGAAACGATAATGTACGTTGGTGTACATTAAATACTTTTCAGCTATAAAGATTAAAATTAAAAATTTATTCGATTACAATTTTGGAGAAACATTCGTCAACCGATATAGTTAGTCTTGGTGTAGGTGAACGTAGAGATATTTCTACAAAAATTATTCCAGTTGCCAGCAAAAATATTTCACTAAATTATTTGTGAAAGCGTATGATACAACAACGAACTAAACTATGGATCACATTGTGGAAGTTAAATTTATTTATAGAACGATGAAGCATACATGATAAGTCCAAGCTTTGAAAGAAATATCTGAATAACTACTACTTTATAATCTTAGGCGTGTTCATATGATCTTCTTTTAAATACAAAATGAAAACATTATGTACTGAAAATTATTATTAAATAATTTCGTATTAAAAAGATATAATTTACATACCATACACATAATAAAAATACACAACAATTAACCAATAGTAAAATATATAGAAGTAGAATACTTCACATATGCGAATTCTATAATTAAATAAGCAAATTACATAAATATATGACGACATTAGTCACATAAATTTCTCATATATTTACTCTGAAATTTTATTTTTTCAGGATGAACTAATTGATGAATGAAGAAAGATCAGTGCATCTGACCTTAACTTCATTATTTTCTCTATAAATATATTTTTCGCTGCTGGTTCTAATACAATAATATTCTGGCGGAGTTAAAATATTTCAGTTTTGAAAATGAAAGTAATTCAATAGAGATCCATTCGTATTTTATTTGAAAATTTGTGAATATATATATATATATATATATATATATATATATATATACCGTAAAGTCAATTACCATATTTTTATCTGGATGTTCAGAAAATTATACACACTATAACTATAATGTATAATATTTAAATGGTTACTTCAAATTGTTAATTAACATTAAGTTAGAGATCAAATTAAAACTTTGACACACACACACATATATATATATTTATTTCATGAGATTTTTGAGAAGATCGGAAAATAGATGAATAATTAATACCACATCCTGAAAATATTATATTAAGCTTACTTCTGAATAAATATGTTAATGAATCGAAATTATAATAGATTATTTAGACAATGCTGTGTGAAAAAACGAAAACAGTTAACGTTTCTCAGAACGGAAATAAACAATTTAGATTAATATTAAACAAATGTATGTATGTGCCGAACTTATAATAAAAGCTTTAAAAAAAGAAACTTTGTTCATATGAAAAATATGAAATACATGAACGTCTGTTCACTGTATCAAAATATTTTCTAGAAGTTTTCTATACAATTTCATTGTTATTTAGTCTGTTAACTCCTAACATTTTCAAATATATTGTTCATCATATAATTTCACACACAAAGTATGATGCACTGCTTTGAAAAACGACTTGAAGCATTTCATGATTAATTCCTATAGATTAGTTATCGTCACCTTTACTGTTTTCACTTTCGTTTTATTGGCAGTGCGAAGACTAATGAAAAAAATTGAAATTATTTTCAAATACAATTTGAAGGACAGCATGTTGAATTTATTATATAAAGTACATTTGATAAAATATATTTCATTTATAAGCATGTTTCATTATATTTATTTAGATACAACTTCAAGGTAATCATATTATTTATTAAAATTTCACACAGGTTTTTCATCCTTTAAGTGTCATTTTTAATTTCATTTAAATCTGAATCTGTTTTTCTTTTTTATTAATATTAATTGATTATATATATATATATATATATATATATATATATATATATATATATATATATATATATATATACACACACAATAGATGTTATCTTTGAAAACATCCTAGAAAATAAGTGAAAAATTACACGAAGCCAATCAAAAAATAGCTCTTAATATAAAACCGAACGAAACAAAAATGATATTAAACGAAATTTATTTGTTCGAAGCATACTGAACAATAAAATGAACAGAAACTTATAAGGTTACAAGAAATATATTTGTTTGTATTAATACAACATACATGTATACACTGTATTATAAAAGATAGATTATTTTATCAAAGCAAGAAGCTTATTCGGACGAAACGCTTTAATATTTAAATAAATGAAAGATTCTACTTTGGGAAGTATTTGATAAATATACTGTCTATTCTTATATATGAAAGTGAAACATGGGCCAAGACAAAATGATTCAGAACTACAGTTATAATAAGAGTAATGACATAGAAATGTACAGAAAATTCCAAAGAGAACAAAATGAGAATAGATGGAAAATAGAATAAAAATAACTGATATCATGAAACATAAGACAGGTTTAAAAATAAATGAATAGATATCAGGAAAGACATTGGCATTTTGTTGAGGATAAATAATGAATCACTCAAGTTGGAGAATCGCTCAAATTGGGAGAGATTAGAAGTATTTTTAATGTAAATGATAGATATAATGGAAGTGATAGATACAATATTTAATAATCGTAAATAATTAACTAAACAAAGAATCAGTCATCTTAATAACAAAATTTAATATTGAAGAAGATATTTAATAACATTTTATTTGTCAAATTCAATTAAATGATTGATAAAAAATTCAAATTCACTGTCTAATCTCTTTTATTCGTGTGTATTTATATTGATTTCAGGATTACAAACACACTGTTTTTATCAATTTGTTACGCTGATTGAGAGAACAAACAGTCACAGATACTGATAATTTTCAAACATCGAACAACTATAGAATATCGAATACTATTCAAATCAGTTTATCGATTCAGACTCACTAACATGAATTCTATAATTATCCAACGCAATAATATATTCGTAATTTTAATTGAGCGTGTATTAATTTGGCAACTGTTTATATTTACGTCAATGGTGGAATGTCACTCTTAATATAAGCAACGTACGTCAATAAAAATTTATAAGTTTCATGTCATGTCCACATTTTTTATATTTAATGTTTCACTGAGAGTCTCTATCCGTATATAAATCTAGTTCACTACAGAGATGAATTTCTTCAATTATTGATTGTGCTTTTTTCTACAAGCATTTTTTCAACTTTTCGTCTCACTAATTTACTTTTAATGTTCTGTAATCTATAAGTAATGAACTTTTATACGTTAAGAAGTTATGGATTGATACAAGAAAGGGTTTTAATGTAGTGTTTCTACTCAATTTACAATGTGTCGAATAGTTGCTAAAAGAAGTATAGTTTTGTTAAATGTAGATAATAATTTAAAAGCTCAAAAACATAACCTTATATTAAATAATAATAGATTTTTTGAATATATTAGAATTTTTTTAATTTTTTGACTCAGAGAAAAATAAGAATGATTTATTAACTTTTATTCTATTTATTATATGAAATTTTATAACATCTTTTTTGCAATATATACTTTGATAAAAATTACAATAAAATACTAAAAATTAACATAATTATAAATTGTCTAATGACAAGTAAGATAATAAATAATCTAACAAAATGCGAAAATTTAAAAAAATCGATTATTAAAGACATAATTAAACAATGAAATTGTTTTTTAATGTTTTTTTAACTATTACCATTAGTTGAAAACACCGCCACATGTCATCAATCTACTTATGAAACATGAACTTGTGTATATTTTAATATCTTGACAAATCAAATCTGATAAAAACATACATATGACTTGAAACGAGTATATAAATTATTGAATTTAATATTTAAAGCAAATAATTCTAGATAATTCATTAAGATATATTTATTAGATAATAATTAATTTAATTCGTATCTTGATTCAATACAAATTCATTATATACCTTGAAGCTTACTTCTGAATAAATTTAGTAATTTCCTTGCTTTTCTTACTAACATTACGCGTTGAATTTCTTAAAAATAAATCCGGCCTCAAAATAAACTTCTATGAAAACCGACACATTTATAAAATTAAACTTTCGGTAGAATTTGTTTCAATATGAATGAGTTTATCGATAAAAATTTGAAATGGCGATACAAAATTCACTGTCACCTTCAAGAAAGTACGCTGCTATTAAATATTACACCTATATATTTATTTACATACATATATATATATATATATATATTTCTGTAAAAATTATCCAGATATATTTATCGAATATACGATATGACAATTTAATTTCAACCAATCGTGCATCGCAAGTTTCAAAATTCGACAGGGGTTGTCGGTTGGTTCAAGTCGTAAAAGTTGGTTACCGATGATAGTGGGGAAGTGAGTGAACGAGAGAATATAATCGTTACAGGGGGCGTCAGCGTTTGCTGCAGCTTACGACCTTGACATTGGTGGTAGCGATGGTGTTACGCAGGCTTGCCGCACATACCCCGCACCGTTGCATACACCCACAGTGCACAGTATGACGTCCTTGTACTGGTGCAACTTGCATCGAAATTGCTATTTTTAGAGTTGCTTTACAGTGCTTTAGACGAACGAACGAATTAAAGAAAAAGTCAAATGAATCATACGTCCGTACAAACTTATCAATTTCAAAATGTTTATGAAAATTTACAAGCGTTACTGTTTAAGAAAGAATCTTACGATCATATAAATAATGGGCTATAAATGAAAACTATATGTAATTTGGTCGATATTCTAGTATTGTTTATTTCCTCTAATAATTAATAAACGAAATAAAAGACTCGGACGAATCTATATAACAATAAAAAAAAATAGGCATTATTAATTAGAAATAATATGTTAATACTGTACACTTTATATAGTACTCAATTATATACTATATTCATATTATCAAATTTAAAATTAACAATTTGTAAATGTAAGTTTAATTGACGATTACATCATGAAATGATAAATCAATAAACGATACATTTTATGTAAGAATAAGGAAATATTTCTACACTGTTAGTCACAAACCTGTATATAAATTATAAATTGAGTAAAATAAAAAATACATACTGTTCCTTTTAATTCTACCAGAAACTGTTAAAAACTACGTTTGTATATAAAAGAATTAAAGTTTTCTATTCGAATATTTATGATAGCTAATTTTTATTCGTTTCTCTTTCGTTAATTAAGAAGGAACTAATTGATTGTTTCTTGTTGTATATTAATTACATTTCAACAAATTTCACCCATTGTGCTATCGAATAAAAATAATCCATAAGAAAACATTCTGGCAATTAATTGACTGTCAATTTATAAAAACTTACATTGTATATTTCAAGATGGAAAAAACATTTATTTGATATACGGAATGAGGAACTTTATAATATTTATTTTTAGACTTACGTTCTAAACATTGTACACCGAGTAAGTATACCGCTTTCGAAAAAGTTGTGAGATATAACAGAATCGTCCGGTATGGAGAAAAAAATGATTTATTCGTTATATTTGAGCTACTGTTACAAATAGTTCACGTAACGTTACGTGCAGAATTATGTTTATCCCTTTTTTGTGAACAAAATCGACGATACCATCGTCTCTTTATATTCAACGTACGTCTGCTTTTGAATTCCACCCCCTGGCAGTGCGCGTTCGTTCTAACTTAAACGCTCGTTCGGGCTCGTTTCAAACAGATGGCTACTGGAGTGTCGCGACTATTGATTTTTATATCATTCCTCTTCCACGTCCTTATTTAAAGGGTAAGTTCAAGCACGCGCGTTATTATTTAGTCGTGTCATGTATTTTATTTCCGTGATTTGCATTAGTTTTACATACGATTGTTCAGGAACGTTGGTGGCGGAGAGGATTGCGTTTTTTACCTAATTGGCTCGATGGATGGGCGGTTCTATCTTATGACTTCTTTTACTTTCTTCCGAAATTCAACAGCCAATCATTCAACTTGTTTTATAATTATCCGATTAGGAAATCCTGTTATAGAATTCTATCAGAAATAAATTAATTTGAAATTCTAATTGAGAGTAAATAATATACAAAGAACATATTCAATTAATTTTACATTACAAACACACTAATTGTTTTCATTTCGTTTTGTTAATCAACGCCACTTGTTAATTGTGAGCTGCAGAAGAAGAAGAAGAAAAACAGACACGTGGTCAAACAGTTACACGGCTTTAGAATAATGAATTGAACACATAATCGAGTAAATATGTTTAATGCCAGCAACGTACTAACTTCAAATACTACCAAAATTATGCCATTGTAATTTTTTCACGTAAAATATAAGCCGTGTATTTCATCCAGGTATGTGTGTATGTATATGTGTTAAATAACCTTGACCACTAGGTGAAGGTAAATACTTGATTTACACATTTAAACATTATACACATAAGTATGTGAATTCATATGTGTATAATGTTTAAATGTGTAATTATATATATATATATATATATATATATATATATATATATATATATATATATATATATATATATATGTAATGAAATATAATAACGAAAAATTGATTTATTACAAAATGTGATAATAACTTTTTATGATCTTCACTGCTGCCAAAAATTTTCATTTGATTATATGTAATGAAATTTATGTTTATTACGACCGTAATTGACACATAAAAGTTGTTAGTTTGTGTAAATCTGGTAGCATTAGAATATGTGTGCATGTTTTATTTTAATTTTCAGTGTCATCAAGTTGAAAAACACTTAATAAACATAAATGTTACGATATTTGATTTGATCTGCTTATCTGAGTTTAAAAAAACTTACTAAAATCTTCAACTTAGTGAATGGTTATTCCATTAAACATTCGACTATTTCAGGAGTTATATTGAAAACGTGATATGTAGTAAATAAGGATAAAAATTAAAATATTATATAATGTTAAGAGATATTTACTTCTATTTGCTATATTGCTTATTGTATATCCTAAATATAAATTAATTTAGAATTATTTTCATTATATGTTTTTCAATGTTTAAATTAACACATACTTAATATGTTTATGTTAATTATTTATACAAAAACTGACTTGTACAAAAAAATACTTTGAAGTATGAAAATACTGATATGTAAATCGGTTCAAAAACATATAAAGACTATGTTTCATTGCAACAAACCAATAAAATTAATTTTGATCGCATTCAAACTATGATAACGTGATTAACGTTTAATAAAAGTTTGAAGAGATGCCAATAATGAAAACGTTGTGCATCGTAAAATAAATTATAGATTGGTTTATTTTTAATTAATAGAATTGTACTCAATATAATGTCTGTAAAAAACATATAGATATACAAAATGTAATTTGCTAGAGTATATATCTAAAGTACTCTTTATGAAGAGCATTCGATTGAAGGTTATTTGTAAGTGATTAGATAAAACCCATCATCGAAATCCATGTGCAAGTAAAATGGAAAAAAAATTAGAAACAAATACCCTAGTATACACGTGTACTCGCTGATCCCTTGTTTCGGAAAAAACATAAAGATTAAGGCTGTCAACATGAGAGGAGTGCTCTGAGGCGTATGATGAACTTGGCTCCGGGATGATGAACGTCGGTGCGATTGCAAACGTGCAAACGCACTCACACATACACACACTCACTGTAATATTTGAAAAGAAAGTACAGAAGTACTGTATATTTCAATTGCACTATCGAAGGGGGAGAATTGAAGACTTTCATCACCCCTTGACGTGTAATGTATTTTTGAGAGGGTGTCAACGATAGAAGCATAAAAGAAAGTGTGTGTATGTCAACTTTTCTAGAGGTTCGAAATGTATGAAGCGAATCAACGAAATATAGTTTTCATGACGAGTACTTCTGATGCGAATCAATAAATGTTTCCTATAGAATGGTTTGTAAAAGTACGGTTCGTCGATTCTACACGCAATGCCTTTGAATAATTTACATGAAATATTTACACATACACGTTATATATATATACACATATGTGTGTGTGTCATATTTGATGATTAATTTGAGCGCTGTGAATTGAATTCTTTTATAAAAACGGTTGATTTAATAATTCGACAGAATAATCTTTTAAATCAATCGCATTGATCTGCAAACATGACTAAATGATTGATTCTCTAATCAAACTATTTTAGGTCTTATGAAATGGAACCATATAGATGTTTAGAAGAAAAATAACAATTAGCAGAACTGTTCTCCTATAAAGACACGAAAGAAGAATTCTGAATAAGCAAATTTAAATGAAACTCAGTATTAACATTATTCCTTTTATAAGATAAACCAAAACTGAAATTTTCAAATTAAATAAAACAAACATTACGACCGTACAAACTTTTGAGTAAATATACAAAATGTGCTTATTTGTGATTCAGTGTACCACACATTTCATTTGTTTGGTTACAGAGGAGATGCACGCTTATCTTGCACTTGATGGGTTATTTGAGGTGATACTTATATTTACATTTAGTAATGATTATTTCAATAAAACATTCTAGATAAATACGGAAACTGTGTTTAAAAATATTAATAATTCAATAGAAATGAAATAAATTACTGTATCGAATTTTTTTATTACAGTGTTTATTATTTTACAACGAATTTAGTTAAAACTTATGAAGTATTCGTTTTGTATTTCTTTTAATCATGTCACAATTTAACGCATGCTAATGATAACTTTAAATATCTCAATTAAATTACATTATAAATACTTGTTTTGTAAAATTAATAAAACCTGTGTTAAATACTGCAGTTTTAGAATTATTTTCAATTTTATTTTAAGATAGATCTCTGTTTTGGAAACGAAAAGAGATTTAAATATCAAAGCAATTCTTACCCTTTTTCTATTAATAAAAATTTGTCCGATTTGTTATCAAATTTATTTCAAAAGTATATTACTAAACCGTAGAGGGATTGAAACAAAATACAAATGATGTTTAATGTAGATTTCCTTTCATGCAACGATGAAAATACTACCAGTCAAACGTTGTTAAATTAAACACGAGTCGAGATTTGATTGTAACATAAACACTGTCAAACTATCACGAAGAAATAATAATAAACTATGTATGTAATAATTGTTGTAACTTGAAACAAAAAGAGAACATGATATACAATATAAAAATAGTTAAATGAAAAAAAAATCAACAGAAAGCCCCCCTGAATATAAATCATCACACGTGTCCAGAAGTCAGCCTGTAAGGCCAACCAGACAGTACCAGATAAAAATTGACATTGGCCTTGATGCCACATATAGCATGTGTTGGCCTTGAAACTTCTAGCAACACACACACACAATATTTATATTTACAACACAAAAAACAACAGACCAGCTGTTCTTTACACGTCCTTTTCTAAATGTGCAACTAAATCGTAGTCATGTCTTTTTTTAATCAAACGTGCTGTTTCTAATGAATTTAATCCGATATACACATTTGATTTGTTTTTTTTTTTATTATTATTTTGCGATAGGGTTTCTTTTCATTTCTCTGGAGTCAGAGAATAAACGTCTTTTTTAATGACGCAACGTTTATGTTTTGAGGACATTTAAGGTCAGACATTAAATGAATACTAATATACACTGAATTTATTACATGGACAATATATATATATATATATATATATATATATATATATATATATACATGACACATGGTATAATCTTTTTAAATACTATATTTGAAATGCAAGTTATGGTTCACTGTTTTTGTACGCATACAAATATGTACATTCAAATAGTAAATCGCAAAATAAAAAAGATAAAATCGCAGAAATAAAAATTAAGAAATAATAAATGATATTAAAACAACCTGCAAGATAAATGAATTGATGACAATTGCGCTGCAGTTATATTAAATTACCATTATTATGTTAATTATATACATTTATAAATAAATTGCTGGAAAAATCCCACACATCCCTCGTTAACACAACTAATTATAATAAATGTAATATTATATGGATTTCAGTTATTTAAATTACACATCCTATATTTTTAGTTAAATTTATAATTGTACGCATTTCATTTTTAATTTTCTGAGCTACTTTTTAAATTATACTATACATATACAGTCCACACAGGCATGAAGCAATGGCAGCTGAATAAATAATAAATTACTGTAGATTCACGTCCCCTGAGATTGAATATAAAATTAAGTCAATTCTCATAGACAAAAATATATCTTCTCTTTAGTTGAAGAATTGTTCGTCGATTTTTATTAACTTTTAAATAAAATTTAATTTCATACGAACATCTTTTTTTAAGAATATATATATATATATATATATATATATATATATATATATATATATATATATATATATATAAAAGATGATTGATTGCTTTCTTTGAGTTAGAATCGCTAGACAAAAACCTTTCCGGCATGTTTTGAATTGACGAAATTTAATCGAATTTAAATTGAATTGTTAACAAAAAAAAGAAACCGTACAGTAACCTCAATAATTGTAACCGTGAATATATCCTTAATTCTTTCATTTACAACGAAACTTCATTGATTATCAAATAGGAAGTGCGTATGATGTTAATTTTCTACATAAATCTGTTATTACTGTCATAATTATTTATTAAATTCAAAGTAAACAATTCTATACATCGTCCGTTGTATAAATTACACAACGTTTGATTTGTTATTTTATTTCACTTGTCTCTTTTTATACATCAACGATTTATAATAGATGAAATGTAAAGACAAATATTTATTATGAAATAAATACACCATACAATTATAGTAAATGTTACGAAATAGGAGTGCAAAAGACATCTAAAGATTTAAGTTTCAAAACTGATGCGTGTATGGAAGTGTGTATATACATATATATATATATATATATATATATATATATATATATATATATATATATATATACACACACACATATATATATATATATATACACATTTATACTATAAAAACGGAGAGAAACCATTAACTAATCTGATAAAAATATTAGAAAATACATTGAAAATATAGTTACTAAATGTTTAAATTGAAAGAAGCTTTTATCCAACAATACATCGTCAAAGATTGAATATTATTTCTTTGGATGTATGTGTGTATATATATACACACACACACACACTAGTGTTCTTTAAACTGGCTTCCGAGGAAGCCTAGGGTTCCGCGAATCAAAATCGAAAATCTAAAAATTCAAAATAGTTAATTTATAATAATTTCTTTTATTTCTATAAATACCTATTATTAAGCAGTAAAATTGTATCTATGAGTACACATTATGACCCCGCTCAATCAGATGCAAATAATAAAATTTGGTCATGTAATATGCCTGATTTTCAAAACATGTGAGGTGCCAGGGATAATGGTTCCGCAAACAAATATAATATTAAGGGTTCCGCGAGTCGACAAAGTTTGAAGACCACTGATATATACATTGAAAAAAAAAGATTCTAATTTTATTTGAATTTTATTCAACTTGAATAAAACGATGTGTCGTTCAATAATTTCTGTTTACAAGTTTTCGAAAATGAATGATTCTAAAATAAATCTATCTAGGGCACAAATAAATAAATATAAAATGTATATTAGGAAAATATATAAATGCACGCTTTCGGTAAAAATATAAATCTAATATGGAGATATTTCTTCACGCATACACTGTGCTAGTTTAAAAATTTATTATCTACCCATTTCCTCGAACATTTATAGAAAATGTACGTTTTTCGATTTCCTCATTTGTTCAAGGTACCCGTGCCAGTAATCTCATTTCGCAGAACCAATTTTTAAAGAAGATAGAGGCTTTAAATTTGATTTTTAAATTGATTTCCGTTTTAAGTGAATTCTGAATGAAAGACGATAAATTTAGTTCACATCTTCAGTTAGATATACTGACACTATTTATACATTTATGTATTTGATTTGTAATTGTAAATATGATACACGTGCACTAAATATTTTTAAAAAAGGTAATAACGAATGAATATACTGTTCGTAATACATGTATGATTTATTTGAAAGTTTAATAGTAAAAGAAAAAAATAATTTGGTTGAAATGGAGTTTTTTTTTACAAAAAATATGTTTAAAAGTTCAAATAAATAAAAACATTTACATGAAATGTAAATCATTCTACATTCATTTTTTATATTTTATTTGAATAAATTATTGTTATTATATTAAGATTAATTATTGAACAAACAATTAAATAAATACAGTAAAAAATTCTTCAACTTTCGAATAATAATAACCGAAAAATAATAATATGCTTGATTCGAATGAACCAAATCTGGTGGCTGGGAGTTCTTTGAAACAAAACTATTACCTTTCACACTTTCCACGTTCTTTTGCTGAAGGTAGGAACTTAAGGAGGTAAGATTTTAGAGAGAAAGATTGTAATTCAATCCAAATCTCACGGATCTAGTAATATGATCTACAGGTCTGATTTAAGAACTGTTCTTTCCATGAATATAATTTTTGATACACTTTTTTGACATTCATATGTCTTAATTGAACAATTCGTCTATTTTCAAACTGAATTGTTTTTATTGCTATGCAAACAAACGTTTTTATCAACTTTATTCTGAAGTGTGTAAAATTATAAACATGATTTATAAAAATATATATATTCAGTAGCTAAATACACTCAAACCCATCATTTAAACCGCACCCCAACAAAATCAATCAATAGAACCAAATATGCTTTCTGAATTGTCCGGCAGATTTTTCTACACACGCCATGCATTTCGATTATGGGCATACTATTTAAAACAGAATAGAAGTTCGTGCCGTTTCCAAATCCATAGCGAACAAACGTATATCACTTTAAATATTTATAGTTTTCTGACGTCGTTCATTTACATACACATATTATATACACACACATTTATTTGTATGACAATTATATACGATGTATTACATTACACTTTCAAAATGTTTGACTTGCATACAAAGAGTATTTTTAATGAAATATTATACGTATTGTAATATTTAACATTATAATTTGAACATATTTACACATCATTAAAAATACGAGCTTATCTTTTGTGCAAACCGATATTTCCTCTATGGACTGAGTCATATTGTTAAAATATACCTATAATAAAACGTGTACTAAACATATTCACACATGCATGCATACACGCAAACACACACACACACACATATATATATATATATATATATATATATATATATATATATATATATATATATAGATATAAATTAAAAAAAAACTGGTTAAAATGGCTGAAACACGTATTAAATTTCAAAATAAGAACATTGAATTCAAATCTGTCCATTATTTTGAAATGAATAATTTTAATAATTAATCAATAAATATTTGTATAACAGTTTTGATATTATTTAATATACTTGAATGATTATTTATTCAAACTAGATTGTTTATTAAACTTGTACGCAATGAAAGACGATTTCGGATTAAAATAAATAAACTTATTAATAACGAACAGATTACCAATGATTTATTTATTATCGCGTTGTTAACAATAAACAAATAAAGCAGGAAAGTCTAAAAGACCGGAAGAGTTGAATGTAAATATTACCAATTAAATAAATTGATGAATGAGCATATTTTGTAAAAAAATATGTTTTTATTTTAAAAAAATTGTAGATGGTGTTAAAATTTAACAGTTAGTTTTTGTCGAATCGTTTCCGAATATTATAGAATATAAAAAAGCTTTTGTTTACAAACGATTCAACATAAAGTATAATAAATATTTCTCTAGACTTTCTGTTGTACGGAATAAAAATATTTATTGATATTATATTCATCTCTTGATTTAATAATAAAAAAAATAACCATGAAGAAGAATTTTTCTAAGAGAATAATAAGATAGTTATTAAAAATAAAATCTATTTTCTAAACATCTTGAATAAAGTAAAAAAAAAAACTTTGTCGTCTATGAATCACAAAAAGTAGTATTTCCAAAGGTTGTAAACTTTTTTTAAATACAAAAAAATAAATTATTGTGTAGAATAAAGAAATACGATCACAATTATCCTCTTGTACAATTTAAATAGACAAAAAACTAATAAAGAAAGCAACTAAATATATATATATATATCACAAAAACATGATATTCTCATTATTTAGTTCCTTTTCATACTATCTTCATTTAGAATGATCATTTTTGAAAAACACACATAGAAAATTCTATGAAATAACGAATACACGTTTTCTTCTTTCAACATATTTGAAAACCGGTACGATGTGACGAGACGGTGTTTTTTTCAATACAGGTATTTTAGGACTAGTCTTCTTTGATATCGGATTGAATGGTTGCTTGTTATCTAAAACTTCTTCAGAAAGATTTTTCTGTACCTTAAAGGCATTCGAATAAATAAAATTGTATAGAGGATATTTTTCCCTATCAACAAAAGAAAATAAAGATCTCACGTACACATATACACTGAATTCACCTAGAGATTCTTAATTATGATTCTATTTACAGGAGTCGTCTTATATTAAGGACACTAAAGGATTTATTTTATATAAACTTATTCTCACTCATTTTGTCACTAAATTCATATTAAAGAATATGTGTATGAGTGTATGTGTGTATATATATATATACATATATATATATATATATATATATATATATATATATACATATACACGAGGGTTGTTTGATAAGTTTGGTACATTTCTATATGGCGCCACTATTTATTTGGTAACGTCACGGCTATCAAGTGTCAATTTTCATAGTATAGGCGAAATTTCAGCTAAAAGCGACGTGTTGTCCAGCCTTTACAGATGTTTAAAGCAAGCACTGTAGCAGTTTCCGCAAAAATGGGAAAAAAACGAGCAGGCATTTTTGTGTCGATTCGTCACCGTGGATAAAACATCCACCACTAGACACCCGAGTCGAAGCAGTAGTTGTTAAAGCAGTGGACAAAGACTGGTGAAAGTGCACCAAACAAGGTGAAGACCGTTTTGTCGCCTGGGAAGGTGATGGCCACTGTTTTTTGGGATTCTCAAGGAATCATCCTGATCGATTACTTATCGAAGGGAAAAATGATAACAAGAGCCTATTGACCAACATTATTGGACCATTTGAACGAAGAGCTCAAACAAACACGGCCAAAATTGGGGCACAAAAAGTGCTCTTTCTGCACAACACAACAAATCAACCATCACAATGGCAAAATTGCACGAATTAGGCTTCGAATTACTTCCTCATCCACTCTATTCTCTGAACTTGGTCCTGTGTGACTTCTTCCTCTTTGCAAATTTAAAAAAAATGGCTCGGTGGGAAGAAATTCTCATCGAATGAGGATGTCATCACCGCAGTCAATGCATATTTTGCAGACACTCTGGAGCAAGTGTATAGCCCTCAATAGATTCTATGTTGAGAAATAAAATCATTTTTTTCCTAAAAACGGTGTTTAACTTGCTTTTTTATCATATTTATCAAACGACCCTCGTATATATTATTAACCAGTTTGATTTTTAATAATCATATATCAATTCTGTCACAGTGACTCGCATAAAAACTGACTACAGAAATTAAAATCTAACATTTGCGTTTATCTTACAGAAATAATATTAGATTATCTTCTTTAAGTTTAATTTTATATACAGGAATAATACTTTCAGACTGATTTTTTCAACTTTAAAATGTTTCGATTAAACAATTAGTATAAATAAAAAAATAAAATAAAATAAACAATAGTTTCACTTACGCTTTGCAATGAGTATGTACTGCTGAACTCCGTTGGCTCCTGCGTCTTTTTGTTTTTGAATTGCAGGTAACTATCCCGGAGCGTTTTGCCGTACTGCAACATCAAAATTCGTATTGTTTAATAACTAAATCAGAAAAATAAACAAATAAATAAATCCACAACATAGAGACATGAACATTACATTTTCTATACTGTTTAAATGTATTTATTAAACTAGGAACTGGATATGTACGAGTATATTTTTAACGAATCACTCTAAAGGAAATAATCTGATCTTTTTCTAATTTGTGTATTTTAAATAAGAGTTGATTTATAATTAATTCGAAGTTTTTCCCGTCGACTGTATTTTAAAACCAGCCGGATATTAATGAAAAAAAATCCGTTTGAAGGAATACACGGACCGAGTTTCACTTCGCAAAGAGTTAATGTTCATAAAAATTATAATTAGACGCGGCCAAATTATCTTTTTAAAAAGTTCTGCTTGAAGAAATACGAACTGTTCGAGAACTCCTCATCATTTGAAATGTAATACCTTTTTTTGTGTGTGTGTAACGAGTAAAACTACCTTCAAACAGAACGCTATTCTTATTCTTATACTTTTTTCTCGTACAAACACACACACATACACATTTTTTTTACTAGAATAAAATAAAGCATCCCAGAGAATTTATATTTATTTTCATAGCAAGACTTTCTATTTGAGATTAAATTTTGTGTATAAACATCCCCTTATAATTCATGTGGAGAAGAAGCACTACAAACGGTCTTTTACGTAAGCAAAGTACATTGTAAATATTTGATGTTGTTTTTGAAGTGAAGATTATTATTTTTTTTGTACTGTTGTTTTTGGTGTCTCTAAAATATTTATTTTTCGACAAAGTACAGCTTACCGAATTCATTCTTTTGACATCTTTCACGGTATTAATAAATATTTTATTTCAGTGTTATTGCATTTCGAATGATTACACAAGACTTTAAAAAATTACAATGATGCAATGTGATAAGTCGACGACTTTCATTTTCATATAGAAAATTAATTAGTCTGGATTGAAAATTAATGATTCAGAGAAAAAAAATTATGAAAATATATGAATACTTATCATATTTTATTTTATCTGTTTGATTTTTTTTATTAACATCAGGATAATTTTATCTGACCTAAATACTTTGATACGTGAAAAGTTACTCGTTAAATTAAACGATAACATGTAGGAAAATTACAAACCAGATATGATTACACTTCATCGTTAATTAACATTTTTTAAAGTGTTAACTATATATTGTGTAATTAAGTATGTATGCATCCACACAAAAACACACACACAGTGATTTAAGTGTGTGTGTATTTTATGTATAAATATATATATATATATATATATATATATATATATATATATATAATTAAATTAATCAACCGAAATTTTTAAAAGCTCAAATTAAGAATTTTTATCAAACTTCCGACATTGTATTTTAAATAAATATTAATTAAAACCAACTTACTCTAAATGCTGTCCAAACTTTACATTGAATATAAATCGTGCAGTTGTATATGTTTCAATGTCACCTTTTCAAATAATAAATATACATATACATACATATATATATATATATATATATATATATATATATATATATATATATATATATATATACATGTATAATTCTCCTGTGGTATTCATATAAAATAAATTTCATTTTCAATTCAGCTGGTTGATACATACTTGGGACGAGAATAAAAAAAATATTTTAAGAAAGGTCAGTACAGTTTTGAATATCTGCTCGATCATTACTCAAAACTTGACAGAGAATGGACAGACGAGATATCCGTTTATGAATAATTTCCAATTAATAGAACGGATAAGTTTCTTCATTAATTATTTATTAATTCCAACGTTTTTAGAAACTAGATAATTTGTCGTTTTTTTATTTACAATATTATATATATATATATATATATATATTGTAAAAAAATAAAAAATATAGCAAAATAATTAATTCTGTTTAAATTACATAAAAAGAGATTGTCTTGTTTTATTTAATGAATACATGTTCTATCTTTAATCGTTAACTTGTCGCTGAGCCACTACTTAATATGCGATGCAAATTTTGAATTTTTATAAAACACTGAATGCTTTATATGAATATGGTAATGTAAAACCAGTATTACATGTTGTAATGCATCTGCAATCAATTAGCACTTTATTCATTCGCATCCGAACAAAGTTTTTCTATACAATTACCATAAGTATTTTACTGCCTACCTAAATTTTTACCGACAGGATTCTAATTAAATATCCACCTGCTAATTGAACTACAAACACAAGTCTCTCTCTCTCTCTCTATATATATATATAGTTTTATAAAATCTAATCATTTTACTTTTAATTACTGCAGTTTTGTTTTTATTCTCAATTGAATAAAAATTCTAGTGAAGCATCAAAAATTAAACTTTCTATTTATGAAAACTGATTATAAAGTAAGCAAATTTTAAATATTACATTCTTGAAAAACATTAACTATGCTAACTTGAATATTACAGGAACAAAGTATTCACTAAATTACTAAGCACAACTGAAACGGTATGTAGTTACAAAAGTAATTACTCTTTAAAAACATGTAGTGTTTTTATGAAATATTCATAAGCCGATAAAAATTTCTAACAACAAAAAACTGACAAAACATACCAACAATTAGCTGACAAATAAATTTTAATAAAATAATACTTTATGAACGAAAAACGCCACGATACATTAATTTTTATTCGAATATTAAATATTATTATAACGAAATAAGATTTATTTAAAAATTATACAGAGCGTCAGTGAAAATATAGCGGCTTGATGTAAAACGGTCTCTTTTCATTTTATGTATATGTTTTTTCGAACATTAAACAAATTAAAAACAGCGAACTGTTGAAATTGTCGAGTTGGAGAGCGTTTAAAAAGGGTACATAGGGAACAGAAATGTAACGTTTTGTACACAAATCGGATTTTTACGTTGCATTAATTAACATTTATGCGGAGTTTGACAAGTTAATGTTGTAAAAATACGTTTCTTGAATGAAATGGAACATCATGCAAATGTATATATAGCTATAAATTATATTTTACACACAGATACACTGTATGCATACGTATATACATAAATTATGTACTTGGATATGATGCTAAAAAAATAATAAAAATAAATAAATTGATATTTAGAATTTATAGAGAAACATGTACATTAGAACATTAACATCATTCGAAAAAAAATTAGGTAACTGAAAACATGTGAAAGTACCTGTACCTTTTTCTATTACATTACATTTCACTATTATAAGATGTACTTTAGCTTTTCTCCTCTGTTTCATAAATATTTAAAAAGATCATGTTTTAAGTTCTAATAAAATAGCAAGAAGAATAAAACCATCCTATGTAACCCAAAAAACTTGTATTAAGTAATTCATTTTGTTAGAGCAGTTTGTAGTATAAATTTGTTCACACTGAAAAATACAAAGGCCCTTTTATAAAAAAAAACTCTCTTAAAACGTTTGACAAGATATTAACACCACCCAAATTCGAAATCAAACAACTAATTATTTAATCACATCCATCTTACTGATTTTAATTCTAACGATTATAATTAACGATTTAAAAAATATTTAATTATGTTTTGACATCATTTTGAAACTAAATAGAAAATGAATATTTTTTTATAACATTGATAAAAACAAGTACATACTCGTATACTATTCGACATATTTCTCATTCGTCGAATGAAGCAAAATGAACGAAACTTACGTTTGTCATTTATAAATAAGGTAATAAATATATATATTTTATTGTTCACCCGAAGACTTAATTATAAATTGAATAATCACCTTGGCGAGTCGCATCGCTGTCAGCCAATACGTTCTTAGATTATCCGAATTGAAGGCGAGACAACGCAAGCCTGGCGCCAGGTCCGGCTCCGTGTCCTGCTGGCCCGTGGGCCGCAGGCACAAGCCCCACTCTGTAGGTGCACGGAAGTGATTTCGTGCGTTCACTGTTGAATAAATATTGTAGTCCGACAGACGGGCGAATACTTGAAGGCAATTTTCTAAGTCCGACAACTGTAACAAAAAAATTTTTTATATTAGTACCACGTTAAACAGTGCCTATTAGATTTTATATATATATATATATATATATATATATATATATATATATATATATATATATATATTACCGTTGAATCTAAGAAAATGTATAACAAATACTTGAAAAAAATTTGCCTAAAAATACAAAAAATGCTATAATGATGTAATAAAAATAAGTGTTTGCATTTCAATGTAATTTAAAAACTCTATAGTCATTTAATCACTTCAACAGCAGTGTATTTTTTTTCACGTTGACTTGAAGCCAAATTTGAATTAAAAACAACGCTAGTTAATTAAATAAACGTCCGCAAAAAAATTAAACAGTAGTGGGAAAAAACCAGTGTATATGCACTGATAGGAAAATTGTACATACTTTTATTGTTCTATCAATTATCATAAATCAAGTATTTAAGTAATTATTTCATTTATATATATATATATATATATATATATATATATATATATATATATATATATATATATATATATACAATTTTAAAAATATAATAAAGCGCACTAACATTTTAACAAAAAATGATTCAGTTTCAAGAGATTTAATATTACACAGTGAGAGAAATTGAAATATGATAGATTAAATATCAGGCTCACGATTATTAAATAACGATTTGAATAAAATTTCAGTTAAGAGATTCTATAATATGTACAATTGAGTAATATGTGTTCATACAAATAAACACGTACATATTTTCCTTAATATTTGAACTGCTTGCACAAAATGAGAATTTGTAACTAGTACCATGATTTATATACTTGTTTTTTCGCTGAGAAAGAAATTTTACTTTATATATAAAATAGTAAAATACACATACACACACACATTTTTCTCTAAACGTGTGATGACACGAACCCGTTGTATGCAGAGAAAAAGAGTATTAAATTATAATACAGAAATGAGCGTTTCATCAAGTCTTAAGAAATATATGATCACGTTCATATACATACATACATACAAACAAATATATATATATATATATATATATATATATATATATATATATATATATATATATATATATATACATATATGTATATATACAAGTGTGTTTCAAACATGTGCCAATTTAGAATTTGAATATTCATGAGAAGATTATACACCTATTGTGATGAACAACATTTATTTTCTTTATCATTTCCACGTGGAAAGGGATTCGTGTTTCGAATTTAAAAAGAGTACAATACTATATTTTTAAAACATTTCTCACCAGTTTCAAATATTGCACGGTAAGCGAATTTTTTTGATATATATATATATATATATATATATATATATATATATATATATATATATATATATATATATATATAAGAAAGAATAAACAGATTTTGTTACAACAAAGTTATATTTTGATATACGAGTATATTAAAACGTGCCACTATAAATAAACATATGCTCACATCCAGAAATATGAAAATTTCCTATTTACGAACACACATACATACACAGATACATACATATGTATACAGAGTACAAGTATATATTCTATACTGTAAGATACACCTGAACGAAATGTAATGATAATAAACAATAATTACAGATTTAATAATATATGTTTTTTATATATATATATATATATATATATATATATATATATATATATATATACACACACGTAAATGTGTATACGGATCTTATAAATCAAATCGATGTCGAACAAAAGACCGGTATCAATTTTAGGAGCAATGTTACAGAGTTCAAACACGTGGCGTCGATCTGTGAGCGAACACGTTTACCATTACAACTAATCGGTCGGCTATCTTCTAATCATAGCAATACAGTGGAACTACATTGTTTGCACTGAAAGAAAGAACAGTAGATTTTGCATTGAGAAAAACTAGTGTAAAGTGGCGTGTGTATCATGATTTGAAATGTCTTACTTTTTTAAAACTGAACGTAACTGAAGTGGTCCTCTGTAACGAATATAGGCATAGGCACATACATATATATATATATATATATATATATATATATATATATATATATATATACGGGCCCATGTACAGAGTAGTACTACAGTAAAGAGTTTATAAGATTAATTTGAGTCCCTTCCCCTGTTGGTATGGTCCCCAGGCAATTGCCCTTTTTGCCTATATGATAATACGCCACTGATACATACTCATATAAGAAAATCGCAAACTTTTATGCAATAACAGAATTTAACTTTTTCTGAGTAAGATCAGAGACCAGTAAGAGTAAAATTTATGTCATAGAAATAACGTATTTTCAGAAAGATAAAATGCCGTACAAGTATGTATCTATACAGGAATGAAAGCATTTAATGAAAAAAAATTCATAAAACTAAAGAAAATTGTTGCAATCGCATAAATGTATGTATAAACAACAAAGTTTCCAAATTCATCTCAGATGAAATAAAATGTGAATGTCTGAAGCAAAGTGGAAACTCTTTGACGTACTAACAGGATAATATTTTTAACAACTAAAATAATATTGTAGACATTTATACGTTTTAAGAATTTACGAGCAAATAGAGCATTTACCAAAATGAATTAAATAGAAACATTTAAATAAGTAACACATATTATTTTACTTTCCATTTATATTACTAACTCAATTTTAAGTATACTGTTTAATACATATATATATATATATATATATATATATATATATATATAAACACCGTCATATGTATATCATCCTACTATGTTTTTTCAATACAAAAAAAAATACACTTCGCAGAATTTGTTTAGCACGCATGACAGATATAAACGTAGGTATTTTCATTTAATTGATTTGATATGACACACATTATTTATTCAGTTACTGTACAAAGCCATGTTTTGATATTACATTTTTTTTACTATAATTAATCACAATAAAATGTATGTAAATGATGTATTTAATAATTGTAATCGTATATTCTGAACGATTACAATGTCTTGGTACAATTACTGAGATTTTATGAGAAAACGTTTAGATGCACACGTGTAAAGTTGCTTGATTTCCGAGAAAAAAAATGTAAAATGATACAAAGATCAGAAGATTCTTCATTCTCCTTCTCTCTCTTCCTCTCTATATATATGTGCATATATATATATATATATATATATATATATATATATATATATATATATATATATATAAAAGTATACAGCCATTATAAAAATGTAAGTAATGTTTATATTTATTATAATTAGGTTTCAGATTCTTCTAATTCTGTCATGTCTAATTCTATAAATGTTATTAGATCTTAGAAAAATAAATATAATGTTTGAACTAATCAGATTTTTTTAATAGATGAGTACAGCTTCAGGAGATCTTAAAGGTATAATAATAAATTAATGTAAATTGTTCCATTTATTACAATTAAACAAACAAATTATAATTTTATATTACGATTCTCAATTAAATCGACTATCCACCAATAAGTGTATACTGTTTTTTAAAACAGTATAAAGCAATGTGTGTATGTGTATATATATATATATATATATATGTGTATATATATATATATATATATATATATATATATATATATATATATATATATATAAATCGGTTGGTACACATGATATATTGCTGCAAGTAGTATGGATAGTTAGCTTAATAACAAATACTTTTTACAAATATTATTATAAGGGCATCTATTTATGTTACACTTGGAATATCATGTCATTTCGTACACTACTACGTAACGAGTAATGACATTAATGTTTGTTGAAGTATTGTTGTTTACCTAGGGTTTCACACAATAAAGAGTTTTCTTAATGTGATATTTTAATCTTGTTGAGGAGTAAAAAGAATTTATTTAACTTTGATTGCGAATAATAACATACAACTACATATATTTAATATTAACATATATATATATATATATATATATATATATATATATATATATATATATATATATATATATATATGTAAATGGATAGTATGTCAAGTTAAATAATATTTAATGAGTATGTTTGATATACATAATAAGATGATTTTTCAATATTCCATCGAATATAAATTAGACAGTTGTTTCTATACGGAAAAATAAATATAGATCTTTTATATACATACGTTAAAACAATTCTGCTCGTTTTTATATATACTTACATCCTACAGGCGAGTAAAAAAAATACGGACTTTAAAAAAAAGTATAGAATCAATATTGTTTTGTGGTTAAGAAAGTTGATCATGGCGAACGATAGAAGACAATTTCGACGAAATTCGTCCCAAGAGATAATAAAGTACAAGGGTATTATACTTATATATACAAATATACATATACATACATATATATATATATATATATATATATATATATATATTACATATTGAGAAATATATGTCAGTATATATTTTGTATTTTATTCGACGAAACTCTCAACAGTGTTGTCGAATTTCACAGTATACTAAAAATATAGGAACGTGTATAAATTGTATTTTTAAATTAAATTTCTTCAGAAAAATGTTACAAAGTGTGATTAGTTATTCATGCTCTCTAAATATTTTTATTTTCTTCTTTTGTAGAAATTACTTTATTCGCATAACTCGACTCATAATTAACACTGCAATTTATGACTACCTGACAAGTATTAAATTTAGAAACTTTAATGAAATAGTATACACATTCGGTATTTAATACATACATACATACCTACATATATATATATATATATATATATATATATATATATATATATAAGTACGTGTATATGTGATAAAAAAAACTACATGGTCGATAAATTATTATAGTGGTACTTTTTATTTACCCGTGAGTCATATTGTTCGTTTATGAGTCATCGTGGCTACTATTAATAAATGTCTATTATTAAGAATGCCATTACCATAATTGAAAGGAAAAAAAGAATTGAAATAAATTAATTTCTATGCATGAAATTTGAACTCGTGTTCGATTCTTGCATTTTAAATTAAGTTATTAAAAACTAATACGCATCGTGGATACAACTCTATTGTGTTTCGAAAAGACTTGCACTTTAGAACTGATACTGTTTTATTCTCAATGACAAGAATCATTATTATATATTTTGTAAATAGAACTACTGTATGCACAGTAACGTGGTCTTTTATCAGATTTCCTAATAATTATAATAGAAAAGTAACATACTTTAGTATTTTTTTAATATTTGTTTCTTTTATTTAACTATTTTTATAGTCAGACAGTTATTAATCTGATAATAAAATTTTGGAATATATATATATATAAATATATATATAGATAGATTATATATATATAAATATATATAGATATATATATATATATATATATATATATATATATATAAATATATAAATAGATATATATATATAAAATATTATTTTTGACCTTGATAAAAATAATAACATTATTATACTAACGATATACAAAAAAATATATTTATGACAATCAATTCAAATCAATTCTAAGTCTACATAATTTAGATTTTTTATTGAATAAATGTGGTTAGAACATGCATATTCATGAAAATGTTTGAACTCGTTTTCAAATTTTATTTGTAATATAGATTAAAAATTTCATCATATTTTAAATTATGTTATAAAACATTTTATATCACATGTTATAAAACATTTTAGTCTTGTAATAATTCAAAAGTTTTATATATATATATATATATATATATATATATATATATATATATATATATATATATATAATTAGGAATCTAATTCAAGTATTCTGTTTTACGTCAATCAAATAAATATGAAATACATATGGATTATATTAAGTAGAATTGTTAGTTTTAGTTAGAAAGTTGTTCAAAACGATTAATTTTAAATAAACACGCAGAAATATCTGACAAGTATGTTTACATTATTGAAAAGTTCTATAGGATATTAGAGATTAATTTGTAATAAATTCCGATACAAAAAGAAAATAGTTTGAAGTAGTACTGACAACTTGATTGTTTTTGTGTTCCTTTTACAATCGAAATATTCTTGACAATATTAAACTCATAACGTGTCGTAAATCCTTAGTAATTTCACAAATAAAAAAATATCAGTATAAAAATTATACAGTTCAATCGACATTATAAAGTTCATATTGTTATTGGGAACTTCTGTAAACTAATGCACTTCCGTTACTAAGAATACATATTATACACGTACAACTTCTTACTGTTTCATAAAGTAGAAACTGAATGTTTTATGAACAGTTTCGGGATTTTTTTATACTGTAGACGTAAACTTTGCAGATTTTAAAACGATGTGAAGGTTTTTATCCACGTTGTCATGTACACAGTTGATAAATATTTAGGTATATATTCAAAGAACGAACACCACGTCCAAATATATATAAATAGCGTACTTTTTTTTTCTCTTTACTCGTATATTGTATTTTTGATAACTTTCCATGAAAGTCTACCTCGGTGAGTCACAAAACGATGTGGGGTATGTGTTTTGTAATATTTTTAGAATTTATCGCAGGCGATGACTTCTTTAAAATGAAGGGTCGAAATGAAAAAAAAGCTTTCTAAATATTTATTTTATAGTCCTAGTTTTACATTATATATATATATATATATATATATATATATATATATGTATATATATATATATATATATATATATATATATATATTGAAAGTATCAAAATTAATAAATACAAAGAAACAAATCAATGAACTGCGAATATCTGATTCAATCAACTGATTGCATCGACAAGATTAATGACAGAATGATATTCAATAATATGTATTTAGCGTAGTGTTTGTTGAAATTAAATCATCTCAAACGTTGACAACAGAATATATTAACTGGCTGTATAATACATTATCGATTTACTGCATCTGAAGTCAAATTTGCTTTGTTATAGGAATAAGACACGATCCGTTGACCAGGTGAATCGAAACAATATGGTTTCAAAGATATCCGAATGATTTTATGTTCTCTTTTTAGATGTCGGCACACGACACGAATCACTGCAAACAAAGTCACTAAATTGTGCGTCGCTTTCCATTTAAATACAAACCGTGCGTGTTAAAACTTACGCACAATGTTATATACGCACGTGACACTAATGTATTCAATTAGTTTAATTAGTGACTTCAGTGTTAATAGAGAATAATTTGCAAGATTGTGTATACATGACACCGGTTGTATGCTAATTTAATTCTAGGATCTTTTCAGATACAACAATCGAAACTATTTTGTAATTTCGATAATTGGATACTGGGTTGTTCGATGATATATTTTTAAATGATTTTACATAAATACATTGTAAAGTTATTAGTTTAGTTGATGTAAACAATTAATTATTTTTCACGTTGTTAATAAGGGAACAATTTGACAAAATGTAAGCTTTTAAATTTATACTATGTATGTGTGATAAGTTTAAATATGAAAAATACATATTCTCATTAGTCACTTAGATGCTAAATGTAATAACATATAAACATAATACAAACTTTGAAGAAACGTATTTAAGGAGCTACACCTTCCTATAACTTTTAAAAAATCGATTTCTTTTGGCATTTTCTACAAATTTAATGTTTTAGAAATATATCCTTAAAATGTTATATTGATATCTGTAAAATTAACGATGGACAAAGGATACTATGTATGGGCCTGGAATCGTTGGATAGAGGGTAAAGCTAAGGTACAGCAGAACCATACTTGACTTTGAACGCGTTGTTCTTGAAACACTGTTTTAGAAGACAGTGTTCCGTATATTTCGAGAATCGATCAATGGATTGTTTTGAAATTTTCAGAAAGTACGCTTAGAAAAATTATTAATAGAATAACGTTTTTATTTTTAAAAAATAAGTAACATTTACATACAAATAGTGACATTTTTCACAGACTTTTCATGCTTAAGTTTCGCTCGGTGCCATTTTTTTTTTAAATAAAGATTTTTGAAAAATCAGCGAGCGCTAATTACATTTGCAACTAACTTTAAAAGCCTGTTTAATTTTTTGATTTCGGGTATTCGGTTTCAGCTGGATAACCGTCACAACCGACTTCTAAAAAAAGTCAACTTTTGTTGGCGGACATATCTCTTTGGTTTTTTTTTAAAAATATTTTTGAATGTTTTTTTCGACAAAAGGCTTTCAATAAATGTACCTTTCAGTTAAAAAAAATCGTTTCATTATCATCTATATTTTCAGAGAAAATAAATTTCGAATTTAAACATTTTTTCATTCCTCTAGGTTTAATTTTATTAAAAGTCCTCTAGGTTTAATTTTATTATAGGGCTATACCTACCCTTTAATAAAATAAGTCAATTTTCGCCTCGTAAAAAGGTAGAGTTTGAATTGTAACTTTGTTTATTCAATACATGACTACCTTAAATTTTATTAGAATACTTAATTTGACTTTTTTACTTAAAAAATTGTTTTAGTATTTGCTTACTTAAGAAAAAAAAAAAACAAATTTTGGATTTAAAATGTCAAATAACTATAACGTTATTATACATTATACTTGAAAAGTATATTTGAAGAAATGAAATACTTTTCTATTGCAAAATTAATTACTAAAAATATACAAACTTACAAGTATATAATTGAAAAGTATTATTTAAAAATGTTATTTTAAAAAACTGTACACACATACATACACATATATATATATATATATATATATATATATATCCATACATACATATATATATATATATATATATATATATATATATATATATCTTAGAACAGAATTGAAGAATATAAAAAACTATATAATATATACAAAACTTCTACAATACAAAACTTGATAAAAGTTTTCTTAGTAAGCGGACTAGCAGTATAGTAACGACGTTGTCGCAATTTTTCTTTATGAATTTATGTTCATTTTTAAATAGACGTACATTCGTTAAAGTTATATACAATTCTACAGAGCTGCTTGAAAAGTCTGCATTGTAATTATTTTCATTAGTTCGCCATGTAAAAAAAAATGTGCTGTATGGTGTAAAACAATTCATTCTGCAAGAGAACTGTCTGTGTGTGTGTGTGTGTAAAAAAAAGTTTTCCTAATTAATCTAAAACGTAGCATTGCTGTATCGTATAATTCAACTATACTTTTGTTCTCATGTTTTGGAGTTATCTATTATTCCACATAAACCCGCATAAAAATATAGTAAGTGAATCCATGAAAAGAAATAAAACGAATAGTCTGTCCGTCCCTGTTTTACGAAGTCGATATTGTGAAGATGGGTTTTTTGTCTAGTTTTATAAATTTCGCTCAAATGAAACTTGATAGTATATCGATTTATTTGCCGTCGATTCACTGAACGAGGATATACATAAAAAAATACAGGACTCATATATCCGCATATGAGATCACACAATATTAATTACAATTTAGTACACGAGTACTATTGTGCCTTTTGATTCATATCTACAGAAATTATTAACAAGAAACTAGACAATTATTCACACTTTCATTATTAATTTAATTTGTTTTCTTTATATATATATATATATATATATATATATATATATATATATATATATATATATATATATATATATATATATATATATATATATATATAGTTGATGTATGGAGAATGTTTTATGATTATTTAGCATGGCAGTATTTAAAATTAAAATTATTCTTTTTTTTAACTATTTCAATAGTTTGATTTTGGCTTGGGTATTTCTTAAATGAAATCGTATAAAATCGCATACCTGAAATTAAAAATACACTCGTGTATTCGGAATACAACACACCGTCGAACAAAAATGTAATATAATTCTATTAAACGACCCACATTAAAAATCAACTGTCCTGTCTACTAGTTATAAACGGTATTCTCGTTTAGCTTCAGCTAAAACCTTTGTGTCAGGTCACGTAGCAGAACAATAATTAAAAATTCATTAGGCTCGGGCTAATTTCCGCTATGATGGCAGCACGAGCATAAAACAACATAGAGCAACACTACAAGGGCTTCGGTTCGACGAGATGAAGAGGACGGGGTGATGGTATTTTTTCCGTTTATGTCCGTGCACAAAGAAGGACTTCAAGTTGCTGTCTGTTGACGCCAGTATCTAATCTTGACAGCATTGATGTTAGCAACGGCTTTAGTACATTACAGTACACGTTCTACATAAGATCATCATCGTTTAGTAATAATTAATGTTTTACTAAACATATAATCTGTTTGAGATAACAACAATGAACGTTATACGCGAACACTGACATATATAATATGAGATTTTTGTTTTAATAAATATTTTTATATTAATGACAGTGTTTTGATTTAAACTGATAACAAACATGTTTCAATAACATGAAATAATATAAAAAGCATTACACATTTTTAATACAAAGTATTATACATCTTTAAATTACAATACATACATACATATATATATATATATATATATATATATATATATATATATATATATATATATATAATATAATAACTCATGTAAATTCATATAGAATAATTGGTATAACAATAAAACTATTCAACAGAGATCTATACAAAATGCAAATCATTGTAAAATGACTTTATTGCTGGAAAATCATCTCGTTTATTATATGAATTCAAATAAATCACAATTAATTATACACATGCGTTCATTGAACCTATTATAATTAAACCCATGTGAGTAATTAATTTATATTCTACTCTTTTAGAGATACTTAATTCAATACATTTGACAAATTAATCATATATTCATAAACATAGATACTTGTATATAAAAAAAATAATACATGGAATATATTTCTAAAATAATTATAGAAATTATATTTTTATTTTAACGTAGAACTAATAACTGAAATGAGTAAAATTACAATATTTTTTTTCAAAATAATTTCACAATAAAATTCAAATGAGTGCGTTGAGAACTCGATGCAGTAATATGTGTTTAATGTGTATAATATGTATAATATTGGATAAAGCCCCCTAGCAACTTAAATGATAAAAAAATGATACGATAAGAGACAAACATAAAGTTATATATTTACCTACAGAGTGTATACATGCATGCATATATATATATATATATATATATATATATATATATATATATATATATATACACATACATATATAGAGAGAGAGAATCTGAATTTATTAATTTTAATCAACAATGGTACGCTAAATAATTTTACTGTAATAACAAACATTATAATTTACTGAAATTCGGTACAAAAATTAACAAATAAATAAATTAACGAAAACAGACTATTTCTTTTGAGAACTCAAATATTACTTCTTTTAATTCTATTCTTTGAACAGGTTACAAGTTAACTGTTGCTTTACAGTATCAAATCTTTGCTTCCTCGAACTTCGTAATCCAGAATCGATTAAACAATTCCCGCTAGAGTACTAGACATATAGCCATATGCCAAACTCTTGAGATATACATTTACTATAGATAGAGTTTTGATCAAGGCAATTTTCTACCACAATATATATATATATATATATATATATATATATATATATATATATATATATGACGCAGATTTGTCTCCTTAATTTCTGAAGTAGCACAAAACAAGCTCTTGGTAAAATACTCGAACGGTGTAATAAAAAACTGGCTAGTAATTCACGTCGTGTATCGAAATATTAACATAAACGTTATAAAATGTAGTTTTTTTTTCTAGCATGCAACCATATGTGTGTATAATAAATATATTCATTAGTATGTAATATCTAAAAGATATTTTAATTCGTGTTTTATTTGATTACCCATTAAACAGAAATTTATGTATAGATGTATGGTTTTTTATTATTTCCGTACGCTGTGCACAGATTTTATTGATAAACAGTTATACGATCGTCCTAGGCAATTATTATAATAAAAATTATGGAATTTACACACACACAGATATATATATATATATATATATATATGTGTACGAGGGTCGTTTGAAAAGTTTGGTAACTTTTCATTATGTGGCGCTATCATTCATTTGGTAACGTCACGGCTATTAAGTGGCTCTTTTCAAACTAGTATAAACAAAATTTCAGCCAGAAGCGACGCGATGTTCACGTTCTACAGAAATTTGAAGCGAGCATTGTAGCAGTTGCTGCAAAAATGAAAAAAAAACACTTTCGCGTCAATTCGTCATCGTGGATGAACCATGGATCCATCACTATACATCTGAGTTGATGCAGCAGTTAAAGCAGTGGACAACGACGATTGGTGAAAGTTCGCCGAAGAAGGCGAAAACCGTTTTGTCAACTGGGAAGTTGATGGGCATTGCTTTTTGTGATTCCCAGAGAATCATCTCGATCGACTATTCAATGAGGAGAAAAAACGGTAACAGGAACCAATTATGCAATATTACTGGACCGTTTGAAAGAAGAGCTGAAAGAAAACCGGCCAAGATTAGCGAACAGGGCAATGTTCTTTCGCCAGGACAGCGCGCCGTTAAACAAATCGACCATTGTAATGGCCAAATTATACGAATTAGGCTTCAAATTGATTCCTCGTCTACCCTATTCTCCCGAATATGCGACTACTACTTCACAAACTTGATAATTTGGCTCGGTGGAAAGAAATTCTTGTCGAATGAAGATGTTATCGCCGCCGCTAATGTGTGTTTTGCAGATTTGCTGGGCCGAGTAGTCCTCAATGGAGACTATATTGAAAAAGAAAATCGTTTTTTTCAAAACACGGTGTTTAACTTGCTTTTTTGCCATATTTATCAAATGGCCTTTATATATATATATATATATATATATATATATATATATATATATATATATATATATAACCTACATGTATGTATCTACACATGTATACACAAAATGTGCTTTATAATAGAACACGGATTGATTTGATATTAAGCAGAAGTGACTTCATGTTGAGGATTAGCTTTTTATACACGAATGCGTGTGCATGCTTTCAATCATCTCAGACTAAGTGGTCGTTTGGCTCCGTTCTGCATATTTTCACTGCTTCAATGATTATCGTGACTTATTCATAAACCATTCTGTTGTACAGCATTCACTCAACACATGCGAACGCACGCACTTTCATGTGTATTTAATGCATCTGCTTAGATACGACGACCAAGCACGAGCAATTATTCAAAATGTGAACATGTATGTGTTTATACAAACATTTAAATATGTATGTTTACGTTCAGGTGGCAGTACAAAAAAATACAAATGTCTTTAATTAACTAAAAAAAAACGTTTTTCTCTCGGATATTTTCTGTAAGAAGATTTTACGATTGTTAATACATTTTGAAGAAACTTAAATATGGTATTAGAAGAATACTGTCTGATATTTATGGACAGGCACATATATGTATATGTAAATTTTCACTTTTACGTCAATGACGATGAGATAATATATTTATAGTACATAAACGATATTTCTATTATAATAAAAATCTGTAGCGAAAAGACATTTAAATGAAAACTTCTTCTATTGACGTCAATTCAAGTACAATATGAAATAAATTTTCTAAAGACTATTCATATTAATTATTAAATATGACAATTAAGATTTCAATTCAGTAATATTTTATAATAGTTTATGTAGACTATAAAAGAAATATTTTAAAATTACTAGTTATAAAACCGTGTGAAAATTAAAAAGAATAAATAATAAAAGAAATACTATCAATTAAGTATTAAAAAAAATGCAATGAAGGGGAATTTTTAATACATTATAAAACGATTTATTGTTCTAAAAATGTATCATGTCATAAATATAAGAAATTAATATTTTATTTGTACAATCTGATTAATTACTAAATCATACCAAAAGATTTATTTAAATATATATGTTTATAGTCATTGTTAATTCGAAATTATAGTTAACGTTATTACAATTTTCATTTAATACAGTTCTATTAAACATTAAAAACATCAATCCATTAAACTTTCATATGCTCGTTTTACAAATAGATTTGTATTTTAAACTTGGACATCAATCAGAACACAATTACTTGACTTATTCAAATATCAGAATAATTACAATTTCGTGAAATTATCGCAATAATGGGGGTTACTATCCACTTCGAATACCATGTCCGACCACAAATAAACTAGTCTCTGAATCATTAATAGAAATGTTGAATCATTAGGTTCAATTATTCATAATGCTTCCAGCAGCTGTTCGTTCAAAAGGAAACACTGATTGAACTATTGAATAATATACATAAATTCCGGAATAGGACTGTCCGTTAAAGACCGTATAATCAAAATATATTTATCTGGAAAAGATATCGTGTACGCATGTGTATGTATAAGTGGTTCGTGCAAGATTATATGAGAATATCTTAGGTGTATCGTACACGTTGTTCTACGTGTTTCATATTCACTTTTCTAATTACTGACTGCAGTTTCTGAGAATACAGAAAATATATAATTCAACGTATTTGCTTTGAATGAGTTTACGCACGTACGCCGTACCCTTGATCTCGATTTTCTAAATTTTTTTCTCTTTTACTAACACAAAGGTGTTCCCATGTATACAATGTATATTTTTTGTACTTCTTCCTTTTTTACAATAAGGTACGACAAAAAGTCGTCTTATGACTATGTGACAGATAAGTTCTATTTGTTCAACTACATTTGAGCTAAGGTCAATATTAGAATAATTAATATTTATCGTATTAAATCTCGACATTGACACACAGATATCTATTTATAAATAACGGAAGTGCAGATAGACTTACGGACAAGTTTTTATGTTGCAATTTAAATTTTGTACAATACAAATTTGAATTTTATTAGTTCATACTTGACAAGAGTTAACAGTTAAGAAATCTAAAAGTCGTATAATCCATCTACTGAGAACACACGTGTATAATTCTCAATAATATAGACCCCGTATGTAATTTGGAACTGTTTTAAAATTATATTACAATCATCGCCAGTATGGAAATTACAAAATATTAATATGTATGATATTTATAAACATATGTCTCTATGTAATAAAATTTATATCCTTTTTGCATAAATAAATTTCGAACTTGTTTCCGTGCGATGGTATTCTTATTCAATTGTAAAATATTCATGCGGAAAAACAAATAGTTTGTACATTTCCATTTTCTCGACTTACAATCGAAAGAAAACAATAGTTTTGTTTCTTTGTTCAGTTCTAGAAAACTATATTCAATACGTAAAGAACTGCATCTTAACCGAACGTATTTTTATAGGTAAAAAGAAAATAATGGATTTGTGTTCTTATATATATATATATATATATATATATATATATATATATATACATATATACATATATACATATATACATATATATATACTACATATCTTTCTATATAAATAAAATCAAAATTATCCACAAAAAAACTTTATAAAACACAACGTTGCAAAAAATAATCTATCTGCAATATATATATATATATATATATATATATATATATATATATATATATATATATATATATATATATATAGGTAGGTAGGGGTACGACTTTGAAAGAGATAAGTGAGAAAACAAAGTAAGTAAACTTTATCATGGGCACATAAACAATATTCATATATAAAAAGATTGTAAAGGGCTAGAACTATTAAAAGCAAGCTTACTTCCCAATATCAATCATCATCAGTGTATTTTATGGAATCAGTGCCTGTGGTCAACTTAGTAAAAATTTTAAAGCGTTACTTCAAAAGACTGTAAATTAAAATATAGTTTGAGAACAGAATGTAAGAAATAAATAAATATACTGAAAAAGGCAAGTACAATAAGTGAATTATAATTAAAATGTAGTAAAATAGTTATGTTTTGTATCTATCACATTTAAATTTTCTTACTAACCTATAATCTGAAATGTGACAGTATACGAGATTGTTTACCTCAATAAATAATATAATAAATATATGTATATAAATCCATGACGTCGACTTATTTATTTGATATGATTATAGTTTCATTCGGTTACAGTGAGCGAACATAGTAAGCCCGGGAGTTGACGAGCGAAGCGAGTAGGGAGCAGAGCCTCCCAGTATACTTATATGTATAGTATATATATATATATATATATATATATATATATATATATATATATATGTATAGTGTATATATATATATAAGTAATATTAAAAAATTAACGTATTTATTAGTTTCATGATTTGATAATTTTCGATTTGAACCAGAAACATACTGTTTAAAAATCACGTGCTGCGAACTTCTAACACAATTTATAGAATTTGTTTTCAGTGAAACGTTTTAGTACAGGGAAAATCTATAAAGCAGAAAAACACGAGACTCGACTGATTTCTTAATTGCACCACCGGAAACGGTACGGTTTCGTCGAACAATTTCGGCGTAACGAGAAAAAAAAATAGCCTAATATATAATAAAAAAAAACATGCAACGCTTCTGTAATTATAATTAAAAAAGAAAAGGAAACAACGCCGACCCGAATGACACATTTCGAAGAAACGAGAAACTATTTTTCCATCCACAAAACATATTACATATATTTCATTAAACCTGATCACGATTCATCACACAAGAACTGAGCTCTACGTGTGACTACATCATTCGTTAGTTTTTAATTATAGGACGACAATATTTTTTGTTCTTTGCTTGCTATACAATTACATTTTTTTTTGAATTCAACCAAAAAACTAAAAAAAAATCTCGGATTTTTTTCACGAGGAACAAGATATACGTTTCGTACACCCAGTAAGGTAATAATGTTTTCCGTGTTTAATTTTTTCCCGAAAAAAATGTCGAATACGTGACTAGTAAGTTAATAATTATTAAATTTACATGTATATATATATATATATATATATATATATATATATATATATATATATATGCATGTATGTATGTATGTTTAGTATATAACATTCATCATCATCCACCTACGCGTAACAGACAATAATATAATATTATATACAAATTAAATAACACTTCACGGTGCCCTATCAATCACTCCATCAAAAAATTATAATCAAGATAGGTTATTGCAGGTCTAAACCCACATAAATCTTCAGCTGAGAAAACCAAGGCTAGCCGGAGCTGACCTTCGAACGATGGTGTACGTGACTCGTTAGAGATTGATTCACAAGTACAGAATTGTAATAAAATTCAATTGCATTTGGCAACAATTGCATTATATGTATGTGTGTATTTATATATACACCAAATGCATACATTATCTTCAATATACCTGTTGCCATGTGTAAATCATTCGCTTATGATTCATCAATGTACGGACATTGAGCAGATGTAATAAAATTAAATTAATAACGTCGACCAGTGCAGTAACTGTTTCAATTCTGTTAGATGCATTTAATTGGGCAGATATTATTTATAGATTTAATGGTGTTATTAAAAGTATGCAGTCTGGCATTAAACAATAGG